>JARQOD010000010.1:20106783-20277736 GCA_033576555.1 Oophaga sylvatica | reverse complement strand
GTCTGAATCAAAGCCTAGAGACTTATCTTCGGTGTTTTGTCTCAGAGAACCAGGAGGACTGGTCTTCTTTCTTGCCTCTGGCAGAGTTCGCTCTTAACAACAGGCGGAGCGAGTCCACTGGTAAGTCCCCGTTTTTTGGGGCATATGGTTTTCATCCCCAGTTTTGTACATTCAATGGGGGGGGCCCTTCTGGGGTTCCTGAGGAGGAGCGTTTCTCGTCGTCACTTGCTTCAGTGTGGAGAGGTGTATTGAATAATCTGAGTGCTATGGGGAACCGTTATAAACGTATGGCTGATAGGAGGAGAGTTTCTGGTCCAGATCTTAATGTGAACGATCTGGTATGGTTGTCTACCAGGAATATAAAACTTAAAGTTCCCTCCTGGAAGCTGGGCCCCAGATTCATCGGGCCGTACAGGATCAGTTCCATAATTAATCCTGTGGCATTTCGTCTGGACCTCCCTTCTACGTTTAAAATTCATAATGTGTTCCACAAGTCATTACTTAAGAGGTACGTGGCACCAGTCATACCATCACCTCTACCTCCTCCTCCAGTGGTGGTCAATGGTAACTTGGAGTTTCAAGTGTCAAAGATCATTGACTCACGTCTGAATCGCCGGTCCCTTCAGTACTTGGTGCATTGGAAGGGGTATGGTCCAGAGGAGAGGACGTGGGTTCCTGCGTCTGACATTAACGCAGATCGTTTGGTGCGGACCTTACACAGAACTCACCCGGGCAAACCTGGCCCTGAGGGTCCGGAGGCCCCTCGTAGAAGGGGGGGTACTGTCATGTGTGCATCGCCACGAAGATCGTCGCGGTTGCACATTCTGACTTCTCACAGCTGAGTTGCTGTTTCTTTGTGTTTGGCAGTTAGGGAGTTAATTCTGTCTGTGCTCAGTTCTGGGACTGGGTGCAGTTTTCTCCCGGCTGCAATTAATTATTTGTTGATTGGTTTCCTTTAAATCTCTGGTTGTTTGTGTTGGGAGTTGCCAGTGAAATTCTTCATGCAGACCACAGATAGGATTGTATCTGTATAGACTTAAGTTAAAGAGCTCCTTAGTTGTTTTAAGCTCACCTTGCTTAGAGTTTAATATCCCAGATCATTTATGTTCCTTCTGTGTTTGAGTGTGTATGCAAGTCTGTGTTTTCTCCAGTCTGTCTTATATGTCTAATCTGTGTATTTAGCAGAGATCAGCCCATATCCCTTTGGTGGTAATCAGAATCCTTCTTAGGACTGATTACAGGGTTCAGGGACTGATAGGAGACAGGGTTAGGCTGGAGACTTGGACCTCTGAACCATTATCAGTACCTCCAAGGTGAGGGATTAGTTAGGACCCCAGTTTAGGGTCAGGTTAGACCCCGGTCCTCCTCTTTCCTGTGACAGTGTATCAAGTCCTCAAGATTAACCCTGAGTTCAACGGATATCGTGTCAGGTAAATCTATTCTATATTTACATGCTGATGTTGCTAATCTATATGTTGTATAGAGTGTTGTTCTTTTAAGAATAGTTTACTGACATCGTACACATATCATAAGACCGCGTGACACACACCTACCCTGCTTTTATCAGGGTTAGTGTGTGTACTTGAAATGCTGTCCCCAGCCAATTGCTGAGGGGCAGCTCCTATATAAAGGCTCCCTGCCCTATGGGCGGGGCCTTAGCTACTCACATAGCTTCTGAATCTTGCCATGTGTGTTGTGTGTTCCTGCGCCTGTCCTGGAGGCGGTATATCCAGGCTTGAATCCCTGATCCTGTACCTGTCCCTGCGCCTGTCCTGGAGGCGGTATATCCAGGCTTGAATCCTTGATCCTGTACCTGTCCCTGCACCTGTCCTGGAGGCGGTAATTCCAGGTTTGAATCCCTGATCCTGTACCTGTCCCTGCACCTGTCCTGGAGGCAGTAAATCCAGGCTTGAATCCCTGATCCTGTACTTGTCCCTGCGCCTGTCCTGGAGGCGGTATATCCAGGCTTGAATCCTTGATCCTGTACCTGTCCTGTACCTGACTCTGTCTGAACTGTGTCTGCTGAGTTATGTTCCTGGAAGTCCCCCTGTGTCCTGAACCCTGTGCCCAGTGACTGTGAGTCTTTGCTAACTGACTTTCTGTGATATAACCTGGGTTCATCTTGGAAGTAGGAGTGCGGTGTGTCTGCTGAGATTCTGCTACTCTGTGCTCAGCTTGTTATTCGGTGCTATCCCCAGCCGGCTCCTGTTCAACCCGGTGGGGCTTGCACCAGACCGCTTGGATTCCTTTTTAGGTCGCTGCCAGATGTCCGGAGTCCGATGACCGTGGCCTCTTGCCTGGAGCCTGATGACCACGGCCTGATTTCCAATGTCCGGTCCATGTTCCTAATGTCCAGTCCGTGTTCCTGATTCCATGTTCCTGAGTCCGTGTTCCTGAGATTCAGTCCGTGTTCCTTTGTCCGTGTTCCTGATGTCCGGTCCATGTGCCTGAGATCCAGTCCATGTTCCTGTGATCCAGTGCGTGTTCCTGATGTCCGGTCCTTGTTCCTGATTCCATGTTCCTGTGTCCATGTTCTTGAGATCCAGTCTGTGTTCCTGTGTCCGTGTTCCTGATGTCCAGTCCGTGTTCCTGATTCCATGTTCCTGAGTCCGTGTTCCTGATGTCCGGTCCGTGTTCCTGATGTCCAGTCCGTGTTCCTGATGTCCGGTCCGTGTTCCCGATTCCATGTTCCTGAGTCCGTGTTCCTGAGATCCAGTCCGTGTTCCTGTGTCAATGTTCCTGATGTCCAGTCCGTGTTCCTGATTCCATGTTCCTGAGTCCGTGTTCCTGAGATCCAGTCCGTGTTCCTGTGTCCGTGTTCCTGATGTCCGGTCCATGTTCCTGTGATCCAGTCCATGTTCCTGATGTACGGTCCTTGTTCCTGTGTCCATGTTCCTAAGGTCCAGTTCGTGTTCCTGAGTTCATGACCCTCATGTCCTCGTGTGTCCTGTCTGCGTCCTGATGACCGCATGTACCCTGATGTCATGCCTGTGTCCTGATGTCCCACCTATGTGTGCCGCGGTGATCTGTTGGTGCCTTGGGGTCCTCTGGGTGGTACCCTTCTGGGAGGTGTGGAATCGGGAACCTGGCATAGTCATGTTTGGTTTATGTACTGTGTGTCTTTACTTTATTACTTTAGTAAACTTTATTTCCTCTATACCTGAAGTTGTGCGGTGTAATCAAGTTCTACGAGTCTCTTCCTTGTCCACATGCTCAGCTGCTACAGAACCCCGGTCTCTGCCCTTCCCTAGTTCGGGTAGGTCCGGGTCCCCCTCTGCGGTATGGAGGGTCGCTGGTGGTCGGTCAGCGTGGGGGCGATTATGGGCTGGGCCGCTTCTTGGCGGCTGCATCCAATCGTGACAGTCACAAGGAAGTTTTCTCAAACATCACCAACTTTCATGGCGGCGGAAGGGTCCTCCTCTTTGTAACTCCATTGATAGCTAAGATCAGTGCAGGGTGACTAGGGTGTTGACTCTTAGAGCTACAGCTCCTAGGTAGGTTAGCAAGAGTTAAATCTTTGCTGGGGTGAGGTGGTTGATTGCCTTTGGTCACATGCTGTGGGAGAATCGGTCATGTCTGATCTTTCTCTGTTTAAGCTGACTCTGCTATACAGGTAATGCCAGCAATAGTTTCTCTATACTGGTCTGGAGAGGTGAACATGTCTTGGTTATTAGTGGTTATTTCCAAAGTTGTGATCAGTGTTGATTAACCCTTTCCTTTTTCCCTTGCTATCTTCATATTACTTTGTTGCCTCTCGAGCTTTACACT
The DNA here is from genome assembly GCA_033576555.1 of Oophaga sylvatica. Classification (NCBI taxonomy): domain Eukaryota; kingdom Metazoa; phylum Chordata; class Amphibia; order Anura; family Dendrobatidae; genus Oophaga; species Oophaga sylvatica. The sequence continues at coordinate 20,273,968 of JARQOD010000010.1, read as the reverse complement.
TTATATTCCTTTATGTATTTCCCTGTGAGAGTGCTATGTGATTGTGCTTTCGTTTTGCCCTGACTGTCGTGTTTGTATTTCCCCCATACACTGCACAGGAACAAGGCCCAGGCATCCCCACCTTCAGGGGTAATCCTGGGAACAGGGATAGGTAGGGACCCCTAGCCTGAGGGTCAGTAAAGGTGCACATTTGCCGTCCCACAGTCACACTGTGACACTAATAGACACATGATATTTATATCACAAAATGTGTATTTATTGCACAATACCAAATTGACATACAGTAGTCAAAGCTAAATTAAAAAGTTTAATAAAGTGGATAATAGAAAAATGGCAGTATAGATAAGTAATACTAATACAAAAGTACTCCAAGATGATCTGTTCTAGGTGCCAAAGCACCCACAGGATAAGCAGAGAATTCAGAAGAACCAATACATAGAGGATTCATTTAAGATACCGTATTTTTCGGATTACAAGATGCACTTTTTTTCCTCAAAATTTGGGAGGAAAATGGGGGGGGTGTGCCTTATAATCCGAAGTGAGCTTTCCTGGGTCTAGCGATTGTGAAGCGGGGTCACAGGAGGCAAGGTCACTGCTTCAGGAGGCTGGAGGCAGGCAGGAGTGGGGCGAGGGCTTTGGGAAAATGGCCGCCAGAGGCGGTATATGCGCAGATTGAGATCTCAAGAGACGATAGTAAAATTATATATATATGATGATGATTATTTAACCTTGTGGTATTCTGGTATCCAATGTAAATATACATGTTAGTTGTTTTAGGATTATTTCTTTATAATTTTCAATTTGTATGAGTCTTTAACATTTTTCTAAGTCCACAAACTTAATCGAGGAGTGATCTCTTTCATGTACACGAGCAAAATGTTTTGAGGCAATCACTGTATTAACTGCACTTGTGGATCATGCCACCTAATTCTTTAGCTGGGCCAGAAGTGCAACCAATGTACTGAACACATCCCACACTATAAAAGTTATTTAAATAAAAATATAATTTGATGACGATTCTCTTTAAAGTTTCATGTTAATTGACCACATGTGTTCTTTAAATGGAGCTGTTGTAGATACTTAAAAATATATGCCTAAGTGAATAAACGGTAGGTAAATAAATTAATGGATCAATATGGTCAATTCTACTAATCTGTAAAGCCCTTATAGCGTTGTTAGGAGTTATAGAATACAAAATTTGTGTAGCTCTGTTCTTATCTGCATAGTGTTTGACGCTTTGCACGAAAACCATGACCAAGTGCCAAATCTGCCATACTATGGAACTCTTTGACTCCCATGTGAATGATGACTACATCATCCACATGAATAAGGTGCTGGATTAACAGGTTCACCGCAGGCACCGTGGATGCTTCGGACAATGCTTCTGCATGAGGATGTTTTGGAGGATGCTTCGGACTTGAGGAAGTTTTGGAGGATTCTTCAGACGATTCTTTGGACATGAGGATGTTTTGGAGGATGCTTCGGACGATGCTTTGGACATGAGAATGTTGTGGAAGATGCTTTGGATGATGATTAGGACATGAGTATGTTTTGGAGGATTCTTCAAACGATGCTTTGGACATGGGTATTGGAGGATGCTTTGGACGATACTTTGGACATGAGGATGTTTTGGAGGATGCTTCGGACATGAGGATGTTGTGAACGGTGCCTTGGACAATGCTTAGGACATAAGAATGTTTTGGAGGATGCTTTGGACGATACTTTGAACATGAGGATGCTTCAGACTATGCTTCGGACATGAGGATTTTGTAGAAGATGCTTTGCACGATGCTTAGGACATGAGGATTTTGTAGAAGATGCTTTGGACGATGCTTAGGACATGAGGATTTTGTAGAAGATGCTTTGGACGATACTTTGGACATGAGGATGTTTTGGAGGATTCTTCAGATGATGCTCTTGATATGAGGATGTTGTTAAAGATGCTTTGGACGAATCTTAGGACATAAGAATGCTTTGGAGGATGCTTCAGACATGAGGATGTTCTAGACTATGCTTTGGACATGCCCATCAGACCACACGGAGCTCATTAGATTAAGGTGTAAGAAATTTTTTAAAGTTCACTTCCAGAGGTTTATCGAGTTGCAGGAGTATAATACATTGGAGGTTCTCTTTAAAGGAAAAGTTGGAGCCACATTTGCAGTCTGATTTATTGAGGGGATCCTTCGAAGGAAACCCCCTCTATGACCTTGATATGATCTAATAAGGAAAATGGATAGAGAGTCCTTAAATGTGTAATTTGCTTTCATTTCCCATTGGTTGTTTTCATCCTCAGCATCATACTGAGTGGCCTGAATACAGAGACAGACAAATAATTGGTGCAACCTATGCAGCCGCACAGGTACCCGAGCAGTAAGGGGTACCTTACGGTTTTTGCACAGGGGCCCTTTTCTGTCTATATATAATTCTGTTCCCCAATATTTTAGATATGTACTGGTACACAGTGTTCATCAGTTCCAGCTCTTAGTAATGGTTTCCCAAATCAGATGCTCACAGCTTAAAATGTAGTTTCTGCAGCTCTGATTACTGGGGCACAGACGTGCTGGAGTAAAAGAATGGAAGGAAGCAGGTGTCATTCAAGGCTTCTCGCAGCAAGTGGCTGTCACTGAATTATGTATACACGCAAAGGAAGTACCAGACTCTGCTCTCATCACCTATTGATTTTCACGCTCAAGGACTGATGCAGGAATTCTACCTTCTCTCCTTAGTTAAAAAAAAAGAAAAAAAAAAAGGATACTGAAATATCGTATGTTGCATTAAGTGTAATGTCAGAATGTGAAGCAGCACTCATTATCACCCGGAATATGATCCTAACAGTTCTAACATTGAGGTTTTTACATTGCCGTCTGCTGATAAATCTCCACATTTGAAAGAAAACTGTTCTCTGCTACTAAAACAATTTTTTGTGGTTATGCATTAAAAAATGCAACCAATTTTTTTAGACTAAAAATGTTGCATCCATTTGATGTCAGACTTGTCCTCATGTGATATAAAAGAAAGTGGAAAATGGGATAATGGTACCAGGTGTCATGAGCTCACCTCGTGAGGTGGATTTTCAAAGCTATTTGTCAGTGTGAGCAATACGGACCAAAGGTGATCGCACAGTGGGCAGGACATGTCAGACGGCACGTGGATAAGTGAGGACCAGGACGGCAGGGTACGCAGGAGGACAAGTAGACATGTGGTCAGGATACATCAGAAGACACAGAGCCAGGAGTGTAGATATACATAGGAACTGAAAAAGTATAATCAGTCCAGTACTTGCAGCAAACAAAAGGTAAATGGCAGAGTTGCATTCTATGAGGAGGCTGATTGACGGACTGATATGAGACCAAAAAAAATTCTATTGCAAAGACTGGAAAAGCCTATCATAGTGTCTGATTGATATGCTGGATTGATATGATGGCATGATACACTTGAATGTATATGGACATGGACTATTCAAAATGATCAGCTCCTTTGGTTTTAAATGGCTTAATCCATAAAAAGTCATCAGAATGAGTGATAAACATCTGATTACTATGGGCGCTACTGTTCGAACACTCATTGGTCACCAGAACGGGGGATTCGATGCCCTGTTTCTCCTTGCTGTGGTACGGACTGGATAAAGCAAATTGGCCCATGATAGATATATAATTAGTTATTTATTCTAAATGATGCCATGAAGATTTTTACGTATTAAACAACAGTCTATCTTACAAAATTGTTTCCAATGTTCTGTCTTTCTGTTATTTTAAGACATAAGAAGCAAAAATAGTAGAAGAAATAACGTAAAGGACACGTACTGCTCCTCTCGTCATTTCTGTAAATGACCACTAAATTAGAAACTGCTAATTATAGCATTCACTTTAATTTACGTAAAAGTGTCAGGAACTTATAACACGGGGAGATATTTAGGATAAAGCAATGATCACAGCGGCAGGCACTATGTTATACTTCCTGGCGCATAAACTTTTAGACTTTCAGAAACAATGCTATATACTGTAGTTTTGGAAAAGTAATGCAAACCGTAGCAAAAAAAAAGAAGACGAATGAAGATAACTTTAGTGGGGAACATTTAATTCTCCGTTAACTATAGAAGTACTATAAAACTTTAAATGTATTCTGGAGCTCAGAGCAAACACGCAGGGCAAGATCAGGAAAAGGATTCGGATTTACTTATAAGCACAAAAGGCCTTTACCTATGGGCAGCTCCAGGTGGGGTGGAGTCTGCTGAATTAAAGTGTAAATACAGTGATCACTGGATATTCTCATGTACTTTTTGTGTCATATACAGTTGTGTGAAAAAGTGTTTGCCCCCTTATTGATTTCCTATTCTTTTGCGTGTTTGTTTGGTGATCTGAAACATTTAAATGTGACAAATGTAAATATTAGACAAAGATAACACAAGTAATCACAAAATGCAGTTTTTAAATGAAGGTCTGAATTATTAAGGCAAAAAGAAATCCAAACCTTAAGGACCCTGTGTGAAAAAGTGATTGCCCCCTAACCCTAATAACAGGTTGGGGCAGACATAGCAGCACCAACTGTAATCAAGCATTTGTGATAACTGGCAAAGAGTCTATTACAACCCTCTGCAGAAATTGTGGCTACTCATCTTTGCAGAATTGTTGTAATTCAGCCACATTAGAGGGTTTCCAAGCATGAACCGCCTTTTTAAGGTCATGCCACAGCATCTCAATCGGATTAAGGTCAGGACTTTGACCAGACCACTCCAAAGTCTTAATTTTGTTTTTCTTAAGTCATTCAGAGGTGGACTTGCCGGTGTGTTTTTTATCATTGTCCTGCTGCATAACCCAAGCACGCTTCCGCTTGAGGTCACAAACAGATGACCGGACATCCTCCTTCAGGATTTTTTGGTAGACAGCAGAATTCATGGTTCCATTTACTACAGCAAGTCTTCCAGGTGCTGAAGCAGCAAAACAGCCCCAGACCATCACACTACCACCACCATATTTTACTGTTGGTATGATGTTCCTTTTATGAAATGCTGTGTTACTTCTGTGTCAGATGTACAGGGGTTGGACAAAATAATGGAAACACCTAACGTTTTGGCATCATAATCTTCGAACATGTTATAAACATGCAAACCGTGACATATGGTAATGTTTTGTAGTTGAATATTTGTGTTAAGTGATATGTGTATGTAAATTAACTGTTTGTTTTACTGTTTGTTTTGCATAATTGTAAGAACATTGATGAGAACCTGATACCAATGGCTGACCTCTCGGATTTTCAAAGAGGCCAAATTGTTGGTGCTGGTATGGCAGGCGCTAGTGTAACCGAAAGTGCCTGAATGCTAGGCGTGTGAAGAGGTACTGTCTCCAAAGTAATGACTGCGTTTGAAAGAGAAGGAAAAACGTCCGCAGCAAAGCACAGGTCCAGCCGAAAGTCTAAGTTGACTGAGAGAGACCGTCGAACTCTAAAGCGTATTTTGAGAGAGGATCGCAAGATCACGGCTCCGAAAATCACTGCTGAGCTCAATGAACACCTACAGAACCCAGTTTCCACGAAAACTGTTCGTCGGGAGCTGAACAAATCTGGATTCCACGGAAGAGCTGCAATTCTAAAACCGCTGCTCTCAATGACAAATGTTTCCAAGCGTTTAGAGTTGTGTAGAACCCACCAGAATTGGTCCCTCGAGCCATGGAAACGTGATTTTCTCAGACGAATCATCGTTTACCCTATTTCTGACCTCCGGCCGCGTGTACGTTTGGAGACAGCCGAAAGAAGCATTCCATCCAGACTGCCTTCTCCCAACCGTAAAACATGGCGGAGGTTCTGTGATGATCTGGGGTGCTATTTCGTGGAGATCCGCTGGGCCAATGATATCCCTTCATGGAAGAATTAACAGCCGCGATTCTTTAGGCATTTTGGGCGACCAAGTGCATCCTATGGTTCAAGCACTGTTCCCGGAGGGGAACGCCATCTTTCAGGATGATAATGCACCAATTCATACAGCTAGAATCGTTAAAGCATGGCACGAGGAACATTCTAATGTTCTAATCCCCAGACCTCAACATTATTGAGCATTTATGGTAGATTTTAGAGATTCAAGTTAGACGTCGATTTCCGCCGCCATCGTCGCTCAAAGAACTGGAGGGTGTTTTAACTGAAGAATGGGCTAAAATTCCTTTGGAAACAATTCACACCTTTTATGAATCCATACCTCTGAGAATTGAGGCTGTAATCGCAGCAAAAGGTGGACCTACACCATATTAAACTAACTTTTGTTGATGTTTCCAGGTGTTTCCATTATTTTGTCCAACCCCTGTAATGGGACATACACCTTCCAAAAAGTTCAACTTTTGTCTCATTAGTTCACAGTGTATTCTCCCAAGAGTCTTAGGGATCATCAAGATGTTATCTGTCAAAACTGAGACTAGCCTTTATGTTCTTATTGCTCATCAGTGGTTTTCGTCTTGGAACGCTGTCATGCAGGCCACTTTTACCCAGTTTCTTTCTTACGGTGGAGTCATGAACACGGAACTTAATCGAGGCAAGTGAGGCCCTCACTTCGTTGGATGTTGTTGTGGGGTATTTTGTAACCTATTGGATGAGGCATCGCTGCGCATCTTGGGGTAATTTTGGTCGGCCGGCTGGGTCTCTCTGACCTTTCCCAGCGCCTGCGCACTGCAGAGCTTTGCTCTGCCCTCAACAGGGCAGAGAAGTACGCCGGCGCAGGAGCGCGATGCCGGGGAGCGATAAAGCAAGCAGGAGGGCGGCATCACAAGAAGATGGGAGGCGCCGGATCCATTATAGAATATCAGAGCCAGGGGGGCTGCAACGTCCCTAAATCGAAGCAACGGTACCCTGGTGAGGAAGACTTTAAGAGAGGCATTGCAGAAATTGACAGTGGATGAGGACGTCGAGGCTTTCCTGACTATATTTGAGAGAGCGGCATATGGAAACTGCCTCCGATGCAGTGGGTGGAGGCACTTGCATAAAATCTTACTGGGGAGCTACAGGAGGCGTATTATGATCTGAACCTACAGGACACCAAGAAGTATAGCAAATTGAAGGTAGAGATTTTGATTCGTCTGGGCGAAACCCTCTCATTCAGGGCACAACAGGTGCACCATTGGGACTACTACAGGGTCAAGCCTCCCCGATCCCAGAAGCCTTGCAGCGCTGGGGTCCTGGGTTCAAATCCCACCAATGACAACTTCTTCAAAGAATTTGTATGTTCTCTCCGTGTTTGCTTGGGTTTTCCTTTGGGTACTCCTGTTTCCTCCCACATACTGATCGGGAATCTAGATTAAATAAATCAAAATACTGCACTTGGTACAAAGATGGCTACAGCCTGTGACTTGTTCCCCGGCACAGATGGTGGAAAGAGTAGAGATAGACCAGTTTATCCACTCACTGCCTAGACCGGTACAATGCTGGGTTGCCCAGGGAGATTCCCAGGATGCAGATGACATTGTGAGCCTGAAGAGAGATACCTGGCTGTTAGAAATTCCCTGAATAGTCAAAGCAGTTTAAGGTCACCTTACTGGGGTACCTAATGGTGGGGTAACATCCATAAGAAGGGGACTAAATCCACACTTGTGGGTCACCCAAAGGGGGCATCTGAGCCTCTTTCGAGAGATCAGTCCTTTGCCATTATTTGTTGAAGGTGTCATGCCCCTGGCCATATAGCTGGCTGTTGTCCTATAACCACAAAACCAATGGACTGCCGAGCATAGGCCGGCGATGATCCCACTTTGCTTACCCTGCTGTTCCTTATCCTAGCAAGGCATGCCAGGTGACTTTGAATGGCGTGTAAGTGACGGGACTCCTGGACTCAAAGTTTGGTGACCCTGGTAAAGGCCACACTTCCTCATGTGCTAGTCCCTGGGAAGGGTGTGGGGGTAACGCATATCCATGGAGACACCAAGTACTATCCCATGGCCGGGTCAACATAAGCACAGACTGTGATTCTGTGTTCCACAAAGTGGGAGTAGTCAAAGAATTATTGCATCCTGTAATTGTCGAACATGACATTCCATTGTTTTGGGACTCATGGGGGAAAGAAGTAGCCCTATCCCCTGGTACCTTGCAACCAGGGTGTGGCTAAAGAAAACCCTGTGACATAACGTGAACAAAGAATTTTTGTTTTCTGTACTGGCTGGCAATGAGGATGAGGAATCATCCCCTGCAGCCAATGTTCCTGAGCTAGAGGTTTCCCAGGGACACTTTGGTACTCAGAGATTTATGTCTGAAAAGTGCACTCGAGAATGCAACAGTGTTAAATGGTGTTCCCCAGAAGCCAGGGGCTGATACTCGGTTCCCATAATTTGCCATGAATGATTTGTTGTATAGAGTAACCAAATTGAGGGGCAAGGTAATAGAGCAACTATTTGTGCCAGGACTCAATAGACACAGGGTTTTAGATATCTCATCCTCATATTTTGGGTGGTCATTTGGGAATAGACAAGACCCAGGAGCGGATCCTCCAAACATTTAACTGGCCCAGGTGTTGTAGAGATATCCTGACCCATTGTCCGTCTTGTCCCACATGCCAGCTGACCTCCCCGGTGACCCAGTTCCGCAGTCTCTTAATTCCATTGCCACTTATTGAGGTCCCATTTGAACATAAAGCCATGGGTTAAGTGTGGGACCCCTGGTAAAGTCCATCAGAGGACATCAGTATATTGGTGGTCCTAGATTACGCCAGATGGTATCCGGAGACGGTGCCTTTAAGAGTGCGTAGCTCAGGAGTTATTTCATATTTTTCTCTCAAACAACAGGTATTCCTAAGGAAATCTCAACTGATCAAGGGACACCGTTCATGTTAAAGGGAATTGTGTAAAGTGTTACAAATTTAATTTTCCTGTAAAGCATAGACCCGGGAAACTACATGGAAATGCTGATGCTCTCTCAAGAATACACTGTTTGGTGTTCAGAAGGTGCACAGCCCCCCAACTTTGGGCAGACGAGGGGAGTATGTTGGAAAGCAGCTGGTAAAGTCCTGGAAGGGAGATATGTATCACTGAGGTGGCTAGCCTCGGTGATGTAAGTCCTGGAGATAAAAGGTTCCAGCAACAGTAGGTTGCTGAGAAGTTTTTAATGGGACCAGTCTGGGTTCTAAGAGCAACCAAAAGAGCTTGGGTGGGAATGGTCTCTTCCATAGCTCCAGTTCTCACTTTCCAGGTTTTACTTAAGGCAGCTGAATTGTTTCAGAACTGTCTGTGTGCGGAAGGAGGAAAATCCTGTAGTGTTGGACAGACTCAGCCACTGTCTTAAAGAGCTGGACTATGATTTAATATGGGTGAGGCCTCATTGCTGGACATTGACCACCAGTGAATGTGTTACCCCTACAGTGGTTAATTATTTATTCTGTGGGTAAAATATAAGATGGTGATCAAATGTGAAACACCTGACCACACTCCACCACCGATAGTCTCTGTCAGGTGCCAAGACATTTTTGACTCTTTCTGGTATGTCATGCTTTGAATAAGCTGCTTTGTTTTTGATACTTCCTGGTATTTGGCTTTGACAACATTTTTATTGATTTTCATGTGCGGATTGCATGCATTTTGTATCTGCAGATTTTCTGTATCTAGTACAATTCTATGTGGAAAATCCACACATACAACTCATACCCGCATTAGAAATTGACGTGTTACAGATCTTAATAATGCACCACTGGTCAGTTTATGCTACATAAAAAAAGGACAATGGGCAGGAAATTTCTATAAATCCCTTCCACTTTGCTAGAATTGTACTGATCGTGGGCATGCAGCCTAAGGCTATGTTCATACGTTGCGTTTTTACAGAGTTGTTTTTTTTCTGCAGGCAAAACTTGCTCGAAGCTGCTACAAAGAAAAACATGTTCTGCTGCATTTTTGTTGTCTCTTGTGCATGCTGATCAAGTTTAGTGCCCCTCAATGCTATTAAAGACCTGTGATAGTTGGGGGCTCTGTTGGAGATTTTACATTGGGGTCCTCAAGCTTTAAGTTACAAAGTTACCCAATTGGTTCCAATTATTGTGGTTTGGTGAGTTTATTGAATTGGGGTTCTAGTGTTCTGATCCAGCTTTCTCACTGAGGATTCTTCTGAATTAACCCCTGGATGCCCACTATGGTTTGATCATGGACTAGCCAATACAAAGACCATAGAAATCTGCTTTGCGCTTATAAACCAACTCTTTAAAGACAGCTTAGCTCATGATAGTCTTTTCTACAGTTGGCCCACAAAAAATTAGCCTGGTGCAATGCACAATGCCCAGTATTAAAATATGCATTGTGCATTTCTTGTTGCATTTGTTGTACAATGGGTGAGAGAAACCGGGATAGCTATTTAATGTGTAACTTAAAGGGATTTTCTATACATCATAAATGGGTAAATTGGCAAAGTACTTGTAAAAACAAGCAACTTTGCAATACAATCATTATTAAAAATACTTTCCGTTCTCAATAACCAGTCCTCAGCCATTCCACTTGTCCGAACTGTCAGTCATCAGGAGCACACTGCCTCCTCTCAAGCAGGAGGCGGGGGAGAGGTGCACTCATGAAGCTGTGTGTTGAGAAGCTAACACTTTAAAGCATCTGTGCACCAGTGCAAAATCTTTATCATGGTCTCCCACCTGATAGCTCATATATCATTGATGTCTTTAGTGTTGCAGAAGGGCTTTGTTGCACCTTATCCAACAGGGCTTGGATAAGACTACCATCCCTGAATCCACAGCCCCAACGACACTGATATATCCTTATATACAAATCCTATACAGGGTGTTTCATCACATTGGGTGCTAATTAAAGGCAACCAGTGAATGATGTGGGCTCAGAAACATCATATCAGGCCCGAAACGTTGGCATGATTCCCTCTTTTGCAATGGTGACTGGCAAAGTAAGAACTCAGTATAACCTATGCAATGTGCGCTAGCCATTGCCACCATTTCTTTATTTGCATATATGGTGCTCACAGTTAAGTGCCAGGTTTGTGTTCATAATGCCCGTTGCATGCACCATGTGCCAGTTCTTTTGCTGTTAATACTGCATTATAAGGATTAAATGATGCCATCTGCATATAAGCTGGCGGCACGCCACTAGGGAAGGGGTTAACCCTTGGGTGGGCAGCAATAGTTAGGAGAATAAATTGCCTTTCAAGCAAAAAGAGAGATCAGCGGAAAACATGACTCAGCATAGAGGGAATCCCCAGTTACATCCCAGGGGTAGCAATGTCCTCACTTCCTTTATTTTTGCTAATGATATTCTCTTTAGAAATAATACATACAAATCACTCAGAAATTGGTCACATGTTACCATGCTGAGCTCTGTGGCTGATGCTTATCATTTCTCAGTGACAAGTGGACTTTAGCCTGTCCGGTTGTTACCAGTGTACATCATTGTGGCAGGAGCAAACACATTGTATATTCACTCTTTGGTGATTCTCTATTCTCTCCTGTCTCTTCTCTCTCTTCTTTCTTACTTCTCTCCTCTCTCTCCTGTCTGTTTTCTCTATCTCTTCTCCCTGTCTTCCTCTCTGTCTATATATATATATATATATATATATATATATATATATACACAGTTGGTACGGAAAGTATTCAGACCCCTTTACATTTTTTACTCTGTATTTCATTGCAGCCATTTGGTAAATTCAAAATAGTTCATTTTTTTTTTTACTCATTAATGTACATTCTGCACCCCATCTTGACTCAAAAAAAACCTGAAATGTAGAAATTTTTGCAAATTCATTAAAAAAAGAAAACTGAAATATCACATAGTGATAAGTATTCAGACCCTTTGCTCAGACACTCATATTTAAGTCACATGCTGTCCATTTCCTTATGATCCTCCTTGAGATGGTTCTACTCCTTCATTGGAGTCCAGCTGTGTTTAATTAAATTGATAGGACTTGATTTGTAAAGGCACACACCTGTCTATGTAAGACCTCACAGTGCATGTCAGACCAAATGAGAATCAGGAGGTCAAAGGAACTGGCCAAGGAGCTCAGAGACAGAATTGTGGCAAGGCACAGATCTGGCCAAGGTTACAAAAGAATTTCTACTGTACTCAAGCTTCCTAAGAGCACAGAGGCCTCCATAATCCGTAAATGGAAGAAGTTTGGGACCACCAGAAGTCTTCCTACACCTGGCCGTCCTGCCAAACTGAGCAACTGTGGGAGAAGAGCCTTGGTGAGAGAGGTAAAGAAGAACCCCAAGATCACTGTGGCTGAGCTCCACAGATGCAGTAGGGAGTTGGGTGAAAGTTCCACAAAGTCAACTATCACTGCAGCCCTCCACCAGTCGGGCCTTTATGGCAGAGTGGCCCGACGGAAGCCTCTCCTCAGTGCAAGACATATGAAAGCCTGCATAGAGTTTGCTAAAAAAAAAACACATGAAGGACTCCCAGACTATGAGAAATAAGATTCTCTGGTCTGATGAGATGAAGATAGAACTTTTTGGTGATAATTCTAAGCGTGGAGTGTGGAGAAAACCAGGCACTGCTCATCACCTGCCCAATACAATCCCAACAGTGAAACATGGTGGTGGCAGCATCATGCTATGGGGGTGTTTTTCAGCTGCAGGGACAGGGCAACTGGTTGCAATTGAAGGAAACATGAATGCGGACAAGTACATAGAGATCCTGGATGAAAACCTCTTCCAGAGTGCTCTGGACCTCAGACTTGGCCAAAGGTTCACCTTCCAACAAGACAATGACCCTAAGCACACAGCTAAAATAACAAAGGAGTGGCTTCAGAACAACTCTGTGACCATTCTTGACTGGCCCAGCCAGAGCCCTGACCTAAACCCAATTGAGCTTCTCTGGAGAGACCTAAAAATGTCTGTCCACCAATGTTCACCACCCAACCTGACGGAACTGGAGAGGATCTGCACGGAAGAAAAGCAGAGGATCCCCAAATCCTGGTGTGAAAGACTTGTTACATCATTCCCAAGAAGACTCATGGCTGTACTAGCTCAAAAGGGTACTTCTACTCAATACTGAGCAAAGAGCCTGAATAATTATGACTATGTATTTCAGTTTTTCTTTTTTAATAAATTTGCAAAAACTGGTCAAAAACAGTAAAAAGTGCCTCCACATCATCCCCTGGGATCATCTTTTGCATGGCTTGTGTTACCGCTTTTCGGACGTACGAATCATCACCTGGATTTGGGAAAGGGACTGCCGCCTTCCGACGAATTGCCTCTGCGAGGAGTCCCATCTGGTGTACAAGCACCTCCTGGTGCTGTCGCTGCTGCTGCAACAGTTTATATGTTTCCTGTTGCGCCAGCTGCTGCTGTTGATGCTGCTGATGTATCTGGACCAGGTGCTTGATAAGCTCTTCCATGTTGTCTTTCGTCGCTATCCGTGTTCCTGGAACATTGCCTGCATTCTCCACCACACCTGTGGTAGATCGGTTCACTAAGCTGTACACGGAGGTATACAGGGGAACACTGTCTCTTTAAGATATTCACTGGTTTATTATACAGTATATGCAGCATAAACCATAGTGAAGTCAAAATATACACAGCCATTTTGGGCAAAAAACAGGAAAACAAAACAAAGAGGTAACATAAAGCATAGTCCTTGTGGTAGCAGGGATCCGCCCGCTCAGGGTTCAGAAAAATGCGCTGTTCAGGTTAGAGCAAGCAGGAACACATCTCTGGACTTAGCCTTTCCAGACACACTGTAGACTGAACACCTCAGGAAGCCTTCTATTTAAACCCCAGACCACACCCTGGGGTGGAGATAAGGTGGACAACCTCCCACCCACTCTATGGTTGTCCACAAAAAAAACAAAACGTGTGGGTTTCAAATCACTGAAGCTAAATGCCTCAGTGAAACATGTCTCCCCTCCAGAACTTTGCCAGTGACTTTGTCACAATATATACATATTTATTCTCTCCTCTTTTTTCTCTCTCCTCTTCCTTCTCTCCTCTCTCTATCTTTCTCTCTTTTTTTCTCTTCTCTTCTATTCTGTCTCTTCTCTATATTTTTCTTTCTCTGCTGCCTCTTTCTCTCTCTTCTCTCTCCTCATTGGAATTTATGAGGCTAAAAGCTCTCCGGTACCAGTCAAGTGACTGCAAGTATATAATTTGCACACTTGCAACCAAATTATTATTATTATTTATTTATAGAGCGCCATTAATTCCATGGTGCTGTACATGAGAAGGGGTTACATACAAAGTTATAGATATCGTTTACAGTAAACAAATTTACAATGACAGACTGGTACAGAGGGAGAGGACCCTGTCCTTGCGGACTTACATTCTACGGTATAATGGGGAAGAAACAGAAGGTCGGGGGTGCGGCAGCTCTGGTGGTGATGGCGGCGAGGCGGCAGCTCTGGTGGTGGCGGCGGCGAGGCGGCAGCTCTGGTGGTGGCGGCGAGGCGGCAGCTCGGGTGGTGGCGGCGAGGCGGAAGCTCGGGTGGTGGCGGCGAGGCAGGAGCTCGGGTGGTGGTGGCGAGGCAGCGGCTAGGGTAGTGGTGGCAAGGCGGAAGCTCGGGTGGTGGTGGCGAGGCGGAAGCTCGGGTGGTGGCGAGGCGGCAGAATGGTTATTGCAGGCTGTAGGCTTTCCTGAAGAGATGGGTTTTCAGATTCCATCTGAAGGATCCAAGGGTGGTGGATAATCGTACATGTTGAGGCATGGAATTCCAGAGGATGGGGGATATTCGGGACAAATCTTGGAGGCGGTTGTGTGAGGAACGAATAAGTGTAGAGGATAGTAGGAGGTCTTGGGAGGATCGAAGATAACGTGAAGGAAGATATTGGGAGATTAGTTCAGAGATATAGGGAGGGGACCAGTTGCGGACGACTTTGTAGGTCAGTGTTAGTAATTTGAACTGGATTCGTTGGGGAATTGGGAGCCAGTGGAGGGATTTGCAGAGGGGAGAAGCAGGGAAGTAGCGAGGGGAGAGGTGGATTAGTCGGGCAGCAGAGTTGAGGACAGACTGGGGTGGTGCAAGAGAGTTGACGGGGAGGCCACAGAGGAGGGTGTTGCAGTAAGCAAGGCGGGAGATGATGAGGTAATGCACAAGAGTTTTAGTAGATTGAGGGCTGAGGAAGGGACCGATTCTGGAAATGTTTTTAAGTTGGAGGCGACAGGAGGTGACAAGAGTTTGGATTTGTGGTTTGAAGGACAGGGCAGAGTCGAGAGTTACTCCGAGGCAGTGGATTTCAGGTGCGGGAGAGAGCGTGATGCCATTTACCATAATAGATAGATCGGGTAGGAAGATACGTGAGATGGAGGAAAGATGATAAATTCGGTTTTGTCTACATTGAGTTTTAGGAAGCGAGAGGTGAAGAAGGAAGATATGGCTGATAGACACTCCGGGATTCTGGACAGCAGAGAGGTGACATCTGGGCCAGAGAGGTAGATCTGAGTGTCGTCCGCATACAGGTGGTACTGGAAGCCATGGGACTTTAAGTTGTCCTAGGCCAAGGGTATAGATGGAAAAAAGTAGGGGCCCCAGGACAGAGCCTTGAGGGACTCCAACAGAGAGAGGGCTGGATGAGGAGGTAGCGTGGGAGTGGGAGACGCTAAATGTGCGGTCGGAAAGGTAAGTGGTGATCCAGGACAGGGCAAGGTCTTTGATGCCATGGGAAGAAAGAATCTGTAGCAGTAGGCAGTGGTCGACTGTGTCAAAGGCAGAGGACAGGTCAAGGAGGAGGAGGATGGAGAACTGTCTGTTAGCTTTGGCTGTAAGTCATTAGTAATTTTGGTCAGGGCAGTTTCAGTGGCGTGGTGGGGGCGGAAGCCAGATTGGAGGTTGTCAAGGAGAAAGTTAGATGAGAGGTGGGAGGAAAGTTGAGCGTGGACATGCTGCTCAAGGAGTTTGGAAGCAATGATATTGGGTGATAGCTGGGCATAGCAGTTGGGTCAAGGTTTGTTTTTTTGAGGATGGGTGTGATGGTGGCATGTTTGAAGGCAGAGGGAAAGGTACTAGAAGATAGCGATAGGTTGAATAGATGGGTTAGGGCTGGGATGAGCGTGTTAGTGAGGTTGGGGAGGAGGTGGGAAGGGATGGGGTCAAGTGCACAGTTGGTGAGGTGTGATTTGAAAAGGAGATGAGTAATGGTACTGCCACACTAAGCTATCCCGCTAGCGATCTCGTTAGCGTTGCATACTAATGAGATCGCTAGCGGGATTGTTTCTATATCGCTAAATGCGGCCACATTTAGCGATATAGTTAACGACGCTATCGCCGTTAGCGATCTTCTTAACGACTTTAGCGGTACAAAAGTACCGCTAAATCGCTAAGAAAAGGTGCCACACAGCGATAAGATACTTACCCAGCGGGAGCGCCGACGATGAAATAGGGTCCGGAACGATTCCAGCGACGAGCGAGATCACAGCAGGAAGCTCGTCGCTGGAAGCTGCCGCACTGAACAATATCGCTAACGGGATCGCTAAATAGTGACGTTTTTTAGCGATCCCGTTAGCGATATTGTTTAGTGTGGCATACCCTTTAGGTCTCCTTCAGTGATGTTGGAGAGGGAGGTTATTAGGGAAGGGCAGAGGTCTGGTATATGGAGTGGTTGGGGTGGTGGAACAGTAAAGGTTTGCCTTGTTTGGTCGATCTTATTTTTAAAGTAGGTGGCAAAGTCTTCGGCAGAGATGAGGGTAGTTGGAGGTGGCAGTGGTGGGCGGAGGAGAGAGTTGAATGTGCTGAACAGTTGTTTTGGGTTGTAGGGTAATGAAGATACAAGGTTTGTGAAATAGGTCTGTTTAGCAGAGGTGAGGGCTATTTTGAAGGCATGTGTAGCTTGTTTGAAAGCAGTGAGGTCGTCTGGCAGGCGTGTTTTCTTCCAATGTCGCTCCGCGACCCTGGAAGATTGTCGTAGTTTTTTGGTGAGATTGTTGTGCCAGGGTAGCCTATTGATTTGTCGCACTTTGCCGTGCGTGAGAGGGGCGACTGAGTCTATGGCAGATGTGAGGGTGCTGTTACAGAAAGCGGTGGCGCTGTCTGTGTCGTGGAGTGAAGATATGGAGGACAAAGGTAAAAGAGAGTCTGAGAGTCTGTGAATGTCTAGGTGTGCAAGCTTTCTGCGAGGATGTGCCAATGGCTGGACATAGGGGGCAGGTGAAGAGGACAGGGATGAGAAGGTGAGTAGGTGGTGGTCAGATAGGGGAAGGGGAGAGGTTGTGAGATTAGATAGGGAACAGATGCGGGTGAAGATGAGGTCTAATGTATGTCCGTCTGTGTGGGTGGCTGTGGAGGACCACTGAGTAAGTCCAAAGGATGAAGTAAGTGACAGGAGTTTGGAGGCTGCTGGCTGGCAGGTGTCAATAAGGATATTAAAGTCACCCATGATGATGGTGGGGATGTCAGCAGAGAGAAAGTGAAGAAGCCATCTGGAGAATTGGTCAATGAAGGCAGTGGCTGAGCCCGGTGTTCGGTATATGACGGCCATTTGGAGATTAGAGGGAGAGTAGATACGGACCGAGTGGACCTCAAAGAAAGGGAGGATTAGGAAAGGTGGGGGTTGGATAGGGTTGAAGGAGCAGTTATTAGAAAGAAGGAAACCCACACCTCCACCATGTCTGTTGCCAGAGCGAGGAGTGTGGGTGAAGTGGAGGCCACCGTAACTCAGTGCAGCAGGGGAGGCCGTGTCAGGGGGCGTCAGCCAGGTCTCAGTGAGGGCCAGGAAGGAGAGGTTGCGGGAAGTAAAGAGATGGTGGATCACGTGGAGCTTGTTGCAGACGGAGCAGGCGTTCCAGAATGCTCCAGAGAGAGGAAGCTTGGGGTTAGGGGTCAGTGGCATAGGTTTTAAGTGTGAGGGATTGCGGTAGTTTCTCTTACTGTGAGAAGTATAGGGGTGAGGATTAGTGGGATGTATGAGGTAGGGGGGGCCAGGATTGGGGGATATTTCGCCAGCAGTGAGAAGAAGCAGAGAAAGTGAAAGCAGATGGGTGAAGGAGAGTGAACGGCTTACGTTATATTTTAGTGGGAGAGGTCTGAGGTTAAGAAGCAGGTCTGCAGATGAGGCGCTGTAGGGGGGTAAGAGAGAGGGGGAGACAGTTATTTGGTTCGAGCTTGCAGGGGTTTGGGGATAGCGAAGGAGAGTGAAGATTAGTGGAGCAAAAACGGTGAAGGCAAATGTAAGCATGGTTAAAGAGCAGGATAAGAAGAGGAAGGTAAGTAAAATTAGAAGACAGTGAGTATTCTTACCTTCTTACCGATTTCTGGACTATTTGTGGTATATTTCTGATGTAACACTTCAAAGATGTCACACTTAAAATGATGTCGCATCTGACCAAGGTCATATCTGACCTGCTCCATTCAACTTATACCATTCAAATGTCCAAGAAATTAAGCCAGGTGGGAGAGAGAGAGAGAGAGAGAGAGGGGAGGAGAAAGGTGCAGAAGGACAGTTCACAGCAGGGAGCAATTAACAGATTGCAGTTAATAGAACATTTGCCTAGCATCAAAGCTAAAGAAAGACAGATTAAGATGGAGGGATAGGCCTAGGAGTGAGGATCACAGACATATCAATATGCATTCAGTAAATCTGAAGTATGCTACATGTAATTAAAATCAGGGAAAAAGCAGCAGTGGGTATTCTGGATTGAGAGATGGTTCAGACGTACCTGTTAAAACAGAAAAAGAGGAGTACATAGGATTCTGGGGTGCAGTGGGTATTCTGGATTGAGAGATGGTTCAGATGTACCAGTTAAAACAGAAAAAGAGGAGTACATAGGATTCTGGGGTGCAGTGGGTATTCTGGATTGAGATATGGTTCAGACGTACCTGTGGATGAAAGTAGATGGATCAGGACATAATAGCATGAAGGGGAATATACCATGCTCTATAATTCTGGTATATTTCTGATGTAACACTTCAAAGATGTCACACTTAAAATGATGTCGCATCTGACCAAGGTCATATCTGACCTGCTCCATTCAACTTATACCATTCAAAATTTCCAAATTTCAACTAAACGTATCTGACCTTGCTTAATTCACTAGCCTTTAGTGAGGCCATAAACGTCTAGTCTGCACATGACTGCAAATCGCTTACTTGCTGTCACGCACCTACCCACCCCTGGCACTGGAGAACCCTGACTGCGTGCACTGTTCAAGCTGTGAGGATTCACAAGTTTGCAGTCACATAGATTGACTGCAGACCCAAGCCTGGACAGCCCCTTTAAATATACTAGTTACAAAGGTTTTTAGGATTCGCCAACTACTACCGTAAATGTATAAAGAACTTTTTGGTAGTAGCCAAACCTCTTACAGATATGACCAGGAAGGGGACGGACTTCTCCAAGTGGTCCAGTCCTACCAGGGAGGCATTTCATATGTTGAAGAGGTGTTTTTCTTCTGCGCCGATCCTTACACAGCCTGACGCCTCTCAGCCTTTTATCGTTGAGGTTGATGCGTCTGGGTTGGGAGTTGGGTCTGTATTGTCGCAGGATGCGTCTCCTGGTAAATGGCAACCATGTGCTTATTTTCTAAAAAACTGTCACCGCCTGAGAAAAATTATGATATCGGTAATAGGGAACCCTTAGCAATGAAATGGGCTGTTAAAGAGTGGAGTAATTTTTTGGAGCGAGCGGTTCACCCAGATATGGCAATCATGGATCATAAGGATCTGGTATATTTGGAATCGGCGAAACGTCTAACACCTTGACAGGCAAGATGGGCATTGTTCTTTACCAGGTTTAACTTTTTTTTCACATATCGGCCAGGGACCACAAACATTAAGGTTGATGCCTTATCTCATTGCTTTCCTGGGGAAGGAGGTAAGTGTGAACCAGTACCTGTTCTTCAAAAAGGGGTGGTTATGGTATCTATATGCTTCAATCTGGAAAGAGAGGTTGTTGACGAGCAGGTGACGCCCCAGCTGCCTGTCCACTTGGTAAACTGTTTGTTCCTGTTAATCTCCGTCTTAGAGTCCTTAGCGAACATCACGATTCAGAGTTGGCCGGACACCCTGGTAAAAAAGCCACAGCTGATCTACTTATTCGGCATTTTTGGTGGACAGGTGCTCATCAGGATGTCCCGCCTGCAGTGCCTGTGTGCGTTCTAAGATCTCTCATACTCGTCCGTCGTCGGCTCTCTAACCAGTGGAGATTCCCAGTAGACCTTGGACTCAATTGTCGGTCAATTTTATCACGGATCTTCCCGTGTCGGCAGGAATACTGTAATTCTGGTGGTGGTGGATAGATTCAGTAAAATGTCTAATTTTATCGCTTTACCGAACGCCAAATCCTTGGTGCAAGTTTTCGTCAGGAAAATAATTAGATTGCATGGGATCCCGACTGATATATTGTTTCTGATCTGGGGGTTCAGTTTGTCTCCAAGTTTTGGAGCACATTTTGCACCCATCTGGGGATCAACTTGTCATTTTTTTCCGCTTTTCACCCGAAATCTGATGGGCAGATTGAATAGGTTAACCAGAATCTAGAGACGTACCTGAGGGGTTTTGTATCTGAAAATCAGGAGGACTGGGTTGCCTATTTACCGTTAGCCGAATTCGCTGTAAATAATCGTCAGGAATCAACCGATAAGTCCCTGTTTTTTGGGGCATATGGGTTTCATCCTCAGTTTAGTTCTTTTAGTGGTAATCGCCCTTCTGGATTACCGAAGGAAGAACGGTTTTCATCTTCCATTTCTACCATGTGGCAGGGGTTATGAATAATTTGAGGAAGATGGGATCCAAATATAAGAGTGTGACGTTTGGTGGGTCCAGACCTCGGTGTTGGTGACTTGATCTGGCTGTCCTCTAGGAACATTAAGCTGAAGGTTCCATCTTGGAAACTGGGTCCCTGGTTTATCGGTCCTTATAAGATCGTAGCCATCGTCAATCCCGTAGCATTTCGCCTTGCTTTACCATCTACCTTTAGGATCCATAATATATTTCATCGAAAAAAATACGTTGCATCTTCAGTACATCACCTTTACCACCGTCTCCTGTCACTGTTGATGGAAATGTGGAGTTTCAGATTGCGAAGATCTTGGATTTTCGTGTTGTTCGTTGGTCGCTTCAGTATCTGGTACATTGGAGGGGGTACGCGGTCCTGAGGAGAGGATGTGGGTATCAGCATCTGATGTTCATTCGGCCAGACTGGTCCCGGCTTTTCACGTGTCACACCCCAATAGGCCTGGTCATGAGGTTCCAGGGGTCCCTCGTAGAAGATGGGGTACTGTCTCGAAGTTAACCCGACAGTGTGGAGCCATCCGGCGCTGAGAAGAAGCACTTCTTCATTTTAAATGTGTTTATTTCTTCTGGCAGAACAGTGGTTAATCGGCCGTGTTGGAAATCCCTGTGTTCACAGCTGAGCTCGGTTAGCCACTCCTTTCCTCTTTATAATCTGGGATCTGATGCAAATCCTTGTCAGAGCTAGCATTTGCTGCATGTCTAATGGAGGGAGAGGAGTTCTTATGAGAAGTAGAGTTGGAGGAGTTATCTGTGACTGTTGTTTGGTTAGTATGTGTGTTAATTCCCTATCCTTCTCTATTTTCGTTTATTCCCCTACCTTCACACCCTGGTGCATTCCTCTGTTAT
Organism: Oophaga sylvatica; assembly: GCA_033576555.1. Lineage (NCBI taxonomy): Eukaryota > Metazoa > Chordata > Amphibia > Anura > Dendrobatidae > Oophaga > Oophaga sylvatica. The sequence goes on along the minus strand of JARQOD010000010.1, from coordinate 20,252,506 downwards.
ATATGAGAGAATATTTTGTATGCCTGGAATTTTCTGTATGCAAATTGCCTCTTCAAACAAAGAGGACTTGTACTCTATAGTGCCACCTATTGGAAGTAGCAATCCTACAAGTCACAATCAACCCTTTAACGAGTCTTGTAATATGACTTAGGATAAAAGCCAAATCAGAATCTCCATTTGCAGACACGGTGTTTCGGACTGTTGGTCCTCGTCAGTGCAAAGTAGGAGAGATCTGATTTGGCTAGATGAGAGGCTCTGGACTGGGGTCTGGGGGGTAAGGTTACTCCTTGTGGAGAGTGACATACCAGCTCTGGCGTGTCGAGGTAAGGAGGCTTATTCGCCGTGCAATGCTCCTCTGGGAAATTTTAATATGCAAATTGCCTCTTCAAACAAAGAGGACTTGTACTCTATAGTGCCACCTATTGGAAGTAGCGATCCTACAAGTCACAATCAACCCTTTAACGAGTCTTGTAATATGACTTAGGATAAAAGCCAAATCAGAATCTCCATTTGCAGACACGGTGTTTCGGACTGTTGGTCCTCGTCAGTGCAAAGTAGGAGAGATCTGATTTGGCTAGATGAGAGGCTCTGGACTGGGGTCTGGGGGGTAAGGTTACTCCTTGTGGAGAGTGACATACCAGCTCTGGCGTGTCGAGGTAAGGAGGCTTATTCGCCGTGCAATGCTCCTCTGGGAAATTTTAATATGCAAATTGCCTCTTCAAACAAAGAGGACTTGTACTCTATAGTGCCACCTATTGGAAGTAGCGATCCTACAAGTCACAATCAACCCTTTAACGAGTCTTGTAATATGACTTAGGATAAAAGCCAAATCAGAATCTCCATTTGCAGACACGGTGTTTCGGACTGTTGGTCCTCGTCAGTGCAAAGTAGGAGAGATCTGATTTGGCTAGATGAGAGGCTCTGGACTGGGGTCTGGGGGGTAAGGTTTCTCCTTGTGGAGAGTGACATACCAGCTCTGGCGTGTCGAGGTAAGGAGGCTTATTCGCCATGCAATGCTCCTCTGGGAAATTTTAATATGCAAATTGCCTCTTCAAACAAAGAGGACTTGTACTCTATAGCGCCACCTATTGGAAGTAGCGATCCTACAAGTCACAATCAACCCTTTAACGAGTCTTGTAATATGACTTAGGATAAAAGCCAAATCAGAATCTCCATTTGCAGACACGGTGTTTCGGACTGTTGGTCCTCGTCAGTGCAAAGTAGGAGAGATCTGATTTGGCTAGATGAGAGGCTCTGGACTGGGGTCTGGGGGGTAAGGTTACTCCTTGTGGAGAGTGACATACCAGCTCTGGCGTGTCGAGGTAAGGAGGCTTATTCGCCGTGCAATGCTTTCTGTTAACCCTTGTTTGTCGGGTTGGTGCACTGGGTGGGGGAAGAGCACAGACGGAGGGCTAATTCAGGAGATAAGGCAAGGACGGAGGCCCCTGCATCTTCACCATCTGAAGTATTCTAGGGAGCAGGGCGAGCTAGGGTGCCCCTAGTGTTAGGGACAGGGAAGGAGTCCCGGGTCACCCGACAGCTGTGTCGTGACATCAGCTCTACACGGATTAACTTTCTTGTAATTTTTGATGGGCTTATACACAGCAGCCAATCTGAAGAAGCCAAACTAATTAATGATATATCAGAAGGTGGATATCCTGAACCAGTCATTTTTTTCACATCTGTTTAAGTACCATTTTGTTAATCTTTCACATTTAGTGGGCACCAAGTCAGAAAAATTGGCACCCAACATATCCACTTCATATCCACTAACAGGATGATACTTAAGTGATATAAAAAAGACTTTGTGTAAATCGAAATATCTACATTCAGCTCTTTCATTGATTTAGGCCGTTTGCCGTCATTTCCCCTGCAGCTTTTCTTCTTCAGATGTTGTGCTGCTGTGACAAGCATAAGGCTGAATCAATGATATATCAATGAATGCTGACTTTTATTTCCAGACAGTCTGAATGATTATACAGTGGAGCGTGGATACTACTTGGAAACCCTTGCTTCATCCTTATACCCTTGTACAAGGAAGTCGACTTATACAGGGACCTTGGATTGAGTCCATGGAGTAGTTACTAGCTAGTGGTGTGGGCTGGCAGGAATGGTCAGAAAGATGGGTCAGAACTAGGAGGTATGGATAAGAGACAAAGTGGTCAAGCAGAAAAATAGTCAGAAAACGAGCAGAGAAGAATGTCATGATGGTTTCTCGAACTCCTTCTCAGTGCCGCCCTTCTCATTGTGTCAGACCATCTTCTTCTGCTGCTCATTGCCAGCTTTGCTCCTAGAGAATCTCCACCTAGTTATAGGGAGGTGCGGACTCATCCTACAGGAATTTAACCCAGCTGTGTTTTGCAGGATTTGCCTTCCCCAGCCTATCCCTAGGCAGCAGCGGGTTCAATAGACAGCTCCTCCAACCACTCCTTGCCCGATCGTTGGTTCCTAGTTGCTTGTCTCTGGATCCTGTGTGTACATGTTTGTTCTATCTCTCCTGCTATTGACCCAGCTCATTTCCTGTTTATCCTGACTTCTCAGCTCCTGACCTCAGCTATGTATACTGAACCTGTGCTGCCTGCCCTGACTGTCTTGGAGTGATATTTGGTGTCTTATGGCGGCCCCGCCTATCCTCACCATCAGGGGGTCTAGTGAAGACCCAGTAGACACTTAAGGCCCTGTTACACATAGCGAGATCGCTAGCGAGATCGCTGAAACGTCACCGATTTTGTGACGTAGCAGCGACCTAGCCAGCGATCTCGCTTAGTGTGACACTCAGCGACGATTAGCCCCCCTGCTGGGTGTCGCTGATCGTCGCTGAATGTCCTGGACCATTTTTTGATCGCTGGTCTCTCGCTGGCCAGCACGCATCGCTGCGTGTGGCAGGAAGGAGACCAGTGATAAGCAAGCTCGAGCTGGTATCCAAGGTAAACATTGTGTTTCCAGGCACCGGGCGGCGCCTAGAAACCCGATGTGTACATTAGATACCAGTGCGCTTGTGCAGGGGAGCTGGTAACCATGGTACACAGCGGGTTACTAAGCGCCGAGCGGCGCCTGGAAACCCGATGTGTACCTTGGCTACCAGCTCCCTGCACAAGCGCGCTGGTATCTAAGGTACACTTGCGGGTAAGTAAGCGACGTGTAACGGGACCCTTAGCTCTGCCCCTTCAGTGTAAGCTCATGGAGCAGTGGATCCACAACCACCAGCGTTACAATCACTAGAACAATAGGAGCAGTAACAATGGTGTGTACAAGGTTGGGCAGAATTTATAACTGGCAAGTGATAGAGACTCAGAGCTTTTATAGTGATACTAAGGCTCAAAGAAGGAGGTAGTTAAGAAACAAAGCAAGGAATTAACCACCAAGCTCCTGGTCTGAAAAGCACCACAAGTTGCAGAGAATTAAAAGAATTAAATATCACGGTCATATTGCCACTTCACACCACCCGCAGCAAAGGGGACAGACACGAAAACAGAGGACATGGATCTTACACTGTGATCTTCAGAAATCACTAGAATCAAGTGGCAGCAGCGATATCATGAAATCTTGCTACTTTGTCTTTTGATGGCTCTGCTATGCTTTCTCTAATTGACCCAATATACTTAGTGGCTAACTGTGGAGTACCTGAAAAAAAATACAGTGGAAGCTGTAGGAGACAATGGGTTGTATATTGCTTTCCAAGCATAGCCGCTACTTTATTCTAGCTGTTAATGGAGCGGCCACCAATAAATATCCATTTCTCACCCTCTTTAATGCAGAAACACCAGACTTAATGGATTGCAGTATGTAGAACAATTATTTGGCCCCTATGTGATGATTTGATGAAAACCGCTTTGAGATGGGATTAGAGATTGGAAGTGCTCAGATTACTGAACGCATGTGATGTACACAATCCTGTCCTTGTCACATACATCAGCCATGAAGAAAGGCGTTCAGAATGGTTACAGACCACCGGGGGAAATTGGAGGCAGCTTTCATTTGCCTCTATGCAGTCAGCATTTTCCAATCCTGCATTTCATTAAATAACCTCGTGGCGGGTTTCGGGAATCTGATACAGCTTTTGGTTCACACTCACATGCGGTTCCATCAGGATTTTATGCGTACACCCTAGAAAACAGATCCCGATTCCGCTGAAGCAGCTCTCAGCACTGTTGCTTCTGGGCCGGTGACAACATCTCTGCCACTGTGACATCCTCGACCCTGGTTTGAGAATTGGCGTCTAGGCATGTAGCTTCCACCGCTTTCCTGTCTCGCCATGGTTTGAGCAGGTTAATGTCGTACACCTGGTATGGCTTTCTTCTCCCTGGTTGGTGGACCTTGTAGTTGACGTTACTCAACTTTGTTTTAATTGAAATATCTACATTCAGCTCTTTCATTGATTTAGGCCGCTTGCCGTCCTTTCCCCTGCAGCTTTTCTTCTTCAGATGTTGTGCTGCTGTGACAAGCATAAGGCTGAATCAATGATATATCAATGAGTGCTGATTTTTATTTCCAGCGGGAAAGAATGATTATAAAGTGGAGAGTGTTAATAGGGCTCTGTTCACACCGTGTTTTATCTGTATGTCGATGAAGGTTATGAGGTAATTGTAACAAATATAGTTTAATAGATGAACCTTATCCACTTGAAGAAGACTGTATCAAGATAGACATGGTATATGACGAGGATATGGTATCAATCTCTAGTTGGTGGTGGTCTAACTGCTGTGTATAAAGTGGCCTTGTTGGTGGTCACCTGGCAGCTCTAAATAGGGCTTCCATGGACTGGCTTTGTACTAGCTACTTTATCAGATCTCAAGGAAACCCTTGCCTTCCCAATAAACCCCTGTACAAGAGTGTGGACTTATACAGGGACCTTGGGTTGAGGCCATGGAATAGTCACTGGCTGGTGGAATGGGTTGGCAGGAATGGTGAAAAAGGTGGGCCAGAACCAGGAGGTATCGATAAGGGACAAAGTGGTCAAGCAAAAAAATAGTCAGAAAACAAGCAGAGAAGAATGTCACGATGGTTTCTCGAATGCCTTCTCAGTGCTGCCCTACTCACTGCGTTCAACACTCTGCTTCCCCAGCGTCAGACCATCTTCTGCTGCTCACTGCCAGCTTTGCTCCTAGAGAATCTCCACCTGGTTATATAGGAAAGATGTGTATCTTCGTACCGTGTTAGCCAGTAGATAGAAAAATATTTAGACTTGAGAGTCCTCAGTGGTTGATACCTTTTAATGGCTAACTGAAAAGATGGTAACAAATTGCAAGCTTTCGAGACTACTCCGGTCTCTTCATCAGGCAAAGACTAAAACAAAAACTGAAGAATCACATATATATATATATATATACACAAGAGGACACAGGAATAGTGCAATAGGTAAGACAAGTGACGTGAAGCAGAACTGTCATTATGGCAGAGGAATGAACATAAATATTGGAACAGATCATAGATAAGGAGAGAGTTTTATTACCCTCTGATTGGGGTCTGGTGTTGTGTTTTGATGCCCGAGAAGGTCAGAGACGCAGATTCCTTAATTGATATAGAATGACATGAATCCATGTGACACGTTCATTCCAGCACTAAGAGTGTCAAAGGTCATCATAAGTTTGTATTCCCAAACCTTTCTATCTTTCACAGATTTGAAGTTAGATTTTAATACCAGTAATTCCATATCCATTATGCTATGACCGGGCATACAAAAATGTTTTGCCACAGGTAAATCCATTCTTTTTTCTATAGGGAGGTGCGGCCTCATCCTACAGGAATTTAACCCAGCTGTGTCCTGCAGGGTTGGTCTTCCTCAGCCTATCCCTAGGCAGCAGCGGATTCATTATGCAGCTCCTCCCACCACTCCTCGCCCGATCGTTGGTTTCTAGTTACTTGTCTCTGGATCCTGGATCTGTATTGTTCTATGTCTCCTGCTATTTATCCAGCTCGTTTACCGTTTATCCTGACCTCTCAGCTCCTGACCTCAGCTACGTACTGTATACTGAACCTGTGCTGCCTGCCCTGACCTCAGATTGCCTCTGTCCTCCTATACCTTTTACCCACTGTAGAAGATTGTCCTGGAGTGATACCTGGTGTCTACTGGAGGCCCAGCCTATCCTCACCATCAAGGGTCTAGTGAAGACCCAGTAGACACCCACGCCCCTTCATGGTAAATACGCGGCGCAGTGGGTTCACACCCACCAGCATTACAAACAATCACTAGTACTATAGGAGCCGTAACAATGGTGTGTACCAGTTGGGCAGAACTTATAACTGGCAAGGGAGACAGCGACTTTGAGATTTTTATAGTGATCATAAGGTTCAAAGAAGGGGGTAATTAAGAAAGAAGGCAAAGAATTAACCACCAAGCTCCAGGTCTGAAAAGCACCACAAGTCGCAGAGAATTAAGAGTTAAACATCACGGTCATATTGCCACTTCACACCACTCGCAGCAAAGGGGACATGGAAACAGAGGACATGGATCTTACACTGTGATCTTCAGAAATCACTAGAATCAAGTGGCAGCAGCGATATCATGAAATCTTGCTACTTTGTCTCCTGATGGCTCTGCTATGCTTTCTCTGATTGACTCAACTATACTTGAGTGGCAAACTGTGTGTGCAAACCTGAAAAAAAAATACAGTGGAATCTGTAGGAGACAGTGGGTTGTATGTTGCTTTCCAAGCACGGCCGCGACTTTGTTCTAGCAGTTATGGATCAGGAACTGTCATACCCAAATAGAAATATCCATTGTCTCAAACCCTCTTTCCACCACCTCTTAAGCAGGAACCCCAGACTTATTGGCTTGCAGTAAGTAGAACAATTATTTGGCCCCTATGTGATGATTTGATGAAAACCGCTTTGAGATGTGATTAGAGATTGGAAGTGCTCAGATTACTGAACGCATGTGATGTACACAATCCTGTCCTTGTCACATACATCAGCCATGAAGAAAGGCGTTCAGAATGCTTACAGACCACCCGGGAAATCGGAGGCAGCTTTCATTTGCCTCTATGCAGTCAGCATTTTCCAATCCTGCATTTCATTAAATAACACACTGCACCACAATTTCCCCAATTACTTTGTAACCCATGCAGCCCGTCTGTATGTTCTCTGTGTTATCCAACAGATCAGTCCTCCAGATGAATAATTTCCTTTATTAGATACATCCGGCCACAATTAGCAACACAACAGAAATTAGATAACATAGAAGGAGAGGTAAAAGCTCATTCCCTGACACTGAGACATTAGCTGACTCCGGGGGTTCAATGAGCCTTGTCTTGTGAAATCTGAATTCAGCAATTTACAGTTCAGCGTTTGGGTTGAATGTTAAATACACGTTGCCCGAAGCCGTATAATTCAGGAGAAATACAAGTAGGAACTACTCGAATACTGCAATACATGGCGGAAACATCCATCAAAGCAAAGTTCTTCTAATATCAGCTTTTCACAGCCATTATTTATTGCATATTTTAGACAGTTTTTCCCACAAATTCATGCAGTGGAACAATACCCAGTATGGGGTTAATCAATATCACTGCTCATCCTGAGCGTCCTGGCTTATCCATTTAATTGTCTAAATTGAGGAAATCCCAAAATACTCCGACATTTAGAGAACAGTCAGACAGCCGTGTAAATCGGACCACAATGTATGGACTGGCCGGCGACTTTCCTGATTCGAATGTGAAAGCTTCATTTATTTCTATGGAGCTGTCACACTCGAGTCAAGAGAGCCGTGGCCAGTCAGAGCACTGAATCCCGATTTATTCAGCCGTCTGACTGCGGGTTTACACGGGTCAATGATAGCAGACAGACTGCAGTAATTATTCATAACAATGCAGATATATGTGATGTGTGCCCACCATAGTGTCAGCTTGTACAAGTGGCCCCAGCTGAAGTAAGGTCCCTAAACCCCATTTAATAGGAAGTGCGTGGACTTGAAATCTGGCAGTAGGATCGGCCCTCCTAAGCTATCTACATGGGCATGTAGATCATAGAAAGTTAGATAATTGATACCTTGATATCTGCGATCCGATATTTTATTCCAGTGGAATCAACATTTTTCTTAATTTGCTGTTAAGTTCTATGGGCGGGACATAGATCTCCCCCAGAACCTGCCTCCAGAGCTTATTATAAATGAAAGGGAGCATTACCAGTGTGAGACATGTAGATCAGGAGAGCAGACTGTCAGTTATTACTTGTATCACACTGGTAACACCTCTTTCATGTACTATAAGCTCTGGAGGCAGATTCTCGGAAGATCTATCTCCGGCCTATAGATCTTAACAGCTCATTTACATAGTAAGAAAATTGTGAATTTCTCTGGAATAAGACATCGGATTGCAGATATCAAGGTATCATTTTATTCAGCTTACTATCACCTCCATATACACTGTGTTCCAAATTATTATGCAAATAATATTTTCTCTGATTTTCCCAAATTACCTATATAAATTGCAGTCATTGTAATTTTCCAGTCAAATAACTATTAGAGTACAATTGAAAGGTTTTTGTACAAACTGCTATGATAACAGTATATTTAAAAAAAAAAAAAAAAAACACTCAAACTGCACTCAAAATGCATGTTCCAAATTATTATGCACAGCAGAGTTTTCAACCTTTTCATTTTAATAAAGAACAAAAAAATGGTCATTTTTGAAATTATAAGCATTAGCAGGTTATTACAAACTGAAATCAAACAGTTTTCAACTCAAAACTTTATTCTAGGTGATGTTACATTTGCACATAGGACCCCTTGTTCGAAAGGAGCTTCTGAACTCTCTCGTCCATTGAATTTGTCAGGTTTTGGATGGTTTCTGCTTCATTTGTTTTGCATGAGGACAGAATACCCTCCCAGAGCTGTTGCTTAGATGTGAACTGCCTCCCGCCATCATAGACACTCCTTTTGATGATGTTCCAGAGGTTCTCAATGGGGTTGAGGTCAGGTGAGCATGGGGGCCACACCATAAGTCTGTCCCCTTTTATGCCCATAGCAGCCAGAGATGCAGATGTGTTATGTGCAGCATGAGACGGTGCATTATCATGCATGAAAATGATCTTGCTGCGGAATGCACGGTTCTTCTTCTTGAACCATGGCAGGAAGTGCTGTTTGACAAACTCAACATACACTATGGAGTTCATCTTTACCCCTTCAGGGTTCCTAAAGGGGCCGACAATCTCTCTCCCCATGATCCCAGCCCAAAACATTACTCCACCTCCTCCTTGTTGGCGCCGTAGCCGTGTTTGCATGGGGTGTCCATCAACCAGCCATCCTCCACTCCATCCATCTGGACCATCGAGCATTGCACGGCACTCATCGGTGAACAAAACAGTTTTGAAGTCAGTCTTCATGTATTGTTTGGCCCACTGGAGCCGTTTCTGCTTGTGTGCAGTGGATAGAGGAGGTCGACAGGATGGCTTACGCAAGCTGCAAACCTCTGAAGGACCCTGCATCTTGTTGTTTGGGGGACGTTGGAGGCACCAGCAGCTTCAAAAACTTGTCTGCTGTTATGACAAGGCTTTTTTGCCACTGCTCTTTTAACCTGACGTAATTGCCTGTAGGAAAGAGTCCTCAATTTTCCCTTATCAGCATGCACACGTGTGTACAGTCATGGCCAAAAGTTTTGAGAATGACACAAATATTATATTTTCACATGATCTGCTGCCCTCTGGTTTTTATGTGTGTTTGACAGATGTTTTTATCACAGACAGAAATATAATTGCAAACATATGAGTAACAAAAGCTTATACTGACAGTTACAATGAGTTAATGCAGCAAGTCAATATTTGCAGTGTTGCACCTTCTTCTTCAGGACCTCTGCAATTCTCCCTGGCATGCTCTCAATCAACTTCTGGACCAAATCCTGACTGATAGCAGTCCATTCTTGCACAATCAATGCTTTCATTTTGTCAGAATTTTTAGGTTTTTGTTTGTCCACCCGTCTCTTGATGATTGACCACAAGTTCTCAATGGGATTAAGATCTGGAGAGTTTCCAGGCCATGGACCCAAAATCTCTATGTTTTGTTCCCTGAGCCATTTAGTTATCACCTTTGCTTTATGGCAAGGTGCTCCATCATGCTGGAAAAGGCATTGTTGATCGCCAAACTGCTCTTGGAGGGTTGGGAGAAGTTGCTCTTGGAGGATATTCTGGTACCATTCTTTATTCATGGCTGTGTTTTTAGGCAAGACTGTGAGAGAGCCGATTCCCTTGGCTGAGAAGCAACCCCACACATGAATGGTTTCAGGATGCTTAACAGTTGGCATGAGACAAGACAGGTGGTAGCGCTCACCTTGTCTTCTCTGAATGAGGCGTTTTCCTGATGTCCCAAACAATCGAAAAGGGGATTCATCAGAGAAAATAACTTTACCCCAGTCCTCAGCAGTCCACTGCCTGTACCTTTTGCAGAATATCAGTCTGTCCATGATGTTTTTTCTGGAGAGAAGTGGCTTCTTTGCTGCCCTCCTTGAGACCAGGCCTTGCTCCAAGAGTCTCCGCCTCACAGTGCGTGCAGATGCACTCACACCTGCCTGCTGCCATTCCTGAGCAAGCTCTGCACTGCCGGTAGCCCGATCCCGCAGCTGAAACACTTTTAAGAGACGGTCCTGGCGCTTGCTGGTCTTTTTTGGGCGCCCTGGAGCCTTTTTGGCAACAATGGAACCTCTCTCCTTGAAGTTCTTGATGATGCGATAGATTGTTGACTGAGGTGCAATCTTTCTAGCTGCGATACTCTTCCCTGTTAGGCCATTTTTGTGCATTGCAATGATGACTGCACGTGTTTCTTTAGAGATAACCATGGTTAACAGAAGAGAAACAATGATGCCAAGCACCAGCCTCCTTTTAAAGTGTCCAGTGGTGTCATTCTTACTTAATCATGACAGATTGATCTCCAGCCATGTCCTCATCAACACCCACACCTGTGTTAATGGAGCAATCACTGAAAAGAGGTTAGCTGGTCCTTTTAAGGCAGGGCTGCAATGATGTTGAAATGTGTTTTGGGGGATAAAGTTCATTTTCTAGCCAAATATTGACTTTGCAAGTAATTGCTGTTAAGCTGATCACTCTTTATAACATTCTGGAGTATATGCAAATTGCCATTAGAAAAAGTGAAGCAGTAGACTTTGTAAAAATTTATATTTGTGTCATTCTCAAAACTTTTGGCCATGACTGTACTGTGAATCTGCTACATACTTCTTGATTGTGCGATGATCACGATGAAGTGTCTTGGCAATGTTGATTGTAGTCATGCCTTGACCTAAACACTCCACAATTTGTTGCTTCTCAGCAGCCGACACATCCTTTTTCTTTCCCATTTTGGCAGAAAATGTAGGCTGCTTAATAATGTGGGACAGCCTTCTTAAGCAGTCTTGCCTTTCATTTGACACACCTGCCAAACTAATTAGCACAGGTGTCTGCAATTGCTTACAGTGATATAAAGAGCCCTGACACACATCACCATCAATGAGTTTAACTGACAAACAAAAAATTCTTACCTTATCACTCCTAAACAATTTTTGCATAATAATTTGGAACACAGTGTAGTTGGCTTAGGAGGGTGGATCCTACTGACAGATCCCCTTTATCAGGGATCCCTTTTTGCAATGTTGGCAATCAGGTAATAGGAAAATGGCCAAAGAATATTTCTGCCCATCTCACCTACAAAGAATAAGATGGGAAAAGGGGCAACCAGCACTGGTCATTCCATATTTATTAAACTGTGGCTCAATAAAAGGCAATGGTGTGATGCATGCAAGTGATTGCACAAGGAAAAATCACAATAACCCAATGCAATCAGAAAAAGGCGCATTGAGCACATTACCCCGACCTCCTCAATCACACAAGATTTCCGTTGCAGGTTGAATATTCATTTTCTTTTTGGTTTTCCTTTCCTGACATGGAGTATATTGGAAATATGTATCTGTGCAGTTTATAGAGTTGGCCTTTGCAAATTAGTACAAGGCATGAAGCAAATTTGGTATATTAAACAGAAGTTGTGTGGGTGTTCTCTGTTTTAAGTCCTTCATGGAGCTGAAAACATTCCACTGAAGTGAATACCATGTTACTATCTGCAGTCATGTATCAGAACAGTGCAGGGAGAAAGTCTGGCTTCAGGATTTCCTATCGTAATATTGTTTATTTAGCTTTTTTCCAATATTCAGAAATGTAAAAGGTTATTCTCAAATCGGATAAGTCATAATTTGTGACATGGGTCCTATATATATGGGTCTTTCTCCTGCGATGGAGAGGTGACCGCTAGTGATGAGCGAGCATGCTCGAATAAGATGTTATCCGAGCATGCTCGTGTCTTAAGCGAGTATTTTCGACATGCTAGAAAAATATGCATGTCTCGCGGCCGTTCGACAGACGCAACACATGCAGGGACTGCCTGTTTGTTAGACAATCTCTGCATATGTTTCGGCTGTCGAACAGCCGCGAGACATGCAGCTGCGGCGACTTGAGCATTTTTTCGAGCACACTGAAATGCTCGATTAGCTTGAGCATGCTCAGATAATGCCTTATCCCAGTATGTTCGCTCATCACTAGTGATCGCGTATGTGCAACACTTTATCTTGTATGGGAGTCTTGAACATTTCTGAGCAAGCATGTATGACAATTTTTCAGAACACCCCTAGCTGATAATAACCTGTTGTTTAAAATTCATTTTTTGTACAACCAGTTCTCTTACAGAAGAGACTAAATCACTCTTTTATGACGATCCAATCTTTTTAGATTTCTAAAGAAATAAGAATACCCATTGTGAGGGGTTGACACACTCAGCGGCTTTCCCAGGTAGACACAGGAACCGTTCTGGTAGAAAATTACCTGCTGGTTTATTGTGGACAGCATAAACCTTGGCAGGGTTCAGGAAAATAAACAGAGCCTTGCTGGCATAACCGTAAAACAAACAAAACACAGTCCATATGAGTCCATTCCCTGCAGGGTTCACCTGCAGTTAACCTGCACTGTCCTTAGCTCCTCCTGGAGCTGTGTGGGAGTTCCTGCTCTTTCCCCAGACACACACCACCTGACTCTCATGTCCAGGTATTTAACATCCCATGTGATGGTCACATGTCTTTGACCTCACACAGGTCCTGTCAGGACTCTGCAGGTGGAGATACAGTGGACCTCCTTCCACCCCCTCTATGGAGGTCCACTAAAACCAGCCAATAACATAGGTTCCTATTAACCCTCTCATCACTTAGCGTGCTGAAGGCAAAACCACTCTGGTTTTACATCACTGACCGCAGTATGCGCAGTGACACGTATTTCCCTTCACATACCATGCCAGTGACTCTGTCACACCATACCTGCATGGAAAAAAATATTAGGACACACGTCTTAATCATTGCTGTGAGGCTTTTCATTCAGTGTCACTGCGACAAGTTTATAAAATCCAACTCCCCACCCATAGTCTGAATTTACCGATACCTGTGAAAGAATGGCTTATTCTCAGGAGCTCACTAAATTCAAGCGTGACCCAATAATCGAAAACCAAAGTTGGAACAAGTCCGTCCATCAACCTTCTTTTCTCCTGAATATTCCACCATCACCTGTGAGTGATATTATTAAGACGTGGAAGGAACCGCAGTGAAGACCCCGTAACATTACTGGAGGTCAGGATTAGGAACACAATTGTAGTGCAGAAGGGTAGTCAGAACAAGAGTAGAAGTCAAAGAGGGAATAATTCAGAGCAGTGCAACAGGAAAGAACCAGAACAAGTATCGCCAATAACTGGCATCTGCAAACACACTGTGAAAGGGAATCTGTCACCACATTTGACCTATCTAAACTATTAATATGGGCATATAGGTTATAAACTGCTGGAAAAATCATCCCTATATGCCTAAGAGTGTAAATGGTGTATAGTCCTGTCCAAGGCTTACAGTAGGGAGCTAATGAGAAAACAATGTTCAGGAATTAACCCACAAGCTTCCTGGCTAGAAAACACCACAAGTTCTAGAATACTAAACAGAACTGCTCCAGTGTCACCCCACCTAGACACCTTAGTGCCAGTGAATGAAAATCTTAAAGCTTCAGCATTCAAGACGTTTTGGACAATTGTAGCTGCCAACTTTGCGGGAAAAGTTTGGGTAAGGCCCTTTTTTGTCCCCCATGAATGTACCCTGTACATAAGGTTATTGCAGACACAGCTGGGGGAGTTTGGTGTGGAAGAACATGAGCGGTCGCACAGAGCCCGGACCTTAACCCCACCCAACACCTTTGTAACAAACCAGTATAGAGATTGTGAGCCCGACCTCTCCCCAACATCAGTGTCTGACCTCACAAATCCTCTTCTGGATGAAGGGGCAAAAATTTCCACAGGCACCTCCAAAAATCTAGAAGACCAGTGGAAGCTGTTTTAGCTGCAAAAGAAGAACCAACTCCATATTAATGTCTATGGATTTAGAATAGGATGTAATAAAAGCACCTTTAAGTGGAATGTGGAGGTGTATTAAAGGGCACCTGTCACATTGTACATGCAGTCCGATCTGTGGACAGCACGGTATGGAGACGGAGAAGCTGAACAGAATGATATAAAGATTTGTTGGAAAACATTTAGCATAATGTGGGTTGTTAGGTCACCGTGACCACAGATGAACGCTCATACTTAGCTATTGAAAACACTGAGGAATATTGCTACTGGCAAAAGTACTAGCTGCTGCATGTATCGGCGTCTATTCTTTTCCTTTTTCATTGTGCATCACATGGATGAGTACTAGCATCTGTGTGTTAGATGAGCCTTTCCGCATCGTCATGCTGTCACACCACCATCACTCTCCTATATCACCTCTTATACAACCAAACACAGTGAGCGGAATTAAGTTTGTATCACCCTACAGTGTTATATGTGCCCTTCATTCTTTACATACATGCCATAAAAATGGACCATAAGGTTGTCATTAGGCTCCTGGAAAGTAGGGACACAACCCTAATTGTTCCATTCCATATGCTATTAGCTGGTGGGAACCTCAGCAGGACCCCTTCCTCCAGAGTAAATTTGTTATAAACAAATGGGGATAGTATTGGCTTAAAGGTTAAGGAAACACCAGGCCCTTCTGTTTTGAGTAGCAAAAGCCGACACTAAAGCAGTTGACCAGTGTCGAACTGGAGTGCCAAGGGCCACTCAGCAACATTGATTCTGGGGGCCCACTGTGATGCACCTGCCTCAGCTTGGCTGTTCTCCACCATCTTCCCCTATGGCCGCTGCCCTTTGCTGGGCTCCATGTCGGTTTTAAAAGTGGCCTGGCATGCCTCCATGGCATCAACTGCCTAGACCTATTTAAGGACCACCACGACCCACACCTATAGGGTAGGGAGAGATGGGCATGTAACTGGGTCTAATCTGCAAAAATGGCACAGCCTAAAAGGTGGGTGAGATGGGCATGTAACTGGGTATAGTCTGGAAAAATGGCACGGCCTAAATAGCTGGTGAGAGATGAGCATGTAAGTGGGTGTAGTCTGCAAAAATGGCACAGCCTAAATGGTAGGTGAATAGAGATAGGCATGTAAAAACTGGGTGTAGTCTGCAGAAATGGCACGGCCTAAATAG
Organism: Oophaga sylvatica; assembly: GCA_033576555.1. Taxonomy (NCBI): domain Eukaryota; kingdom Metazoa; phylum Chordata; class Amphibia; order Anura; family Dendrobatidae; genus Oophaga; species Oophaga sylvatica. The sequence goes on along the minus strand of JARQOD010000010.1, from coordinate 20,236,986 downwards.
CTGGTGAGAGCTGAGCATGTAACTGGGTGTAGTCTGCAAAAAGGCACGGCCTAAATGGTGGGTGATAGATGGGCATGTACAGTTGTGCTCAAAAGTTTACATGCCCTGGCAAAACTTTTGCTTTCTTGGCCTTTTTTCAGAGAATATGAATGATAACCTCAAAACTTTTTGACCACTCGTGATTAGTGGTTGGGTGAAGCCACTTATTGTCAAACTACTGTATTTTCTCTTTTTCAAATCATAATGACAACTCAAAACATCCAAATGACCCTGATCAAAAGTTTACATACCCTGGTGATTTTGGCCTGATAACATGCACAGAAGTTGACACAAATGGGTTTGAATGGCTACAAAAGGTAACATCCTCACCTGTGACCTGTTTTCTTGTAATCAGCATGTGTGCAATAAAAGTTGAGTGAGTTTCTGGGATCCAGACAGACTCTTGCATCTTTCATCCAGCCACTGATGTTTCTGGATTGTGAGTCATGGGGAAAGCAAAACAATTGTCAAAGGCTCTACGGGAAAAGGTAGTTGAACTGTATAAAACAGGAAAGGGATACAAAAAGATATCCAAGGAAATGATAATGCCAGTCAGTAGTTGAACTGTATAAAACAGGAAAGGGATACAAAGAGATATCCAGGAATTGATAATGCCAGTCAGCAGCATTCAAACTGTGATTAACAAATGGGAAATCAGGGGCTCTGTTAAAACAAAACCACGGTCAGGTAGACCAATAAAAATTTTGTCCACAACTGCCAGGAAAATTGTTCGGGATGCAAAGAAAAACCCACACATAACATCAGCTGAAGTGCTGGACTCTCTGAAAACTAGCGGTGTGGCTGTTTCAAGATGCACAATAAGGAGGCACTTGAAGAAAAATGGGCTGCATGGTCGAGTCGCAGAAAAAAGCCATTACTGCGCAAATGCCACAAAGTATTTGCCTACAATACGCAAAACAGCGCAGCGACAAGCCTCAAATCTTCTGGAACAAGTTAATTTGGAGTGATGAGGCCAAAATTGAACTTTTTGGCCACAACCATAAACGTTACATTTGAGAGGGTCAACAGCTATGATGAAAGGAACACATCTACTAAGCATGAGGTGATCGCTGACTTGGATGTACTGCAAAGAACAGGAACTGTCAAGTGAAGGAAAGAGAATACAGCACTATCACAATATGAGCAATTGCAATATCAGCGAAGATGGCATGGGACGTACTTGGATTCAGCAGACATCCAACAAGCATTGACCTGTCATTGGTACGAGAACGAAGTGAAGTTCTGGTGCCATTCAGTTCCTACCGCAAATATGACCACTCTGGAGATCTCAAGCACGCATCTGCTAGACCCGGATTACAGAACTGAGCTTTTCTAAGAAGAGTGGACTTACCATGGAAAAAAAGAACTTTCCACAATAACAAAGACTTCAAGCGTCATTGATGTTAGAGGGCAATAACGTATAAAGGTTTAATTTTGACAGGCATTATATGCTGTGTTTCTAGATTCTAAAGAGAAAACACAGTATTGACAATAATGCTCACCAACCATGACCTGAGTGGAGAAAAGTTGTGTTATCATCATATCTCTGAAAAAGGCAAAAGCAAAATCTGCGGTATGTAAACGTTGAGCACAACTCAACTGGTGTATCTGCAAAATTGGCACAGACTAAATGGTGGGTGAGAAATCGGCATGTAACTGGGAATTGTCTACAAAAATAGCAAAGTGTAAAAAAGGGCATGCAAACAATTAAAAATTTGCATCCCACATCTGCCTCTATCTTGCGAATAACCCAATCAGTTCTGCAATTCTTTAATATATCCATACAGGTTTATACTCATAAGAGAAACTGGTTCAAGGTGGACTTTAATCAGACATTTTGCTGTTGCCTTTGTGCATTGCTAGGAGACAGATGTATAATAAATTTCAAGGTGATATTTCAGAGTTATATGTGGCTTATTGGCTTCCTGAAGTCATATGTCTATGAAATGCTACATAACTGACCTTTTATTTGACTTGCATTGAGTCTAATGCTGAATGGGAGCCTGGCATTTTCTTATAGAATCTGCATTTTTTGACATCCCACCATTAGGTAATGCGCATATGCTTAATATATGATCCTAAAATACTGCTTGTAACTTTGAAGCTGCAGGCCTTTATATCTCCATTTTGTGATGTTACTGGGTTTCAGCCTAATTATTTTCACAGGAAGCACACATCTAAGCAAGGCCACATCCGTGCATGCACTGGGTATGGATTGCGTGCCGCTTTTTTTTTTTTATGAGATCTTTGTATTTACCCCCGGGACACTGAACACTGAGCCTAAAGACAGCATGGCATTGTGGATAGAGTGTTTGTAATGACTGTTAGTACATTGCCCGGGTCTCCCATTCCTGGCGGTGACCGGATGCCCCAACGTCCTTTTCTTAGAGTGGTTTGCAAGGCCACGTGAAGTCACATATATCAAACAAATAAAGTAGGTCATAGCAGAACCCCCAGCTGAAATATGTCACTGTAGGTTAGTGTCAGTGCACAATGCTGACAAAACTACTGCCCTCCTTAACCCTTCTCCAGTCTGACGTCTGACAATCTGCACCAGCAATCAAGGACTCTCAGTCCCTAGGGTATATCGTGCAGAGCTTTAAGACTGATCATTGACGTGACCGGCAATCCATCCATTGATTAGAATGAATGCAGATCAGATACATAAAATGTGTGTCTGTGAGCATCATTGCAGCATTGTGCACATTGCTAGCTCTCCATTTCCATATTTGTTCTAGAGGTATACTTTACCATTTAACAACAACCAGTCAAAACTTTGGATGAACCTACTTATGCAGTTGTTTTCCTTGTTCTTATTGGAATGTGCACGTTATAGATTCAGACTGAAGGCAGCAAAACCACAAAGGAACAAATATGGAAACGAGGAGCAAAGAAAAATGTGTGAAACCAACCAGAATATGTGTTAAACTTTAGATTCCTCAAACTACCCCCTTTTTTACTCTGATGACGACTTTACTCCTTCTTGGCATTCTCTCTAGCAACTTCATCAACTCATCACCTGGAATGGCTTCTGATGAACAGGTCCACTTATCAAGCGTTCACTTGTGAAATCACAGACCTTCAGAAAGTGTTTGTCACCATCAGGTGTTGGTACACAGCTCCATACAGTGCCGAGTCCTATCCAACAGCTGTCCTAAGCCAGAATATGGCGAGAACCACTCAACTAGGAAAAGAGAAACAGAAGTTCATCATCACTTAAAGACAAGATGGTCAGTTAATATGCTACAACTTTGTAGATATCCTCAAATGTGGTCATAAAAGGCATCAGTCGCTGTGATGAAATTGTCTCATCGTTGTTGGTGATATTAGGTATTCATGAGATTCGTAGACGTCTTCTTCTTCACAATCACTCAACCTCAACCCAATGGAGATGGCCTTCGAATGAGTTGGACCCCAAAGTGAAGACGAAGCATCCAACAAATGCTCAGCACCTCTGGGAACTTCTTCAAGACTGTTGGGAGCAATTCCGGGTGACACCTGATGAAGGTGCTTGAAAGAATACTAAGGGGGTGTGAAGCCGTCATCAGAATAAAAGGGGATACTTTGAGGAATCTAAGGTTTAACACATATTCTGGTTTCTTTCACCCGTGTTTCTTTTCTGCATTTTTCCATATTTGTTCCTTTGTGGTTTTGCTGCCTTCAGTCTAAATCTATAATGTGCACATTCCAATAAGGACATGAACAGGTGTGTCCAAATTTTTGACTGATACTGTAGATCGCGACACAAAACACACATTAAAGTGGATCAGTCACCAGATTTCACAGTATAAATTGCATACAATATTAAATAGATGGCTTAGACCTGATGAGGCCGGTGATCTTACTTTAACAATGTCAGGAATCTGGCAGTATAACCCTTTATGAATTTGTAAACACAAATCTCCACCCACCAAGCCTGATTGACAGCTCCTCAGTGTGTCTCCTCCCAGCTGCAGCCAAAATCTCACGCTGCTCAGTACAAGCTGCAGATGTCAAGCTGGCTGGGTGGACGGAGACTGAATACACTTCAACTAATGAGCTCTCTTACGATATTCACAGTGTTATAAATGTGTTCTTTACAGGACTTATGATAACATATAAGCGGTCTCCCACAATCCGGAGTTAGTCTTGGCCAGAGGATCCTCTGGTGGGCTTTGGTGCTGACACAGTAATAAGCCCCAGCAGAAGAAAACCCCATTTGGAGCAGAACATAAAAAAAATCAAAACGCCAAAAAACAAGCTCCATTTTTTTGTATAAAACAAATTAAGATTTTTTTTTTCCTATTTTTCAGTAAATTAGATGGTAAATTAAACAGCATCATTCAATGCTACAACTCGTGCCGCAAAAAATGCAAGCCCTCATATGACCATGTAGATAGAGAAAAGAGAAAAAAAAAGTTGCGGCTCTCAGAAGAAGGGGAGGAAGAAACGAGAGTGCAAAATTAAAATTGGCGGCGGCAAGAAATATAAAGGATAAAGAAGGAAATAAGAAAAAAAAGGTAAAAAACAAATATAAATAGTAAAATTTATACCGTAACGTCCTAATGTAGTTCTTTTACCTCTGCTGCTGTTTCAGTCCCTATCCTTGCCACTGCTTTTCCGGTGACGAGCCGTGACAAATATATGTCAACTAGGGATGTTCTAAAAGATTTGTTGACCCTGGTCCAGAGGCCACGTTATTAGTTCTGGCATGAGAACCTCAATGCATGACCTCGCGTGGGGACTAGCAGTTAGAAGAGGTGCCAGGGATGGCGGCAGTTAGAGGAGGTCCTCAGGGCACTAGTTTGATGGCCACAGACTACAGGTCTGAGAATCTTTTTGGTGGTCTCTGATGTCAATGGTGGTGCCTGATGATTATTGGGGGAGATGAAAATCCGGTATGCGTCTCATTTTGGGTTGCCGATCTTTTTGTTCCCCTTGAGATAAGCTGAGATGTATTGTAACGATAAGTGTATAAGCTACCATATCGTCTGGGAATGGCACGCCATAGTCTTTTCTTCCAGTCTCAGTAAATATGTGATCACTGAGGACCCCCGGGACCCGCCCTGATCAGCACACCTCCGTACACTGTGTAGTGATCATTCATGGGAAATGCATTTCAGCTTATGTTGAAGTTGCAGTACCCAAGAATGGCCACCATACAGTGTATAGAGCAGTGCTCTGTATATTGTGCACATGGTGGTGCTGGGCATCGGACCCCATCGCTTTGGTATTGATTTCCTACACCAAGCTGTTTTCCCTGCTTGGCGTTATCCCTTTTTGACTAGTTTTCTAGTCCTCTAATGATAATCTCCTGCCAATAAAACTGTGATTTTATCAAAACCACAGCAAGCAGCCCAGTAAGTGACACATTACTGGAATCAGGGTTTCTGTTTCTACACTGTGCTGCTCTCAGATTAGGAGGCAAAAACCTGGTGACATATTTCCTTTAAAGGTAGAGAACTCACCATTTCTTAGCAATTTAGTCTATTATCAAATCCATTTGCAACCCAAAGGATCAATTCATGTGTTTTTTATTTGCAGGGCAATAGTATGTAGAAAAAAGTGTCATATGTCACTACTAAATACCACAACTAAGAATGACCAATTTTGGGCACTTCTATTGAGTTTACACTATGAACAAAACTGTTAGAAAGTGTGATAAGTGAATATGCAGAATATCGGCCCCAACGCTTACCCTCTGTTACTTTTCATCCAAATGAAATAAACAGTAAAATTAGGGAGACGGCACCTAGTAGAAACCAGTGACTGGTGCACAGGACCTCACATTTGTAATAGAGGATTTACACTCCCCATGATGACTCCTGTTCCAGAATACAGGATGACAGACCAAGAACACTGTCCGTGGTACTGAACGCAGAGGAAACTAAAATAGTTGATCCTATACAATAACAATTGCATGTATAAGGTAAACTGTATGGTCTACTCTTCTATATCAGCAGAACACAGGATCTAGTATCAGCAACAGCAGAACACAGGATCTAGTATCTGCAACAGCAGAACACAGGATCTAGTATCTGCAACAGCAGAACACAGGATCTAGTATCTGCAACAGCAGAACACAGGCTCTAGAAATCTGCAACAGCAGGAACACAGGTCTAGTATCTGCAACAGCGGAACACAGGATCTAGTATCTGCAACAGGGAACACAGGATCTAGTATCTGCAACAGGGGAACACAGGATCTAGTATCTGCAAACAGCGGAACACAGGATCTAGTATCTACAACAGCAGAACACAGGATCTAGTATCTGCAACAGCGGAACACAGGATCTAGTATCTGCAACAGCGGAACACAGGATCTAGTATCTGCAACAGCGGAACACAGGATCTAGTATCTGCAACAGCGGAACACAGGCTCTAGATCTGCAACAGCGAACACAGGATCTAGTATCTGCAACAGCAGGAACACAGGATCTAGTATCTGCAACAGCAGAACACAGGATCTAGTATCTGCAACAGCGAACACAGGATCTAGTATCTGCAACAGCGAACACAGGCTCTAGAAATCTGCAACAGCGGAACACAGGATCTAGTATCTGCAACAGCTGAACACAGGATCTAGTATCTGCAACAGCGGAACACAGGATCTAGTATCAGCAACAGCAGAACACAGGATCTAGTATCTGCAACAGCGGAACACAGGATCTAGTATCTGCAACAGCGGAACACAAGATCTAGTATCTGCAACAGCGGAACACAGGATTTAGTTTCTGCAACAGCGGAACACAGGATCTAGTATCAGCAACTGCGGAACACAGGATTAGTATCTGCAACAGCGGAACACAGGATCTAGTATCTGCAACAGCGGAACACAGGATCTAGTATCAGCAACAGCGGAACACAGGATTAGTATCTGCAACAGCGGAACACAGGATCTAGTATCTGCACACAGCGGAACACAGGATTAGTATCTGCAACAGGGAACACAGGATCTAGTATCTGCAACACGCGGAACACAGGATCTAGTATCTGCAACAGCGGAACACAGGATCTAGTATCTACAACAGCGAACACAGGATCTAGTATCTGCAACAGCGGAACACAGGATCTAGTATCTGCACAGCGGAACACAGGATCTAGTATCTGCACAGCGAACACAGGATCTAGTATCAGCAACAGCTGGAACACAGGCTCTAGAGATCAGCAACAGCGGAACACAGGATCTAGTATCTGCACAGCAGGAACACAGGATCTAGTATCTGCAACAGCAGAACACAGGATCTAGTATCTGCAACAGCGAACACAGGATCTAGTATCTGCAACAGCAGAACACAGGATCTAGAATCTGCACAGCGGAACACAGGATCTAGTATCTGCACACAGCGAACACAGGATCTAGTATCTGCACAGGGAACCAGGATCTAGTATCTGCAACAGCGGAACACAGGATCTAGTATCAGCAACAGCGGAACACAGGATCTAGTATCTGCAACAGGGAACCAGGATCTAGTATCTGCAAACAGCGGAACACAGGATCTAGTATCTGCAAACAGCGAACACAGGATCTAGTATACAACTAGCAGAACAAGGATTAGTTTCTGCAACGGAACACAGATTAGTTCTGACAGCGGAACAAGATTAATATCTGCAACAGCGAACACAGATCAGTATCTGCACAGCGAACACAGGTCTAGAGATTGCAAAGCGTAACACAGGATCTAGTATCTGCAACAGCAGAACACAGGATCTAGTATCTGCAACAGCAGAACACAGGATCTAGTATCTGCAACAGCAGAACACAGGATCTAGTATCTGCAACAGCAGAACACAGGCTCTAGAAATCTGCAACAGCGGAACACAGGATCTAGTATCTGCAACACAGCTGAACACAGGATCTAGTATCTGCAACAGCGGAACACAGGATCTAGTATCAGCAACAGCAGAACACAGGATCTAGTATCTGCAACAGCGGAACACAGGATCTAGTATCTGCAACAGCGGAACACAAGATCTAGTATCAGCAACAGCGGAACACAGGATTTAGTTTCTGCAACAGCGGAACACAGGATCTAGTATCAGCAACTGCGGAACACAGGATTTAGTATCTGCAACAGCAGAACACAGGATCTAGTATCTGCAACAGCGGAACACAGGATCTAGTATCAGCAACAGCGGAACACAGGATCTAGTATCTGCAACAGCGGAACACAGGATCTAGTATCAGCGACAGCGGAACACAGGATCTAGTATCAGCGACAGCGGAACACAGGATCTAGTATCTGCGACAGCAGAACACAGGATCTAGTATCAGCAACAGTAGAACACAGGATCTAGTATCAGCAACAGCGGAATTCCGGATCAAGTATCTGCGACAGCGGAACACAGGATCTAGTATCAGCAACAGCGGAACACAGGATCTAGTATCAGCGACAGCGGAACACAGGATCTAGTATCTGCAACAGCGGAACACAGGATCTAGTATCAGCGACAGTGGAACACAGGATCTAGTATCAGCGACAGCGGAAACACAGGATCTAGTATCAGCGGCAGCGGAACTCCGGATCTAGTATCTGCGACAACGGAACACAGGATCTAGTATCAGCAACAGTAGAACACAGGATCTAGTATCAGCAACAGCGGAACTCCGGATCTAGTATCTGCAACAGCGGAACACAGAATCTAGTCTCAGCAAAAAGCAGAACACAGGATCTAATACAGTTGCATGAAAAAGTGTTTGCCTTTTCTTTTGCATGTTTGTCACACTTAAATGTTTCAGATCACCGAACAAATGTAAATATTAGACAAAGATGACACAAGTAATCACAAAATGTAGTTTTTAAATGAAAGCCTTTATTTTTAAGTGAAAAAGAAATCCAAACCTACAGGGCCCTGTGTGAAAAAGTGATTGCCCCGCCCCCCTTAAAACATAAATTAACTATGGTTCATCACATCTTTGGGAAGCTGAGTTAAAATTCCCTAGCCGCACCCAGGCCTGATTACTGCCAAAGCTGTTCTCAATCAAGAAATCACTTAAATAGGACCTGGCTGACAAAGTGAACTAGACCAAAAGGTCCTAAAAGCTAGACATCATGCTGTGATCCAAAGAAATTCAGAAGCAAATTAATTGAGTTCCATCAGTCTGGAAAAGATTATAAAGCCATTTCTAAAGCTTTGGGACTCCAGCGAACCACAATGAAAGCCATTATCCACAAATGGTGAAAACATGGAACAGTGGTAAACCTTTCCAGGAGTCGTCGTCCGACCAAAATTACCACAAGAGCCCAGCAACTAATCATCCAGGAGGTCACAAAAAAACACACAACAATATCCAAAGAACTGCAGGTCTCGCTTGCCTCAGTTAAGGTTGGTGTTCAGGACTCCACCACAAGAAAGAGACTGGGCAAAAATGGCCTGCATGGCAAAGTTCCAAGACGAAGACCACTACTGAGCAATAAGAACATAAAGAATCGTCTCCGTTTTGCCAGAAAACACCTTGATGATCCCAAGACTTTGGGGAGAAAACTCTGTGGACTGACGAGACAAAAGTTGAACTTTTTCGATGGTGTATGGCTCATTACTTATGGCGTAGAAGTAATACATCATTTCAGAAAAGGAACATCGTACCAACAGTAAAATATGGTGGTGGTAGTGTGATGGTTTTGGGCTGTTTTGCTGCTTCAGGAGCCGGAAGACTTGCTGTGGTAAATGGAACCATGAATTCTGCTGTCTACCAAAAAATCCTGAAGGATAATGTCCGGCTATCTGTTCATGACCTCAAGCTGAAGCACACTTGGATTTTGAAGCAGGACAATGATCCAAAACACACCAGCAAGTCCACCTCTGAATGACTTAACGATATGAAGGGTTTTTCAAATCTAGTACTTGGAGCTTTTCTTTGAAAAAAAAAAACATGTTATTGATGCACATTGCATCACTACCAACAACACACTGGGGCCAGTTTAATAGCTAAAAATGAGGTGACAGGTTCCCTTTAAGAAAAACAAAATTAAGACTTTGGAGTGGCCTAGTCAAAGTCTTCACCTTAATCCTATTGAGATGCTGTGGCATGACCATAAAAAGGGCGGTTCATGCTCAGAAACCCTCCAATGTCGCTGAATAACAACAATTCTGCAAAGATGAGTGGGCCAAAATTCCTCCAGAGTGATGTAAAAGAGTCATTGCCATTTATCGCAAATGCTTGATTGCAATTGTTGCTACTAAGAGTGGCCCAACCAGTTATTAGGTTTAGGGGGAAATCACTTTTTCACACAGAGCCCTGTAGGTTTGGATTTATTTTTCCCTTAATAATAAACACCATTTTAAAACGGCATTTTGTGGATTCTTGTGTTATCAATGTCTAATATTTACATTTGTTTGGTGACCTGAAACATTTAAAGGGCTTGTCTTAATACTAGGACGACCCTGTCATGTATAGTGTACAGTTCCTATAGCGTCTTGTGCTTGGGTGCGAGGAAAACACAGGAGACATAGGTTGAAATGAAATGACTTGTATTACTTCATACAAGCATGCTGAAAAGTTCACACAGTTTGCAGGAACAGAGTCAGGAGACACAGCAGGCCAGAGTAATTTCAAGCACTACAATAAATCTCCAAAGCAGGTTCAGGATCTCTTCTCTGTACCGTAATTCCTCTGCAAACATGGATTCACCAAACATCAGGTTTCCAGAGTCCAAAAGTGTTCAAAGGTTCCTCAGTAGGGAATAGCTGGAGTACAAGTCCAAGGCTTCCAGGAGTCAGGTCACAGACTGACTGAGGCTTGATTCAGGAGCACTGATTGTTCAGCTGAGGCTGCTTAAGAAGCAAGAGGGAAGAATCAGGGGGGAACATGAAAACTGGAACTCCATATTAACTGAGGGCAAGAGCTGCAGAAAGACAGAAAGCAAAATGGCCGACGGAAAACTGAGTTTCAAGGAACATGTCAACAGAGACAAAGAACCTAACAGACCCCTTCTTAAACTAAATGTTCGGCCCCGATAAAATAATAAAGCTTATTCTTACCTCCTGTGCTGACTCCGTTCTCGCGGGCTCTCGCACGATGTTGTGACATGTGACGCCGACGCCCAATCAGAGAACATGAAGAGGAAATCCGAGGAACAGCTATAGCTCATCCCTGGCTTCTTCAGTTTGTCCAAAGGCGGAGACAGTGATGCCAGCACTGATTGGGCGCCGGCCATCACATGTCATTCCAGGCATCACAGCCCTGGGACCGAGGTGCCGACACCGCTGAAATGGAGGCGGCACCGGAGGTGAGTGTAAGCTTTATTATTTTATCGGGACAGAACATTTTATTTAAGAGGAGGTTGTCCTAGTAGCTAGTAGTAGACAACCCCTTTAAGCGTGACAAACATGCAAAAGAAAAGGAAAGCAGGAAGGGGGCAAACACTTTTAGGATACCATAAGTCAGAGTACACATGTGGCACTGCTGGTCTCATCCTGGAGCACTTGGATTTTCTTTTCACTTGTGCAATAAACTCTGGGGAAGATTTACCTTAAACTGTCTTAGGCCGGTTTCACACGTCAGTGGCTCCGGTACGTGTAGTGACAGTTTTCCCACGTACCACACTTAGACCCATTAAAATGAATGGGTCTGTGCACGTCAGCGTGTTTTCATGGACCGTGTGTCCGTGTTCAAAACATGCTGACATGTCAGTGTTTGTGGGAGCACACGGTCCGCAAAAGGTGCTGTACACGTGCACACGGAGAACAGTTCACACTGTCCTCTGTGTGCACGGACGGCCGCCGGGAAAGAAGCGCTACAGTAAGCCGCTGTTCCCCTGCCTGTGGTGCTGAAGCTGCCTGTCATTATTCTCCCTGCTCTTCCGGCATCAGTGAGCAGGGAGAATGAATGAAAAACAAACCGACGTGGGGTCCCCCTTAGTTTTTGAACCAACCCGGCAAAACGAACAGGTGCGGGCTGCTATTCTCAGGCTGGTAAGGGGCCATGAATATGGGAAAATGACGGTGCTGAGGTCACAGAGTTCAGCTGTCAGCGAGCACAGACTCAGTGACGTCACCCCCAGTCACTGAGCCTGTGTGCGCTGCTTCCATTCATTCCCCAGTAGTTTACAGTTGGAGCGGTCACATTAGCAGCGCTCCGGTTGTAAACGGATTAACCCCCGAGATGGATTGCGCCGTGGGACTTGACTGTACGGCGGACCGGTATGGGTATATTTTTGCTTTTTTATTTTGGATTTTTCCAAGAGATCGAGGGATTCGATATGGGATTAGGAGTATAATAAAAATTTTACAACTGTGTAGTGTATTCTTTCATTAAAATACTTTCTTCTTATTGTGTGTGTGCTTATTTGAATAACTCTAGGATTAGTAATGAATTAGGTGTCTTATTGACACCGCTATATTACTAACCCGGGCTTAATGTCACCTTACAATAGAAAGGTGACATTAACCTCTTATTAACCCCACTTGCCACTGCTGTAGGGCAAGTTGGAAGAACCCGACAAAGCTCCAGAATAGGTGCGTCTACTAGATGCACCTTTTCTGGGCAGCTGCGGGCTGCTATTTTTAGGCTGGGGGGCATATTCAAAAACTAAGGGGGACCCTTCATCGGGTTTTCTTTCATTCATTTTCCCTGCTCTCTGTTGCCGGCAGAGCAGGAGAGAATAATGACAGGGAGCTTCAGCACCGCAGACAGGGGAACAGCGGCTTACTGTAGCACTTCTTCCCCTGCGTGATATGTAGCGTGATATGGGGGCTTATACTATGAAGGGGACTGTGATGGCATGCTATGTGAGGGACATCATACTGTGTGTGGGAGCTGCAAGGGATATCTGTGGGGGCTGTGGGAGCATCTTACTGTGTTTGGGAGGGCTGTGAAGGAATCATACTCTGTAGAGCATCATACTGTGTGTATATGGTGGCTGTGGGGACATCATACTGTGTGAGGGAGGCTGTGGGGGCATCATACTGTGTGTGGGAGGCTGTGGGGACATCGTCCTGTGTGTGGGAGGCTGTGGGGACATCATTGTGTGTGTGGGAGGCTGTGGGGACATCATACTGTATGTGTGGAAGGCTGTGGAGGCATCATACTGTGTGTGTGAGGCTGTGGGGACATCGTACTGTGTGTCGGAGGCTGTGGGGACATAATTGTATGTGTGGGAGGCTGTGGGGACATCAAAGTGTGTGTGAGAGGCTGTGGAGGCATCATACTGTGTTTGGGAGTCTGTGGGGACATCATACTGTATGTGGGAGGCTGTGGGGACATCATACTGTGTGTGGGAGGCTGTGGGGACATCATACTGTGTGTAGGAGGCTGTGGAGGCATCATACTGTGTGTGTGAGGCTGTGGGGACATCGTACTGTGTGTCGGAGGCTGTGGGGACATAATTGTGTGTGTGGGAGGCTGTGGGGACATCATACTGTGTGTAGGAGGCTGTGGAGGCATCATACTGTGTGTGGAGGCTGTGGGGACATCGTACTGTGTGTCGGAGGCTGTGGGGACATAATTGTGTGTGTGGGAGGCTGTGGGGACATCATACTGTGTGTGGAGGCTGTGGGGCATCATACTGTGTGTGGAGGCTGTGGGGACATTACTGTGTGTGGAGGCTGTGGGACATAATTGTGTGTGTGGGAGCTGTGGGACATCATACTGTGTGTGGGAGGCTGTGGGGACATCATTGTGTGTGTGGGAGGCTGTGGGGACATCATACTGTGTGTGGGAGGCTGTGGGACATCATACTGTGTGTGGGAGGCTGTGGGGACATCATACTGTGTGTGGGAGGCTGTGGGGACATACTGTGTGTGGGAGGCTGTGGGAACATCATTGTGTGTGTGGGAAGCTGTGGAGACATCATACTGTGTGTGGGAGGCTGTGGGGACATCATTGTGTGTGTGGGACTGGGCATATTGGGGACATCATACTGTGTGTGGGAGGCTGTGGAGGACATCATACTGTGTGTGGGAGGCTGTGGGGACATCATACTGTGTGGTGGGCTAGGGGCATCATACTGTGTGTGGGAGGCTGTGGGGGCATCATACTGTGTGTGGGAGGCTGTGGGGACATCATACTGTGTGTGGGAGGCTTGTGTGGGGACATCATATACTGTGTGTGGGAGGCTGTGGACAATATGTGTGTGGAGCTGTGGGGACAATACGTGTGTGGGAGGCTGTGGGAACATACTGTGTGTGGGAGGCTGTTGGGGAACAACATACTGTGTGTGGGAGGCTGTGGGGACAACATACTGTGTGTGGGAGGCTGTGGGGACATCATACTGTGTGTGGGAGGCTGTGGGGCATCATACTGTGTGTGGGAGGCTGTGGGGGCATCATACTGTGTGTGTGGGAGGCTGTGGGGACATCATACTGTGTGTGTGGGAGGCTGTGTGGGCATCATACTGTGTGTGTGGGAGGCTGTGGGGACATCATACTGTGTGTGTGGGAGGCTGTGTGGGCATCATACTGTGTGTGTGTGGGAGGCTGTGGGGACATCATACTGTGGAGGCCATGATAGGGATGTTGTAGTGGGTGGCTCTACAAGACTAACTAAGGGACAAACCACACACTGTGTAAGCCCCCAGTCCTGTCTGTAATCTGGGTGGTGAGTAGTTCAGGGGGATGAGAGGAGCCAGGTTAGGGGTTCTGTATACAGCCCCATGATTTCTCTGCACACCCCTGGCTCCTGTCACGTTACCGTCCCCGCCGGTGAGGTTGTGGTGGGCTCAGTGGGGGAGTATGCGCACTCTGACAGGCTCTTTCCCCGGGTGTCTCGGTGTACACTGACTGATCCATGGACCGCGCAGTGTCACCGGTACAAGCGGCACCGACTCCGCCTCCTTTCATCCCCTGACAGTTCTCGTCACGTGACGCGACGGGCTGTGACAGTGGGCGTGGCCTCTCCGGGCTCCTGCGCTCGCTCCCGCCGCCCTCCTCCTGTGTCTGGCCTCTCCCGCGGACACGCGCCTACTGACGTCAAGCGGCAGCGGAGAGACAGAGCCGGGAAGATAGCGGGAGGGATACACCGAGAGTGCGCGAGCGATAGACGGACCGACCGACGGCGGACGGACAGTGAGCAGCGGCGCTTACACCGAGCGGGACCTACTCACTCCAAGCGCTCCACAGGAAACGAGCAGCTCGCCGCCTCACTCTCCTCCTCTCCCCCATCCCTTACCATCCGCCGGGCACAGGAATAACACCGAAGCAGGATCCGGGACCCTCCGCCCGCTCCCGCCGGACCCGGGACCCCGAGCAGTCATGGGCTGCACCCTGAGCGCGGAGGAGAGAGCGGCGCTGGAGAGAAGCAAACAGATCGAGAAGAACCTGAAGGAGGACGGGATCACCGCGGCCAAGGATGTGAAGCTGCTGCTGCTGGGTGAGGCGCCGGCACCGAGTGTCATACCGTGCATCACCCGGCCCCAGCCTCACATCTACACAGTGTCCCATCATCTGTGCAGAGCCCACCCATCTACACAGTGTGTCCCATCATCTGCACTGTATCCCTGATCTGTGCTCAGCCCACACATGTACAGTGTCCCATCATCTGCATCCCTTGTATCAGAGTAGACCATGCACTGTGTGCACTGTATCCAATACCTCCCTGCTCCTATATGTGAGCTCCATCCCTGATCTGTGCAGCCCCTGCATATATATCTCTGCAAATATCATCATGCACCGTGTATCCATCTCCCCCTACCCCCTATATATCTATCCCTCCCCCTTATGTGCACTATATATCTATTTCTATCTACATTGTATCTTTGCCCCTTATGTACCTCCCCCTACATTGTATCCATGCTCCAGTGTGTGCACTATATATCTATATCCCCCTACATTGTATCTATGCCCCTATATTTGCACTATGTATCACCCTCTACAGCAGAGGTCTCAAACTGCATTCCTCAAGGGCCGCAAACAGGTCATGTTTTCAGGATTTCCTTGTATTGCACAGGTGATAATTTAATCACCTGCACAAATAATGATTCCAGCACCTAATGCAATGCTAAGGAAATCCTGAAAACATGAACGGTTTGCGGCCCTCGAGGAATGCAGTTTGAGACCCCTGCTCTACATTGTATCCCTGCGCCTATATGTGCACTACATATATATATCCCCCTACATTGTATCCTTGCGCCTATATGTGCACTATATATATCCCCTACATTGTATCCCTGCTCCTATGTGTGCACTATATATATATCTCTTACATTGTATCCCTCCCCTATATTTGCACTATGTATCACCCTCTACATTGTATCCCTCCCCTATATTTGCACTATGTATCACCCTCTACATTGTATCCCTCCCCTATATTTGCACTATGTATCACCCTCTACATTGTATCCATGCTCCTATGTGTGCACTATGTATCTAACATCCCCCTACACTGTATCCCTGCTCCTGTGTGCACTATATATCTATATCTTCTACATTGTATCCCTCCCCTATATTTGCACTATGTATCACCCTCTACATTGTATCCATGCCCTATGTGTGCACTATGTATCTAACATCCCCCTACACTGTATCCTGCTCCTGTGTGCACTATATATCTATATCTCCTACATTGTATCCCTCCCCTATATTTGCACTATGTATCACCCTCTACATTGTATCCATGCTCCTATGTGTGCACTATGTATCTAACATCCCCCTACACTGTATCCCTGCTCCTGTGTGCACTATATATCTATATCTCCTACATTGTATCCCTCCCCTATATTTGCACTATGTATCACCCTCTACATTGTATCCATGCTCCTATGTGTGCACTATGTATCTAACATCCCCTACACTGTATCCCTGCTCCTGTGTGCACTATATATCTATATTTTCTACATTGTATCCCTCCCCTATATTTGCACTATGTATCACCCTCTACATTGTATCCATGCCCTATGTGTGCACTATGTATCTAACATCCCCCTACACTGTATCCTGCTCCTGTGTGCACTATATATCTATATCTCCTACATTGTATCCCTCCCTATATTTGCACTATGTATCACCCTCTACATTGTATCCATGCCCTATGTGTGCACTATGTATCTAACATCCCCTACACTGTATCCCTGCTCCTGTGTGCACTATATATCTATATCTCCTACATTGTATCCCTCCCCTATATTTGCACTATGTATCACCCTCTACATTGTACCCATGCTCCTATGTGTCACTATGTATCTAACTCCCCTACACTGTATCCCTGCTCCTGTGTGCACTATATATCTATATTTTCTACATTGTATCCCTCCCCTATATTTGCACTATGTATCACCCTCTACATTGTATCCATGCCCTATGTGTGCACTATGTATCTAACATCCCCCTACACTGTATCCCTGCTCCTGTGTGCACTATATATCTATATCTCTACATTGTATCCCTCCCCTATATTTGCACTATGTATCACCCTCTACATTGTATCCATGCTCCTATGTGTGCACTATGTATCTAACATCCCCCTACACTGTATCCTGCTCCTGTGTGCACTATATCTATATTTTCTACATTGTATCCCTCCCTATATTTGCACTATGTATCACCTCTACATTGTATCCATGCCCCTATGTGTGCACTATGTATCTAACATCCCCTACACTGTATCCCTGCTCCTGTGTGCACTATATATCTATATCTCCTACATTGTATCCCTCCCCTATATTTGCACTATGTATCACCCTCTACATTGTATCCATGCCCTATGTGTGCACTATGTATCTAACATCCCCTACACTGTATCCCTGCTCCTGTGTGCACTATATATCTATATCTTCTACATTGTATCCCTCCCCTATATTTGCACTATGTATCACCCTCTACATTGTATCCATGCCCTATGTGTGCACTATGTATCTAACATCCCCCTACACTGTATCCCTGCTCCTGTGTGCACTATATATCTATATCTCCTACATTGTATCCCTCCCCTATATTTGCACTATGTATCACCCTCTACATTGTATCCCTCCCCTATATTTGCACTATGTATCACCTCATACATTGTATCCCTGCTCCTATGTGTGCACTGTGTATCTCACATCCCCCTCTTGCTGAGTGCACAGATACATTTCTGTATTCTGCATCTCCCTTCCTCATCCCTGACACTTTTTTTTTCCTGCCTGCATTTTTTGCTTTCTTCCATCTATTCATCCTTTTTTTTCTCTCTGACCCTACAGGGGCCGGGGAATCTGGGAAGAGCACCATTGTGAAGCAGATGAAGTAAGTGGCCTCTTCCTCCTCCTCCCTCCCCCGCTGTAATGCTGTGTGAGCCGCCATGTTTGTGCCTGGCCCTGTGCGCTGATTGCAGGGAGCTGTTCCCAGCTTGTGGTGCTGAATCTCAGTGATGTGGCCGATGGTGGGGCCTCTGCATCCTATGGTGCATGTACCGGCACCGTTGCGCAGTGTGACCTGTGAATGTAGGCTTTGATCGTCTATGGCAGGGACAAGGTGGCTGTCATAATTACATCTTTCCAGGATCTCAGAGCAGCCCCCAGCGCCATCATGGATTCTCTGGGTGTCCAGCAGGGGGAGACAGTGCAGGGTGTGTGATCGCTGGGTGGGTGCATGGAAGGGAAGGTGGGGGAAGCTCTGTGGGGTTTATATTATGGGGTGGAGATCATCCTATAAATGTATATGGAGAAGTATAGGATTAGTCTGTTATTTACCGGAGTGATTCCAGAGCTGATGATGATGATTCATCTGCAGTGAATTTGGCCCCATTTTCCATGTGTCAAATTCTGTCATTTATGTGTTCTAGTTACACACTAACTGTCGTTAGAGTACAGCGCGGCCGTTCCACCTATACAGAGCTGTCTGGGCTGTGATCAGTGCTAATGACAGATTGCTGCTCATATCCTACAAGTAATGCAAAATTGGGATGTATCATGTGGGATCATTTATAGCTGGGATCTATGGTGGTGGGATTATGTCTAGTTTAGATCTATGGATGATGTTTTTTCCCATAATTGGGATCTATGGTGGTGGGGTTGTATCTGGTTGAGATTTCTGATGTAGGTTTGTATTTAATTGAGATCAATGGAGGCGGATTTAGATTTAGTTGGGATCTATGATGTGGGTTTGTATATAGCTGGGATCGATGGTATTTAGTATAGATCTATGGTAGTAGGAGTGTATTTAGATTGGAGATATGATGTGTTTGTTTGTAGTTGGGATCTATGATGGTGGATTGCATCTAGTTGGGATCTACAGTGGGATTGCATCTAGTTGGGATCTATGGTGTTGGGATTGGATCAAGTTGGGATTTATAGTGATGGGATTGAGTTGGGATCTATAGTGATGGGATTGGATTGAGTTGGGATCTATAGTGATGGGATTGAATGTAGTTGGGATATATGATGTGTGTTGGATCTAGGTGGGATCTATGGTGGTGGGATTGTATTTACTTGGGATCTATAGTTCTGGGATTGGATCTAGTTGGGATCTATTTGGCATCTATGGTGAGATTGGATCCAGTTGAGATCTATGGTGGTGAGATTGTATTTAGTTGGGATCTATGTGAATGGCATTTTATTTAGTTGGGATCTGTGATGTATCTAATTGGGATCTATGGTGATGGGATTGGATCTATGGTAATGGAATGGTGTCTAGTTGGGATCTATGATGGTGGAATGGTGTCTAGTTGGGATCTGTGATGTGTCTTGGGATCTGATTTGTGTGTTACATCTAGTTGGGATCTATGATTGTATCTACCATATTTGGGATCTGGTGGGATTGTATCTAGTTATGATCTATGGTGGTGTGATTGTACTCAGTTGGGATTTATGGAAGTGGGAGACTGTACATAAGGACCAACAATCAGCAGTGCCATGACAATAACAGTGTATATGACCTGGGGTGGATATTACAGCCCTGTAGATTGGTTGCAGTGGCCCTCTGCTCTCGAGGGTACTTGTATAGTGGCCCTTTGCTGTCGGGGGTGCAAGTATAGTGGCCCTCTGCTCTCGGGGGTACTTGTATAGTGGCCCTCTGCTCTCGGGGGTACTTGTATAGTGGCCCTCTGCTCTCAGGGGTACTTGTATACTGGCCCTTTGCTGTCGGGGGTACTAGTATAGTGGCCCTCTGCTCTCGGGGTACGGGTATGGCGCCCCCTGCTCTCGGGGTACGGGTATGGCGCCCCTGCTCTCGGGGTACGGGTATTGCGCCCCTGCTCTCGGGGTACGGGTATGGCGCCCCCTGCTCTCGGGGTACGGGTATGGCGCCCCCTGCTCTCGGGGTACGGGTATGGCGCCCCCTGCTCTCGGGGTATGGCGCCCCTGCTCTCGGGGTATGGCGCCCCCCTGCTCTTGGGGTACGGCGCCCCCCTGCTCTTGGGGTACGGGTATGGCGCCCCCTGCTCTTGGGGTACGGGTATTGCGCTCCCTGCTCTCGGGGTACGGGTATGGCGCCCCTGCTCTCGGGGTACGGGTATTGCGCCCCCTGCTCTCGGGGTACGGGTATGGCACCCCCAGGTCTCGGGGTACGGCACCCCAGCTCTCGGGGTACGGCGCCCCCTGCTCTCGGGGTACGGCGCCCCCTGGTCTCGGGGTACGGCGCCCCTGGTCTCGGGGTACGGCGCCCTCTGGTCTCGGGGTACGGGTATGGCGCCCCCTGGTCTCGGGGTACGAGTATGGGCCCCCTGGTCTCGGGGTACGGGTATGGCGCCCCCTGCTCTGGGGGTACGGGTATGGCGCCCCTGCTCTCGGGGTACGGGTATGGCGCCCCCTGCTCTCGGGGTACGGGTATGGCACCCCCTGCTCTCGGGGTACGGGTATGGCGCCCCCTGCTCTCGGGGTATGGCGTCCCCTGGTCTCGGGGTACGTCGCCCCTGGTCTCGGGGTACGTCGCCCCTGCTCCCGGGGTACGGGTATGGCGCCACCTGCTTTCGGGGTATGCCGCCCCCTGCTCTCGGGGAACGGGTATGGCGCCCCTTGCTCCTGTGGTACAGGTATGGCGCACCCTGCTCTTGGGGTACGGCGCCCCTGCTCTCGGGGAACGGGTATGGCGCCCCCTGCTCCCGGGGTATGGCGCACCCTGCTCTTGGGGTACGGCGCCCCTGCTTTCGGGGTATGGCGCCCCCTGCTCTCGGGGAACGGGTATGGCGCCCCCTGCTCCCGGGGTACGGGTATGGCGCCGCCTGCTCTCGGGGTATGCCGCCCCTGCTCTCGGGGAACGGGTATGGTGCCCCTGCTCTCGGGGTATGCTGCCCCTTGCTCTCAGGGGAAGGGTATGGTGCCCCTGCTCTCGGGGGTACCGGTATGGCGCCCCTTGGTCTCGGGGTACGGGTATGGCGCCCCTTGGTCTCGGGGTGCCCCTGGTCTCGGGGTACGGGTATGGCGCCCCTGGTCTCGGGGTACGGGTTATGGCGCCCCCTGGTCTCGGGGTACGGGTATGGCGCCCCCTGGTCTCGGGGTACGGGTTATGGCGCCCCTGGTCTCGGGGTACGGGTATGGCGCCCCCTGGTCTCGGGGTACGGGTATGGCGCCCCTTGGTCTCGGGGTACGGGTATGGCGCCCCCTGGTCTCGGGGTACGGGTATGGCGCCCCCTGGTCTCGGGGTACGGGTATGGCGCCCCTGGTCTCGGGGTACGGGTATGGCGCCCCTGGTCTCGGGGTACGGGTATGGCGCCCCTTGGTCTCGGGGTACGGGTATGGCGCCCCTGGTCTCGGGGTACGGGTATGGTGCCCCTGCTCTGGGGTACGGGTATGGCGCCCCCTGCTCTCGGGGTACGGGTATGGCGCCCCTGCTCTCGGGGTACGGGTATGGCGCCCCTGCTCTCGGGGTACGGGTATGGCGCCCCCTGCTCTCGGGGTACGGGTATGGCGCCCCTGCTCTCGGGGTACGGCTATGGCGCCCTCTGGTCTCGGGGTACGGCTATGGCGCCCCCTGGTCTCGGGGTACGGCTATGGCGCCCCTGGTCTCGGGTATGGCGCCCCCTGCTCTCGGGTACGGGTATGGCGCCCCTGCTCTCGGGGTACGGGTATGGCGCCCCTGCTCTCGGGGTACGGGTATGGCGCCCCTGCTCTTGGTGTACGGGTATGGTGCCCCTGCTCTTGGTGTACGGGTATGCGCCCCCTGCTCGGGGTACGGGTTATGGCGCCCCTGCTCTCGGGGTACGGGTATGGCGCCCCCTGCTCTCGGGGTACGGCTGTGGCGCCCTCTGGTCTCGGGGTACGGCTATGGCGCCCCTGGTCTGGGGTACGGCTATGGCCCCCTGCTCTGGGGTACGGGTATGGCGCCCCTGCTCTCGGGGTACGGGTATGGCGCCCCTGCTCTCGGGGTACGGGTATGGTGCCCCTGCTCTCGGGGTACGGGTATGGCGCCCCTGCTCTCGGGGTACGGGTATGGCGCCCCTGCTCTCGGGGTACGGGTTATGGCGCCCCCTGCTCTCGGGGTACGGGTATGGCGCCCCTGCTCTCGGGGTACGGGTATGGCGCCCCCTGCTCTCGGGGTACGGGTATGGCGCCCCTGCTCTCGGGGTACGGGTATGGCGCCCCTGCTCTCGGGGTACGGGTATGGCGCCCCCTGCTGCTGTCTGAATCCCAGTAATGTGATGGCCTCAGTAAAGATGGCCGCCTGCTCCCGTCGCTGCATCCCTCCTCGCATGCCGCTGTGGCAGCCATAGGATAATCCTGGCGCTGCTGCAGAGATGGCTGCCTGTGGCTGGGGAGCTGCAGGAGAGATACTATCAGCATTCTGCTACCTATGACTGAGCGCCCGCCTGATAACAAGTCGCATGTGAGGAGCAGATCGGGTGCAGCCCTCGCCCTGATCACTGCTCTGCCCGCGGCTCCGCTCTCCTGCACGTCCCGTCTTCCCCGCGGGTCAGGAGGTGGACAGCGCCCAGCCGGGACTCGGAAGCGCTGGGGGCGGAGTCTGAGTGTTCGGCTGCTGTCGTGCATTTACGTGCTCGCTTCGGGTGCTGCCGTTCGGCTACTTCCGGATGGGATCGGAAAACCCTGCAACTATAGGCTTGTATGTGTTCAGTTTCCTTAGGCTGCTGGTATTTGTAGTGCTTCAGTGTTTTTTTTTAATTGTCAGAGACTCTTTACTCGTGATCCTGGCATCAGAGAGCTTTTTTTTCTTGCTATATTTCTATTTCTGTTTATTCATTTATTTATTTATTGACTTTTGCATTGGTTTAAAAAAATAAAAATAAATACTAATTGTTTTATTTTATTAAAAAAAATACCTGGTTGTATCAGGATAATTTTTTTGCATTAATCTAGAAATGACTGTAGTCATTGGAACATTGGATAAGCTCCATATAAAGTGACATTGGGGGCCCACAATAGCCTGGCGTGTATAAGAATGAGTAGATGCGATGGATTCCCACCCTGAGATCCTTGACGGGATAATTAGTGGCATTTGGAAAAGCAACTGGGGCTTTTTTAACCTTTAACTTCCTGAATGTACATTCACATTAGCAGCACTGGACAGATTCTTATATATTAAAGTGTCTAATGAGCGTGTGCAATGGGCAGGGAGGGGCTGCAGGGTCAGGCTTGACATTGCCTATTGTGATTGGTGGACCCTGTGTTAGCTGTGTATAGATGTGCCTCTGCTGATAATGAGGCTGCTGAAAAAGATAAAGGTAAAAAAAAAATGGTGCTGGATTTCTTGACTTGCGCCTGACATCATAGCCACATTGATCTGTCACTCAGCACAGGGAGGGAACCGCTGAAAATTTAAATAACCTCATAGCAGTTTTGTGAAGTGCTTGGGGCACGGCAAAGCACTTAATGCCTCATTTGCATACTGTGAAAATCGTGCGTTTTCTTCCGACTTTCGGCAATTGATTGCGGATATAAAATTATCAATGCTGTGATGTTTCACTGACTGTCACGCCCAAATAAATGTTTTACGGCGGTTGGTCTTGCCCACAGATTCCCTTTATAGGTTGTCGTTTTAAGTTTACAGTTCTTATGCAGGCATAGGTGTCTCCATGGTTACCAGCAACAAACAGTCCCTGTGTAGCCTGATTTAAAGGGGTTATCAGGATTATATTTTATTTTCTTTTATTATGGACCTAAGAAATAACAGACAGGTAGCAGCTAACTACCCTCCTGTTGTCCCCCGCACTGATCTCTGCCTGCACAGAGCAGTCACAGGACGCTCCTGACGGATATTCTGCAGCTTCTCTTTCTCTTTGTCCACAGGGCCTGGCTGTTGATGTCATGCTGAATAACTGCTGGCTCCCCACTGCCTGACTGCGGGGAGCCGGCTGCCAATCAGTATGACGTCAGCAGTCACGCCCCATTGACAGAGCAGCCCGGAAGAGAAAGAGCTGCTCTGTTGACACGGAGCAGCTGAATTACCGGCAGGAGGGGTCTCTGATCTCTCTGAGCCGGCGCCAGGTAGAACAAGCAGTTACCAACTACCTCTGCCTATTAGTTCTTAGGCCCTCAGTAAAAAGAATGAAATAGTCTCAGATTCAAGAGTGATTTTAGGGGTACGTATACTGCTCTGAGAGTAAACGTACAGACCCAAAGACTTACTGTGGATCCCGTACCCCCTCAGTCCGGACCTCCGCCGATCGGAATCACTATACTGCATCCCATAATATATATATATAATATAAATATACGGTAATATAAATATTAGTTTTTTTCATATGATAGGTGCACTGTTAAGATACATTGAAGCAATAATCAACCTACAGTTTTTGCCAAGATTCACATATCCTTTAGGCAAAGACCTATATTCCTAAAATCACCTAGTTGACGTGGCAACAGATTGCATAAAAATCCATATCTTATGATTAGAATTGCTTTAGTAAAATTTTAGTAGCCGAGTAGCGAATTTTCTGTAGACTTCTCGGGTGGCAAAAGGCTCAGGAAGTGCTCTATCATGCCCAGAGCACTTAACGCCTCACTTGGATATAAATTAAAATGCAAATTACTCGGGAATGCAGCAACAAGTAGAAGATATGAAGGTGTCCATGGATTCACCATATGTGGATCTTACAGATTCCCTTTAAGACTAGTTCCTCCTTCGTACTTCCGTAAAGTAAACTAGTTGACATTCATGACATGGTTGTGAACTGAGACCCCTCCTGTTGGCTGGGTGTGTGATCCGCAGCAGGCCAGGATAATTCAGGAGGTGCTGCTTCTCCGGGGTATCTCATTACTGACGCTCCTTTCACTCTGCTCCCACAGGATGGGGTTTACATGTAATTATTCATCCATTTTTAAGCCTCCAAATAGGAGACGTGAAAAGCTATTTTCTCCCTGTGCCGTTGACTTGCAGATGCTTTGTAATACGCTGAGGTTTGCCGTTCGAGCTCGTTAATATTAATAAAGGGATTGATTTAAAACATGGCCTGCCTGTTTACTACGTCCTGTAATAAAAAGGGCGTACATACGTTTGTAGGATGTAATGATGCTTAATGGCGGGTCGAGTCGGCAGAAGAATATGAGGGGGATGGTTTGTCAGCACTTTTTAGGTTTTCATTGCAGAAGTCCAGTCGTCATCAATTGTGATCCAGCCTTTAATTTGCCTGCAGATATTTATGGGTTATTCCCATCTTCACAAATGGGTATTTTTGAACAATGCTTGCAAAAACAAGCACTTTTGCAATTTACTGCTCATCAAAATTGTCATCCGTTCTTGAGATAATAACCGTTTTCTTTGGTTGCCTTAGAGACCGACCACCGCTGCTAGACAGCATAACATGCGCAGCGCTTACAATCTCTTTTCTATTCAGCTGTAAGCGGTGTTTTGAAGATAGCCAGGAGCACTGGATCGCGCTGTTACCTCCTAATAAAGTTGCACCGTGTTGCTTACAAGCCAGACACCAGCGGTGGTCGGTATCCTAGGCAACAAGCTGGAAATAATGGAAAAATGTTAATATCTCAAGAACGGCTGCACATTTTAACAAGCATTAAATTGCAAAAGTGTATGTTTTTAGAAGATCTATCCGACAATATTCACATATGAAGACGGACTTAAACCCTTTAATGGGTTGTACCTCTAGACACCCCCTTTTTTATAATGTATCAGCGCTGTGTGGAAGGATGCAATGTATATTCCCAATAGATATGATTAATGCTGTCACGTCGCTGCCGTTTTGAAGCAGGCTGTGCCACCCTTGTCTGTGCATTTTAGTAAAACAACAATAGCAGGAGATTCTTGAAGATGTTGCTTTCATCTTGGGATGATGCCATCAGAGTTCCTGCTACATAAGAACATGTCCTCCTTCCTCTATTTCCTTCCCATGTTTTTTGGTATGTATAAACAATCCCCATTGATGTGTATGCCTGGTCGCCAGCTTGGGTTTTCTCAAAGGGATCCTCACTGCGATCAATCTTGGAACTGGGACCAGTTGGGTTTTGTTTGGTGAAGATGGAATCATTTTTATTTTTATTGACAGCCAATCAGAAATTAGCTTCCAAATGCGTACGCCACATTGTGACGCGACCAGCGGTGAAGATCTGAAATCTACAGCATGTCCTTTACCGCGAAGGCTGAAACGTATGGCGCAGCCGTATTTAGCGTTGCGATTCTTGACGCCTTTTAGTCCAGACTAAAATAAAAAGTCTGCGTCTTCCGAATCATGGCCATGTACCCACCCTGTATTTCACGTCTGGGTGTGCAGAAACATGACCGCACGTGTACGGTTTGCATCGTGCCGACTAGTCCCACCCTGATCTGCTTGTAATAAAACACGTGCTTGAATAATGAATCAATAAAGGTTTAGTTATTCTTTATCACCGGCCATCCCATAAGTGAGTATTCAACCTGAGTTCTTCCTTTGGATGCATAAGATCAATGACATCTGTGTGTGGACGAGCCGGTAATTAATGATATACTCGGTAGTTGTAAATTACAGGGTTTACCTATTAATAGTGAAAAATCTAAATTGATACTTGCTTTCTTGACCGGCTTCTCCTCCGCACTCGTAGCTGCGTTGTCTGCTAGGATCAACATCGTGTTTCACCTCCCCGGGAACGTTAATATGGGGTTGTCTCGTAGTGGACAGCCACTTTAACCTGGGCTGCAGATTTGACATTGTGTCCATTTACGCTGCAGATTTTTACCCCTGATTTCATGCAATGCGGAGGGTGAAATCTTTGGTAAATTTTGCAGCATTTCTGCAGTGGATTTTGCTCTTGTGGAATTTCTGCAGCGCTAAAATCTGCACCACATGGATTTTTGTGAAGTTTTCTGCAGCAGAAACATCCCATAAGGACATCCCCTTATATAAGGGTGGAGGTGGATGTGAAGTCCCCTTTTGCACCTCATTGAATAGAGCAGGGGTCTGCAACGTATGGGGCGCCCCGGCATACCTGAATTCATTATTCATCTGTGCCTTTTTTTTGTCTAGTTTTTGGTGTTTTTTGCCTATTTTTTTTTTTTTATTTTATTAATTTTTTCCTATATAAAAGTCTAACTTGTATTTGTCTGTTTCATGTTCTTCATTGTGAGTGAGGGTGCGGGGTGACATGGGGTTTCCAGATGTCTTCAGCTTTTTTAAAAAAATCACTATTTTTTTTCCAAATACAACCCATTCCCTTTGAAGTGATTTTACGTATATTTCAATTTTATTGCGCAAATTTTGCAAAAAACTATAATAAATATATAAAAAATAATGATAAAAAATAAACATTTAGCAGATAGATATATGTATCTGCTCAATATTTTTATTTTTTATATATTTATATTTTTTTATATATATTTGTATTTATATAAATATATAAAAGATATGGAAATAGCAGGATCTGGTGGTGATGAGTGATACAGTTTGCTTGGCGCAGCACATGGCGTATCATACAGCTGACCCTTGTGTCCACCTTTCTAGATGGCTCAGAGTTGAGTGACCCTACTTTCTTCTATTCTCTAGTGACAATTTAGTCCAGTAAGTGCAGTCTGCGCAATTATCTAGTGACAAGCTCAAACATGATCATGGAAATCGATGCTAAGCGAATCGGGCGTTTTGCGGAAGGCAACGCAATCATAAAATGCTTTGAGACAAGGTAACCGTCCTCTTGATTTCCAGGAGCATTTACTGGAGAGGGGGCTTCCTCAGCACGGAGGAGCCATGAGTCACCCTAATGTTATTATTGGCACGTAGTGCTGGATGCGCTTAGCCTGGCAGGTTGTACCGGGCAGCGCGACGTCCCCGAGCACCCGCGCTTTTAAGTGTATTATTTAGTGCTCCGGTTTTGCCCGAAGGGACAACAGTACTTTACAGAACAATGTATTTCCATCCCTGTGGCGGAAGGGTTAATGACGACTGTTTGTGGCAGATGGGGGGTTGCGGTATTGATTTGTGTTCAGGATGGAGTTTAGTGCACGGCTTCCAATCCCGTCTTGTTACTGCTACACCAACCCGTTGCCGGAGGGTCCGGAGGGTGCGCTGCTGATCAGGTGCTTTGCCAGTGATTCGGGCTCTGTATCGCCTCTTATTTTGAGCCACCGCATGTATTTTTTATTTTCTGGGCCCCTGAACTGCACCTTCTGTGGGAGCCCTATGAAGGTCCCTCTCCTCTTAATTATTCATGACGCTAAAATGAGCGTGTCGATTCACGGGACTCTGGGCCAAGTCAGTGGTACCTGGCCGCTAGACTGGAGTCCCACAATCTCTTACCTGTCGACATCCACAGCACGGCTTTTCATTAAGGCTGGTTCAATGCTGCCTGTCAATTTGCACACGGCGCTGCACCAGCCCTGATCAATCAGATGTCACGCCAGTGGGCATGCTTCATTTTGGAAGGGAAAAAATGCAATGAACCAAAAAAAATACACCTTCTGTAGTTCCTTCCCAATTTCTCTCTTGATTTGAACAGAATCTGTCAGCAGGTTTTTGTTATGTTATCTGAGAGCAGCATGATGTAGAGGCAGAGACCCATGATTCCTGCGATGCGTCACTTACTGGGCTGTGCGTTGCTGTTTCAATGAACTCAGTATTTTATCAGCAGGAGATTATCACTACAGGGCTAGGTGTCTCTTCCTCCTAGTCCAGCCACGCCCCCTGCCACTAATTGGCCGCTTTCTTAGGATACTTTCTAACAATGTACAATCAGCAGTGTGGGCGGGATTATACATCTCTGTATTCAGAGCTCTGCTAGATCTGCAGCAGAGGAAACTGCAATCAGCCCAGTTAACGACATCACTTGAATTTGGGTTTGTGCCCCTGCATCATGCAGCTCTCAGACTACATAGGACTCAAAAACATAATTATTTTTTTCTAAAAACACTTTAGATGAAGGCACGCTTAATATGCCTTCTTGCCAGTGCTTAAAGTATGGAGTGCAGCTCTGTTGGAGTTAATTCATCTCTTTCTTGTTTTGGTGCGTGTGAAGTCGGGGACAAGAGATGCATTAATGGCGGCATTGGGGTGAAGTTATTAGTCGTACACGCTTTGGCAGGTTTAGATGGCAGTGCATTATCGTTACTCTCTGATTGGTGTGAAATACGGTATTTAGTGAGCATGCACTATTGCAGTGTAAGGCTATGTGCACACGTTCAGGATTTTTCTCGTTTTTTTCGCGATTTTCCGCGGCAAAAACGCTTAAAAAACGCATGCATTAAGCATCCTATGATTAGAATGCATTCTGCAATTTTTGTGCGCGTAAAAATGCATCGCGGGAAAAAATGCAGCATGTTCATTAATTTTGCGTTAAATTTGCGGATTTCGCGCTATATTATTGACCTAGGATGTTCAGGATAAAATCGCGGTAAAAACGCACAAAAAAACACGCAAATTAAAACGCGATAAAAACGCATCCGGATTTCCTGGGAAAAAGTCCGGTTTTTCTCAGGAAATTTCTGCAAAGATTCCTGAACGTGTGCACATAGCCTGATACTTGGTGAGAGCTTTCGTGTGATACATCCAAATTGTTCTAGCAGCCGGAGTTTTGTTGTGCTGCACACTCCTTGTACGGGCATTAGCGCGCGTCGGTGCCGTCTGATGGATGGCAGTGTCTCCACACATGTGTGCTATGTGGATCCTATTGGCGGAATGTAGATTGATAACTTGCTTTGGAGAGCCGACCATGGACACAAGATAAACTTCAGGCCGACGTTACCAGCTCCAACGTCACTTTTGTATGCCACAGTGGCAGCTCAACAGTTAACCAGTCCCTTTTTATACAGCAGATAGTTTTTGTGGATCCTTTCAAAGCAGCGAGATCTCCTGAGATTTACAACCGGATTAATGGAGTTGTTTGGGGAAATCAGGTAATCACTTATCCACAGCGTAGGCGATAACTTATTGATCAGTGGGTGTCCGACCGCTAGGACCGGCACTGATCGGCAGAATGGTGCAAATGCTCGACCACCGCTATATTTATTCCCTTCGTTGCTCTTGTTGACAATTCTATCCCTTTTCAAGAACAGAGGAATATTTGAAGAGGTATTCCCTTTTCCAAGATCCTATCCCAATATGTAGTAGGTGCAATAATAATATTAGCAAATGCCTCCAATTAAAAATGTAGTGTAGTTCTTCTGATTCGCCATGTCGCTTTTACCCCACGTGCAGGGCGTTGTAGTAGCTTAGGTATCCATGGTTACAACCGTTCATATAGTGACAGTAAGTTAATTGCTAGTGGTCGTAACCATGGATACCTAAGCTACGGCAATGTCCTGCACATGGCGTGAGCGGCATAGTGAATCAGAAGAACTAGACTACATTTTTAATTGCAGGTATTTGCTAATATTACTCCTACTAAATATATGGATAGAGTCTTGGAGATGGGAATACTCCTTTAATCTTATAGTTTATATCTCATTGCCAAGAATACGTGGTGGGTCTGTTAGGTAAAAAGGCGCACGTGCAATCTTTGCTCTGTATCTGGCAACATTGCTCTTCCCAGGTGATTGACGGGTCTCTTGCCATGGTTGGATCTGGTCAGCTGTGATGCTGCAAAGACAAAGCTGCCTCTGCTTGTAACAAGGGAGAGCGTACGGTTCATACCAGCAGCTCAGCCATGCCACTGGCCTGAACTGTCGGTCTTCAGGAGCACAAGTCTCCTGGCAAGCAGGAAGCGTGGATGCAGGGGAGCGGTGTGCTCCTGACCAACGCAAAAAACAACGAGACCACCCGTCGATACTGCATTATTCTGAGTTGGAGTAGCCTCACTCTGTACCTGTAAAAGGCCGAGCACACACCTTTTATCTCCAATAATTCACAAAAATAAAAATAACATGGCCACCAATCAAAAGAACAGCTATCTCTGACCTCTCCAAAATGTCATCAACAGATAAAATATAATCCCGGATTTTATTGATCTGTCCTTTCTTTGAGGCCAGGTCCATGCAGATGTGTGCAGTACTTTTCCTTGGTTTACTATAGTTTTGGGGGGGTACATAACTACTATAACCAAATTCTGATGCCGTTAATAATTATTGCTGCAGGTCCGCAACTGTATCCATCACTAAGGATCGTGCCCAGAATTTTGCACAGATTTCACCCAATGAAGTCCGTCGTGAAAATCTGCAGCTTGCTCAAATTTCTTTTGACTTGATTTTGATGAACCCCCATCTACTTACATTGCATCATCAATTGTCGTACAACTGCAACACAAAATCTGCGGAGTCTGAGTTTTATTTCTTGGGGCTGTAAAAAAAAAAAAAAAAACTTGCATTTTTGAGCGGAAGCCATTTTTGGAGAAGCTTTTCGTTTCCTTAAGTTTTTTTTTTTTTGCAGCCGTTCTAGTTTGGAGCAGAGGCCTTCAAAAGCTGCTTCAAAAGAGGTGACGGAGTCTGTGTACAGAGTTTATCTAGGACTTTTTAGTGAAAACTCTCCCAATCTCAAAACTCTTGAAAAACTTTGATTTTCTGCTCTGAAAACTCCTGAAAAAGACTGTGTGTGCACTTAGCCGTGCACTTTCTTTTTCCCAACCAAGCATTTTCAAAACCCAAGGTGGAAAAAAAAAGACGTCAAAAGACTGGACATATGGACAGTAGAGTGGTTTTCCAGTAGAAATGAATAGGAAGAGCCTTTCCAGTGTTCCTGAATTGATTTTTCATTATTTTTTTGCTCCAAAACGAACCTCAGCCTGCCCATGCTCTCAATGTCCGTGGGCTTTATTGTTAATGATTTCCACTTTATTATCTAGTTAGGACATTGAACACGTTTGCAAATATCATATATTTTATATAGCTGTGATCTCGGCACTTTGCAAAATTGCTGAAAAATACTATTTTTTAAGAGCAAGTTGATACTTTGGGTAATTTTAACTTTGGAAACAGTGGGATTAAATGGGGGAAACCTTTATTTTATGGTCTATTTGAGGGAGTAGTGAAATCTAAAAAATGTCTTTTATTTTCGTGTGACAGATGTAAGCCACATCCATTTGAGGGTCAATGTAAACAATTATTTGCAACCCATGGGGGTGGGGGCTCATTTTCTATGGCCTCAAATTAGCAGTTAGGGTAAGGTTTAGTTGGGGCAGTAATGTCTATTACTGATGGTTTGGCTGGCAGCTGTTTCGCCCTACTCTCCCTTACACAGGAGGACTTGAGTGCCCGAGAACGCTCCTATGTTTTTTGAGATCCACTGCGGACATCTCTGGTGGTGGATTATCCCTAGAAAGCAAAAGTATCAGCAGCCCGAAATTGGGCATGTTGGATCCCTAATCCCTCAACGATAACATGTCAGGTGCCCCCATACATGTTAGACCGTCGGCGAAACAAATTGACATCGGCAGGTTCATTAGGCAAATGTGTATGGGGACCTTTTGGAGGATTCTGTTCGGCTCTTCCAACTTTTTCTTTCAATTTTTCCAACTTTTTTCTCCCAATGTTTTTTGTGGAGTTGTGCACACATTGGACTTTAGATTACTCTCTCGACAATCCCCATGGACATTAGACTGTCGGCCAGACACATCGATATCGGCAGGTTCAGGCAACATTAGTCTAATGCAGTGTTTCTCAACTCCAGTCCTCAGGACCCACCAACAGGTCATGTTTTCAGGATTTCCTTAGTATTGCACAGGTGATAATTTTATCACCTGCTCAAGCATTAATTCCATCACCTTTGCAATACTAAGGAAATCCTGAAAACATGACCTGTTGGGGGTCCTGAGGACTGGAGTTGAGAAACACTGGTCTAATGTGTATGGAAACCTTTTGGAGGACTCTGTCAACTTTTTCTTTCAATTTTTTTCCAACATTTTACTTCTAGTTTTTCTTTTGCAGTTATGTACACATTGGACTTCAGATAATATTGGATTATGGATAGCCCAAAGGGTCAAAACTGTCAACTGTTTCTATTTTTAATGTTCTATATGAGTTTACTGTACTCCGTCAGCCGAAGAAGAATTGCATTTACGCCTCTTTGAACCCCTCCAGAAATATTAATTCCATCAGTCTTCATCCCAGATATTTATCTTTTTATGTTTGATTATTGTAATTAGAACAGACCACAAAATCTTTGGCTCCATGACGTGACACGAAGCACTCCGCTATCTGTATTCAGTGGCACAATATATTTGCATCATTACACAGAGGAAGTCCCAATTCTCTAAAGCTGGGATCAGTTCCAAGCATTAACAACATGTCTATTGGAAACACTATGGTCAATTAAAACTGATCAATACAACCAAAACGGGGGCTGAATGTCAAAGATCGATGGCCATTACATTTGCTTACCATTTACAAATGATACGATTGATGCAATGCTGCAGGACAAGGACACACAAATAGTTTTTGGAAAGGTCCATCTACCGTCAGATGAAGGTCCGAGCTCCACACCAGCAGTAAAGATGTTGTCTTGTTAATGTAGAACAATTTACATTAAGATTTTATTATTTGGTAGTGGGAAATCTAGACCAGATCGCTATAAAATTTAGAACAGACTCAAAAATTAAGACCCCACCTCCCTCCCAAACATACAGTACTTAAACCAAAAACTAGACCATGACATGAATTCAGACTTAATTCAGACACCTACATTTAAGCAGATCCCAGGCTAGACCCCTAAAGTTACGAGAGACCCTCTCGAATTTATTTATTTAATTAGATGGCTAACATTTAGTCAAACTCCACTGCAAATAAATCAGATCCAAGATCAGACATTTAACATTAGCTTGGACTCCCTAAAATTAATTCACATCTCACACCAGTCCATTGGAAGGACTCTGACCCCAGGCCGGACCTTTGGAAGCACTCTGACCCTGGGCCGGACCTTTGGAAGGACTCTGACCCCTGGCTGGACCTTTGGAAGGACTCTGACCCCGGGCCGGACCTTTGGAAGGACTCTGACCCCGGGCCGGACCTTTGGAAGGACTCTGACCCTGGGCCGGTCCCTTGGAAGGACTCTGACCCCGGGCCGGTCCCTTGGAAGGACTCTGACCCCGGGCCGGTCCCTTGGAAGGACTCTGACCCGGGCCGGTCCCTTGGAAGGACTCTGACCTCGGGCCGGTCCCTTGGAAGGACTCTGACCTCGGGCCGGACCTTTGGAAGGACTCAGACCCCAGGCCGGACCTTTGGAAGGACTCAGACCCCAGGCCGGACCTTTGGAAGGACTCTGACCCCGGGCCGGTCCCTTGGAAGGACTCTGACCCCGGGCCGGTCCCTTGGAAGGACTCTGACCCCGGGCCGGTCCCTTGGAAGGACTCTGACCCCGGGCCGGTCCCTTGGAAGGACTCTGACCTCGGGCCGGTCCCTTGGAAGGACTCTGACCTCGGGCCGGACCTTGGAAGGACTCAGACCCAGGCCGGACCTTGGAAGGACTCTGACCCGGGCCGGACCTTTGGAAGGACTCGACCCTGGCCGGACCTTTGGAAGACTCTGGACCCGGGCCGGACCTTTGGAGGACTCTGACCCCGGCCGGTTCCCTTGGAAGGACTTTGACCCCGGGCGGTCCCTTGGAAGGACTCTGACCTCGGGCTGGTCTCTTGGAAGGACTCTGACCCCGGGCCGGTCCCTTGGAAGGACTCTGACCTCGGGCCGGTCCCTTGGAAGGACTCTGACCTCGGGCCGGTCCCTTGGAAGGACTCTGACCCCGGCCGGTCCCTTGGAAGTAGGGCTGTGGAGTCGGTGTCTTTGCCGATTTAGGTGGAGTCCGTATAAAATTGATCAACTCCGACTCATAAAATATATAATAAATTGGTTTCAGTAGTATAAAGCAAGATGTGCTGTATATTTTTTTTCATAAAAATTTGGGAAAGTTATGAAATGTCCTATAAATGTCTGTTCAGTTCCTGATCTAAGAATCTAGGCTTTTAGTTGAGATTTCTCTGCTACACTTTATGTACATGCTCAGTAGTGAGGCAGTGCTGTGGAGTCTGAGTCAGGGAAATTGAGGAGTCTGAGATGGAGGTTTAACTTACCGACTCCACTGCCCTGCTTGGAAGGCCTGGGAGCCGCTCCCTCAGACTGTTGTAACCGGAGATAAGCCACCATCCGACGTGTCAGTCAGCTGCTTTCTCCTGGAGAACACAGGAGCATCAGCCGACCGAGCACTCATGTTTATGGGAGAGTCAGCTAAGATGGCTGTAGGCCGAATGATCAGCCGAAGCATCTTTTGGCCGGCAGACAACTGTATGGCTGGCCTTACAATAATTTGGACTCAGATCCTAAGGAAGTCCCATCTCACTCTTCAGAGAAAGGTTTTCCAGCATTCAGAGTGTTATCAGTCACATTATACCTCCTATTGTAAGATATGAAGAATATTAGTGTTGCCTGACTGGTTTCATAGACGCCGCCTGCTGCTTTATGCTTGTACATGGTCTTTATTTTCTTCATTGACTGCTAATACTTATCATTTACAGTATGAAGTACATGATCCCATAATATATAATCCCGCAGTCTTTCTCCTGATAATGTATAGTGCTCTGCGCCACGTGACCTGCTAATACCCTTCTGCCATACGCCGCTGTGCCTCGGCTTCTGAATATTTATCATCTTCCTATATACCGCTGAATTCGGGTGGCAGGACACTTTTTTTTTTTTTTGCATGAAGGTCACACTGTCTCCTTTCTAATACACTGATCGCAGCAATTCTTGGATATGTTTCCCATGTTGATGAGATGTAAATGATACTTGATATTATTCCCCTGGCAGATGCCATAGCGGTCCCTTTGGTGCGTACATGGCTGGTGACTATGTAGGTGTCGTACTGCTTCTATGTGTCACTCTTCGGTTCGATCACTGTGCGTGTCACTGCTCTAGCACCGAACACCCACTCTGTGACTGTCGATGTCGGCTTGTAGGCGTGCCATGCTGTTGCTTCATGTTGTAGGAGTGATGTGGTGGGTACATGTCTTCACGTCGGCCTGTGGGCACACAAATGGTCATTTCCTTTAAATAGTATCATGGCATAATTCTGCAAGGAAACCTATGCTACCATATAGAGATGTCTTCTGATTAGTAGACCCGGTGACGTCATTACAGTGCTAATCAGGATGGTGACAGGTTGTAGGATGTTCGCAGTGCCCTCCTCTTTTCTGCCTGCCATGGACTATCTCCGACATTAATGTGTATGGCCAGCTTAAAGGCCCCCATAATTCTAAGCCTTCATATAGGAGGCCTTAAACCACCACAGATTGGCTACACGTAAACCGATCGGCAGTCATATAATATCCTGCTTAGACAGTATGACCGCCCATCACTGTGCACAGAACGACCAGTAATATGATTGCTCTGTGCACGTAGAATAGCCTTATTCTCGGCAGCACAGTACCTGTTCACACAGGACAATGTGCTGCCGAGAGTCATTATTTTTAAGAAAGCTTCTTTTCCTTTCCCCATTCATATGAATGGATCCTGTACTGGATCGTTTGGTTTCCATTTTGTTCATCCCAAAACGGATCCAGAAATGGAAATGACTACTGGACTTTTGAGTATACCTTTATATGAATCCTTAGGTAGACCCCATCTTTAATTTTAACTAATGTTTTAAAAGGAGGACTTTCGAATGAGAAAAATCACCAAAGCCACCCTGAGCCTCGTCTCCTCCATGGCACCCAAGTCCATTGCAGTGGCCTCCTCAAGGGCGCACGTACCCTTCGTTTGAACAGTGCTATTCAAGTACAGATTGGTGGAACTGACAAAATAATTAACTTTTTTTTCATTTACCTCTGACTCGTCCTCTGTAGATCTCCTTGATGTTGATATGCATAAGCCATAAATTTGCCTTTTGTCCTTCCCACACTCCTCAATGAGTCTCTGTTCTCTGACACCTTTGCTTGATTGAAATGCATTAGGAATTAAACAAGGAGCCGCTGACTTCACGGTTGTATTATCCAGACATGGACTTTTGACATTCACAATGTTTTTCTTTGCAGGCCATTAAAAGGGTTGTCGAGTGAAAACAAGCGTTGCCTACTGTTAAATTGGGGTACGACCAATGAGTCCCGCACCGATCGGGAAATTTTCATGTCCGATGGGGCTCTTATCCTTCTTTCAAAATGCAGTGGCGTGTAGGACGCCATTCACTCTATGAAGAAGCCAAGCACAGTGCTTACGGGGATAAGTTTCCCGTTCTGCCAATCTGCCTCCACCGATCAATAAGTTATCTTCCCTACGGATAGGTGATGGCTTGTTTTCACCAGACAACCCCCTTAAAGTCTATGAAGACCGATCATATATACCGTATTTTTCGGACTATAAGACGCACCGGACTATAAGACGCACCCAGGTTTTAGAGGTGGAAAATAGGGAAAAAATATATTTGAAGCAAAAAATGTGGTAAAATATTTAAAGGGAGTCTGTCACCCCATTTTTGGACTACGAGATACGGCCATCGCCATCAGGGGCTTATCTTACATTCTGTAATGTTGTAGATAAGCCCCCGATGTCACCTGAAAGAGAAGAAAAACGAGTTACCGTATATTATACTCACCCAGGGGCAGTCTGCCGTCTGGTCCGATGGGCGTCGTGGTCTGGGGCCTCCCATCTTGTAGTGAAGCCTGCCTCTTCTTTCCGTCCCATCGCGGCTCCTGCGCAGACGCACTGATCTGCCCTGGTGAGGGCAGCGCAGAGTACTGCAGTGCGCAGGCGCTGGACCTCTCTGACCTTTCCTGGCGCCTGCGCACTGCAGTACTCTGCTCTGCCCTCATCAGGGCAGATCAGTGCGCCTGCGCAGGAGCCGCGATGGGACGGAAAGAAGAGGCCGGCTTCGCTACAAGATGGGAGGCGCCGAACCGGACCGCGACTCCCTCCGGACCGGACGGCGGAACGCCCTGCGTGAGTATAATATACGGTAACTCATTTTTCTTTTCTTTCAGGTGACATTGGGGGCTTATCTACAGCATTCCAGAATGCTGTAGATAAGCCCCTGATGGCGGTGTCATAGAGCAAAAATGGGGTGACACCGTTTTTAAACTTTTAATCCAGATTAAACTCACTTCTGTGGCCACGCTAGACAGGAAGTACCAACTGGGAGAACTTCCTCTTGTACCTCTTATCTAGTGTGGCCGCACTATATTAACAGCGCGGCGGCTCGCACAGTGGAGGTGCAACTTCACCGCCGGCGGCTCACACTGTGGAGTCTGCCGCTTCCCGCAGTCCATCTTCACCGCCGGCGTCTCCTGCTCCACCGCCGGCGGCTCACACAGGCCTTCTTCACCGCCGGCGGCATCAGCGTCACCGCCGGCGGCATCAGCGTCACCGCCGGCGGCTTCCCCTTCACCGCCGGCGGCTCCTGCTCTAACCGCCTGCAGCTCTCGCAGGCCTTCTTCACCGCCGGCGGCTTCAGCTCACCGCCGGCGGCTTCCGCTTCACCGCCGGCGGCTCCTGCTCCACCGCCGGCGGCTCCTGCAGGCTTTCTTCACCGCCGGCGGCTTCAGCGTCACCGCCGGCGGCTCCTGCTCCACCGCCGGCGGCTCCTGCAGGCTTTCTTCACCGCCGGAGGCTTCAGCGTCACCGCTGGCGGCTTCCGCTTCACCGCCGGCGGCTCCTGCTCCACCGCCGGCGGCTCCTGCAGGCCTTCTTCACCGCCGGCGGCTTCAGCGTCACCGCCGGCGGCTTCCGCTTCACCGCCGGCGGCTCCTGCTCCACCGCCGGCGGCTCCTGCAGGCCTTCTTCACCGCCGGCGGCTTCAGCGTCACCGCCGGCGGCTTCCGCTTCACCGCCAGCGGCTCCTGCTCCACCGCCGGCGGCTCTCGCAGGCTTTCTTCAACGCCGGCGGCTTCAGCTTCACCGCCGGCGGCTTTCGCTTCACCGCCGGCGGCTCCAGCTCCACCGCCGGCGGCTCTCGCAGTCCTTCACCGCCGGCGGCTCCTGCTCCACCGCCAACGACTCCCGCCATGCTGGAGACTCCCGCAGTGCCGCTCCACCGCCAGAGGCTCCCAGCTCCTGCACTACCGCTCCACGGACGCCGGCTCCGAGTTCCTGTGATGCCGCTGGACCCCATTTACAGGTACGTTCCGATCATAAGACGCACCCTCATTTTCCCCCCGATTTTGGGGGTAAAAAAG
Organism: Oophaga sylvatica; assembly: GCA_033576555.1. Taxonomy (NCBI): domain Eukaryota; kingdom Metazoa; phylum Chordata; class Amphibia; order Anura; family Dendrobatidae; genus Oophaga; species Oophaga sylvatica. Next base: position 20,197,670 of record JARQOD010000010.1, on the reverse strand, counting down.
TGCGTCTTTTGGTCCGAAAAATACGGTACTTCTTAATTATCAAAGGTGGCACACCGGTAAGCAGGAAGCCTTGAGGCCGAGGAGCGATGTGCTTCTGAAGAAATGGCCTGACCCTTATATCCTCCGATAACACCTGTCGGTGGGATAGTTGGGAGGCACTCGTACGCTGTCAGATGACATCAGCAGGTTGAGATGATTTAAGTCTTAAAGGAAGTAACATGTTTATTCACCAGGTGGCTTCATTTGGAAGGCACCCGCTCTTTGTAGTTGAGAGCATGGGGCAAAGGCGCCGGTAGTGGAGCCTCGTCGGAAAACTTCTACTGCTCAGCTGTCAGAATATCAACGTGAAGTCCACATGCATTTAGGCAGGTTTACTTTGGAAGTAGAACTGGGATTACAAGCGATGTGGTGTTGACCAAAATAAGGTCCAGAGTTTTAAGAGATTCTCCCGTCCAAAATTTCATGAAGGTTTGGACTTAAATGATGGGATCTCCAGGTAGCAGTCTTCAGAGAAGTCATGATGAGCAGCAATGTTGGAAGCAATGAGTAGGGGCCAGACCTCAAGCTGGATCAAACAAAAGCAGGCGATAGTGTAGGCTGGAAACAAAAACACAGGTGTCGGGCAAAGTTTATAAGCCTTGGCCTGTTCAGATTAATCTCCAGAGTTGATGTGTACCTGGTCTCCAACTCAAGCCTTTGACATAATCACCGTGTGCCATGGCAAAGCTGCAAACGCACCAGTGAGACCTGGGGAGGTAGCACTTGGTTGAGGAGACGTATATACCAGCAATTAATGCCTCACTAGGCAGGCAGGAAAGACCTTACCACTACTCACTGTGGGCAATCCCTTTTTGTGTGTACCATGTACCAACACGTTTTAGAATGTAAAAATATACAATTTTTTACAAGCATTTTGCTATTTTACCCATTTATAAGTAACCTGTTATCGAATTCATGCTGCCCAAACCCCAGACAGCATGAATCGTAGCCTGGCTTGCATGATTACCGCCAGTTATATTTTTCTGGCTCTTCCTAGCGCCGCAGCAAGTGATTGACTGCCATGAAATAGGTGGTGTTGGTAGTAGTAAAGGGATAAAAAGAAATCTTTAGTTTTTGGTGTTCCAGCGCTGGATGACAGATTAGCAGCGACTGCTTTTTACAGACTGAATCTTCCTGTTTTGATGATATACTAACATCGCATTAATTATGCAAGTGCGATTATGATCCCGGCGTAAGTGCAGCATCATAACCTACATTAGCGTTACAGGCTCCTTATAAAAAAAACTTGGCCTGGAGCCTCGCACTCCTTATATGTGGTCATACATCCCCTTGGTGACTTGTAATATCTGGATAATTGGCATCTTCCGATGTCTATAAAAATGATAATGTAATGTCTCCTACAGTAGGGATTGTATGAATGTTTCTTCTCCTTAGGTCAGCCATTATAAGGTGCGGAGACAATATCCGGTCATTCGTAGATGGACTGCTATGATCTGAATGGTTTTCATTATGGAAATATGATTTCAGCTGCAGATGGAAGGGAAGGAGACACAGTACTTCATTACTGATGGGTAGGCGGAGCCCAGACGGGATAGTCACCTCAGATTAAAAGAGTGTGCTGACCGGCCCCTCCAGCTCGGGCTCCTCCTACTCAGCTTACTCAGTTTACAATTTGAGGTCCAGAGGATGGTCGCTGCTGGAAGCAGCTCCTCAGAAGATTTTATTATTTTATTCGGACAAGAGACTTGGATCACCAGAGTTGGTCTAGAGGTCTCAGGGGTCTCAGCGCTGCTGGACCCCCACCTCTCCCTTGGCGGATCTGTATTACCCTGAGGGTGGTCCCTGCAGAAACCTGCCTGCCCGGGGGGATGAGGATGGCTTCCCTGGCGGGGACGCACACCCCGCTCAGGGGTCACTGCGATCTCCGCCCTGGGGGGAAGCATGGGCACGCGCCAGAAACCCCTGGGGGTCCCTGTGGCGCATAACGGGGTGAGTACTCCACATGTTTATCAGTGTGTTGAGTGATTCACCGGCTGCTGCGGCAGCCGCTGGTACAGTTTCATGTGGTGATTTTGTGTTTTTGTCCGCAGGTGGATGCCTGCAGGACGGGGATCGCGGTACCGGAGAAGGGGAGTCCCGCGCTTTTTTTGAAGGCGGGGGGCGTGGCTTCGCGTCTCCCGGGCAGGAAGCGCTCTCTGAGCGCGCTTTCCTGCTTCCTTCTCTTCCGGCTGCCTCCTCAGTGCGGCGGCCATTACAGCGCACCGGGCTCCTCTTCCTCTCTGCTCTCCTGCACAAGTGAAGAACACAGCACCGCAAAACTGTGAGTCGCTTCTGCCTATCGGGGCAGAAGCTTAGAGAATTTTTTTCTCCCCCGCAGCGCAGGTTGCCACACGCTGAGTTTAGCGACGCTATTTGGGTCGCTGGAGATCTTTGCGATACAAAATTGATCGCAAATATTTAGCGATTTAAGTGTGGTATTTTTTTGAGACGTTTTTTCTGTCTCTGCCTGCTGCCTCATTGAGGCTCCTGGAACTCGCACATCTGTCACTTGAATACAGGTTGTGAAGAGTTTTGTGATTTTAACCCCTTATCAAGCGGTTAAATCTTAATGGTGGCTGGGGTAACCTTTTTTCTTTGAGTTAACCCTTCAGCGTCTGGTTAAAAGGTTTTTTTCCTAAAACCACATTTTTTCGTGTTACTATCAGTGTAACCTGTCATTGTACTGAGTAAGACATGTCAGATCAGGGCACAGGTGCGGATCATCATCCAGCTCCGTTACGAGATCAGTCTCGCATATCTGACACACAGACCTCGACATCGAGTGCAGCGGTCGGAGGACCCAGTGACGCAAAAATGGAGGCTCTCACTCGTTCGATTGATAGCCTGTCTAACCTTATAGGTTGTTGGGTGTCAGCCAAACCCCCTCATAGCAGGAAGCGTCATAGGCCGGTGTCTTTTCGCTCGTATAGCGACTCAGAGAGTTCTGACGTGGAGGGTTCCCCTTTAAGTTCAGAGGGGATATCCGAATCGGATAGAGAGGATCGGCAAATGCACTCTGCTTTTTGCTCGGGTCGTGTAGAGGCTTTAATTGAGGCAATGAGGGAGGCGTTACAGTTACAGGAGGATGTAACTACTCGCCCTGGTAAGTCGGCCAGGATGTTCCAGGAGTCGCATAAGTCAGTCGCGACTTTGCCGTCGATGATTGAGTTCAACCAGGCAGTGGAGAAGGAGCGTCTGTGCCCAGACAAGCGTTTTCAGGGACTCGTCTTTTGGAGTCACTGTATCCGTGTACTACGGAATCTAATGATTGTTGGATTCAGTCTCCCAAGGTGGATGTCTCCTTATCTCAGCTTAGCAAATCTTCTTTGCTACCTATTAAAGGGAAGGCGAGTTTGCAGGACCCGCTAGACAGAAGAGCAGAGTCAGCGGCAAAGTCCATTTATGAAGCCACGGGTTATGGCTTCAGAGCAATGTTAGGCTCCATGTGTGTTTATAAAGCTGCCCTGGTCTGGTTGGGCCGTTTACGGAGGAAATGTGAACCTCAAGTACCTGAGGTGGATGGACTGTTGGAATTGTTAGAAAGTGCCTTACAATATGGACATGATGCAAACCTGGACACGGTGTCACTGCTGTCCAGGGCTCAATCCTCGGCGGTCTCAGTCAGGAGGGCACTGTGGCTTAGACAGTGGACCGGTGATGCGGTTTCTAAACATGGTTTGCTAGCCTTAGCTTACAAAGGCGTTCAGTTATTTGGATCTGACCTTACGGAACTGATTGCCAAAGCAAAGGCAAGGGAGACAGCTTTACCACAGCGAAGGACTGTGGCTTCTACGTCTGGCAGGCCTGGTACCAATAGTGGTCGACGGTCCTTTCGTTCCAGGGGACGATTCGGTCAGCCCTCATGGGGGTCGGGTCGTCCCTCTTTTTCGGGAAAAAAGACAAATCAGAAATCCCGCGCTCCCTGGAAACAGAGTTTCCGTCAAGATAAAAGGGAATCTGACAAAAAGCCCACTAAGGCAGATTGACGCCAGGGTCCCGCTCGAGGGCTCTCGAGTGGGGGGTCGCCTGCTCCAATTCAAATTGACTTGGGTTTCCCGTGTCCCAGACTCCTGGGTGACACGGGTTGTGTCAGCAGGCTATTTCATAGAGTTTTCTTCCCGACCCCCGAACAGTTATTGCCAGTCTCGCATGCCATCAGAGCCCGGGCTATGTGCCGCTTTACTGCAGGAAGTCGAGTTTCTTCTGCAGAAGGGTGTGGTGGTTCCGGTTCCACCAGAAGACAGGGGAAGAGGTTTTTATTCCAACCTCTTTGTAGTCCCCAAAAAGGAGGGAAAGTTTCGCCCCGTCCTGGATCTCAAAAGGTTGAATCGGCATGTCCACGCCCGAAGGTTTCGCATGGAGTCGCTTCGCTCCGTAGTGGCAGCATTGTCACAGAACGATTTTTTGGTGTCAATCGACATACGCGACGCCTATTTGCACGTTTCAATCGGAGGGGCTCACCAGCGTTATCTTCGCTTTGCCATAGGTCAGGATCATTACCAATTTGTGGCTCTACCATTCGGTTTGGCCTCGGCACCCAGAGTCTTTACAAAGATTCTGGCACCTCTCATGGCTATACTTCGAAAGCAGGGAGTCACGATCCTCCCCTATCTGGACGATCTTTTGATTGTGGCATCCTCGAAGGAGGAGGCGGTGACGGCTCGCAATCTATCCCTTCAGCTCCTGGAGGACTTAGGGTGGCTGGTCAATTGGGAGAAGTCGTCTCTGGAACCGTCACAATCAATCCTGTTTCTGGGGATGCATTTCGACACAGTACGAGCAGTGGTGTCTCTTCCTCCAGACAAGCAAGCATGTCTTATCCGACATACGCAGGTGATGAGGTCTTCAGTGACAATGTCTCTTCGAAGATGTATGCGTCTTCTGGGGTTGATGGTGGCTTCAATGGAGGCTCTTCCGTTTGCCCAGTTTCATTCCAGGGCGCTCCAAGGGTTCATTCTAAATCGCTGGGATCGGTCGCAGACCTCACTGGATTGCAGTGTGGTTATCTCCCGCAAGGTACGAGAGTCTCTGGGATGGTGGATCCGTTCGACAGAATTGTCTCGGGGGAAGTCCTTTCTTCCTCTGAAGTGGTCAGTCATAACCACCGATGCCAGCCTGACGGGCTGGGGGGGCGTTTGGAACGATCTCTGGGTTCAGGGAGTATGGTCGCCAGAGGAGTCTGTCTTGCCGATCAACATCCTCGAATTGAGGGCAATTTTCCTTTGCCTCCAACACTGGACGGTCCCTTTACACGGTCTGCCTGTCCGAGTGCAGACAGACAATGCGACGGCGGTCGCTTATATCAATCACCAAGGCGGAACGAGGAGTTCCAGGCTTATGGTGGAGGTATCTCGGATCCTGATATGGGCAGAGTCCAGGGTCCCAGCCATCTCTGCGATCCATATCCCAGGTGTTCAGAATATCACGGCGGACTTTCTAATCGCGAGAGGATGGATCCCGGAGAATGGAGTCTCCATCCGGACATTTTTGCACTGCTGTGCTCCCGTTGGGGAACTCCTCAGGTGGATCTGATGGCATCCAGGGCCAATGCCAAGTTACCGACATTCGTGTCCAGGTACAGGGATCCGAAGGCTGTAGCGGTGGATGCTCTGGTGGCCCCGTTGGACCAATTCAATCTAATCTATGTGTTCCCGCCGATTTCTATGCTACCTCTGGTACTCCGTCGGATCAGGCTGGAGAGGATCTCAGCTATTTTGATAGCTCCAGATTGGCCAAGGAGGACGTGGTTCTCGACACTGGTGTCGCTTCTAGCGGCACCGCCATTTTCACTTTCTCTTCGTCCGGACCTGTTAACCCAAGGGCCCGTCCGTCATCCAGACCTGAAGTCTCTGCGTTTGACGGCGTGGCTCTTGAAACCGAAATTTTGACCCGTAGAGGTTTTTCAGCCGAAGTCATTGCTACTCTGCGTGCTGCTAGAGGTCCAGCTACTACTAGGATTTACCACAGGACTTGGGAAGCCTTCTTTTTGTGGTGTTCGAGTTCTTCAAAGAACCCGAGAAAATTTTCTATTCCCAATTTGTTGGCTTTTATGCAACACGGGTTGGACAAAGGTTTGGCCATTAGCACCCTGAGGGGTCAGGTTTCGGCTCTGTCTTTACTGTTTCGGAGGGCTATCGCCTCGCGTAGGGACGTGCGTTCCTTTTTTCGTGGAATAACCCGTCAGTTTCCACCGCGGAGAACTCTTGTATCTCCTTGGCGGCTCAATCTTGTTTTGGAGACTCTTCAACATCAGCCTTTTGAGCCTATGGATTCGGTTAGCCTTTATTTACTTTCTTGGAAGGTGGCCTTCCTAGTGGCAGTTACCTCTTTGAGGAGGGTTTCGGAGTTGGCGGCTCTTTCTTGCTCGCCTACCTTCTTGGAGTTTCACCCGGATCGTGTGGTGCTTCGCACTCGGGGCGACTTCCTACCTAAGGTGGTGTCGCGATTTCATGTTAACCAGGATATTGTGTTGCCTTCTCTTTGTCCGAGGCCAAGGACTGTGAAGGAACGGGCCTTGCACACATTGGATTTGGTGCGGGCTTTGAAATTCTACTTGAATGTTACTCAAGGATTTCGGAAATCAGACTCTCTGTTTCTGATTCCAGCAGGTCGTCGACGTGGTCAGCGAGCTTCCAAGGATTCTATAGCTCGCTGGATTCGGTCGGCCATTTTGGAGGCTTACCGACTTAAGGGCGAACCTTGCCCGATTAAACTTCGAGCTCACTCCACGAGGGCTGTGGGCTCATCGTGGGCCTTTCATCAAGGGGCCTCGGCGGCTCAGCTCTGCCGGGCGGCGACCTGGCGCTCCATTCACACTTTTACAAAATTTTATAAGGTGGACGTTAGTGCTTCCGCTGATGCAGCCTTGGGACGTAGGGTCCTGCAGGCAGCAGTAGTTTAAGAGTCTAGTTAACTTGTTTGGCGCCTGTTGCGCTTTTATTCAGGTTGTTGGGTTTCTGCCTATTTTGGTTTTGTTTCCCACCCTAATGTTTTGAACTGCTTTGGGACGTCCCATCAGTAATGAAGTACTGTGTCTCCCTCCTTCCATCTGCAGCTGAAAGACGGATTTTGGTAAGAACTTACCTGTAAAGTCCTTTTCAGCGAAGGAAGGGAGGGAAACACAGATCCCTCCCATGGCAGAAGTGTGTTTGTTAATTTACAGAAGCAGCGTGGCCCTTCTCTGATAGCGATTTCTGGGCTGAGGTCAACGCGCTACGGCTCTGTTCCAGCATTGCCAGCTCATCGCAGTGGTCAGGTTCCGTGAGTAGTACCTGGAACTGTGTGGTTTTTTGCCTATCTGCATACATAACCTGTATTCTTGTGTTTTTTTGTCTCTGAAGTTCTTCAGAAGGGGTTATGTTGCTCCGCTGGTGATATTGCTCTTCCTTAAGCTTGTATACAACTGAGTAAGCTGAGTAGGAGGAGCCCGAGCTGGAGGGGCCGGTCAGCACACTCTTTTAATCTGAGGTGACTATCCCGTCTGGGCTCCGCCTACCCATCAGTAATGAAGTACTGTGTCTCCCTCCCTTCCTTCGCTGAAAAGGATTTTACAGGTAAGTTCTTACCAAAATCCGTCTTTCATGCTGAACCTTTCATTTTCTTCCCTGTGAGGTGTTTTCTTCTGATAATTCCTGCAGTAGGGATTGGTGACAAGTAAACTTTTTGAAAATTTTCTTTGAAACTTTTTGGGTTTCTTGGAGGTGGGTTGGCTGCATCCTTTATTTTTTGTAAGGATCCCCTCTCCATGGTGTCTTAACCTGAGCAAACCACATACCTGCACAGGATCTTGACCACAAAAAAATGGGCGTTGTGGTGTCATTCCCAAGGTGTTCCTTGGGGGCAGACCCTTACTTTGGTAAGTATGGAACTGATATGTTGGGAATTTAATCAGTGATCACAGGGGGCAAACGTGGAACAAATCTTCCTAGCCAAAAGTAATACTGGTGGTAAAGGGTTTGTCTTCTTAAATGGATAAAATAGCAAAATACTTGAAAAAAAGCCCCCAAAAAATAAACAGCTTTGCAATTTTACTGCTTATTGAAAATCCTGTCTGTCTTCATGAAGTAACAGTACTTCTAATGTTCTAAATTACTGCTCATTGCTTAGGTGACTGGCCATCCCTGTAGTATATCAGCAGTGGTCCGTCTGCTAGGCAAGGAGTGCAGCACTTGTAAGCTCTTTGCTACAGAGCTTGCAAGTGTTGCTCTAAAGCTGTATAAATGTGCAGCAATGCTGCAGATGCAAAGCTGCCTCTGTTTGCAACATCGAAGAGCCATGACGCTGATTCGAACTGTCAATCAGCAGGCGTGCACTGCCTTTCAGCAAGCAGGAGTCAGTGGAGCAGAGCAAAAGTAAGAGAAACCCTTTTTGAGATCTTTCCATTGTACCTAGGATTTGATAACGAGAGATAGACTATGAACCTAGTCTCTGCGCCTTACCAGACCTGAACAAATCTTAGGTCAAAATCTCCACGTAGTCAATATGACTTCCAATTATCGCAGAGCCATGCAGCTGATTCAAATTGTCAGTCATCAGGCACACACTGCCCTTCAGCAAGCAGGAGCCAGGGAGCAGTGCGCTCCTGAAGACCAAAAGTGAGATAACCCCTCTCTGAGATCTTTACCTTGCACCTGGGGTTCGAGAACGAGAGATAGACTATGGGCATGGCCTACCTCTGCAGGTTACCAGACCTGGACAAAACTTAGATCAAAATCTCCAGGTAATCAGTGGGACACCCAAGCTTACCTTTCAGAGTTGTTTAATAGTGATATCTATGCAATTTGTAACATGATGTCTAAAAAAAAATTGGAACACTTAAATAACAAAAAAGTTTCTGGAGGCCTCCTTAAACATTAGATGGTGTGCGAATCCCACCAGCAGATTTTGCTGACTTTTATCTAATGTATGTGGGCCCTTAACTGCCTACTCAAATTTGCAGCATTTTTTTCCGTCCCTGTTATATCACTTATTACGATCCTCGGGGACTGCGTATATTTTGTATGTCATCTGTGGCCCAGTTTAGTTCTCGCTTTATATTCTGCATATATTTGAAGCAAAGTAAATGACCTTCCTTTTTTTTCTCATTTCTGTGCCCCATCTGATTTCCACTTCTGCTCCAGGCCCTAACATGCTATAAATGGGTTTCCTTTTTCTCAAGCCATACTGATTGCTTTTATCTCTGAGTCCTTATCAGGCTTGTCTTACACAATGAATTGAAGTCATTAGCTAAACCAATTTGGTGTGAGTGGACTACCTGCTTCATAGACTGATAAGGGGCAGGCTGCTTTGGTTGGCTCTCCATTCATTCTTCTGTTTTCTTCACCATTCATGAAGGAGATGGAGCCCTAGTATCACTTACTGCATCACTTAAATGTTTTATAACCTTGAAGGGATTGTTCATTTCGGCAATCTTTTTCATTAGAAGAATTCCCCTAATTGTAGGGTGTCCTTCTGCCGATAAACCTGGTGATTATCACAAAAAAATCAACTATTCTTACCAATACCTGGTCACAACACTAATGTGCTGCAGGATGCCCTGGAAACTTATTCCTCAGTGTCCTTGCTCCCATTGTGGCTGACAATGTAATTTCCTAGACAGACGCATATAGGGACCAATTTATCGGTCATTATGTTTTTTAGAACATGGTCAGAAACTCTGGGTGGACACACAAAGTCCATGTAGATGTTGGATTTGAACCCAGGACCCCAGCAAAAACTATACTGAGCACTGAGCCATCTTGGAAGCAACCTCTAAAGGGTTTAACTTGCTGATAGGTGGTTGTCCAACTGCTGTGACCCATACTGATCGGTAGTTCAGGGAACTTTTATCCTCGTTACAGGGTGGTGCGGCAGGTCGGACACCAGACCGGCAATCCATTCATTCTCTGCGAGCTTGCTGGAAAAGCTGCATGAAGCCTGCAGCAACCCAATAGGGGATGAATGGAGCGGCAGATCAGACCTGAGCACTGCTATACCATTCTAAGGTCTAAGGTGGGATAAAAGTGCCCTGTTCTGCTGATCGGTGCAGGTGACAACAGTCAGACCCCCATCGGTCAACTAGTTATCACTGATCCTGTTGATAGGGTGATCACTTCTTAACCCACCTTTTGTGTTGGATATCGATGAGCTAAACGTCTAGTTGGCTTTTTAAAAAAGAAAGATTTGATCATAGTCCAACAAGCAGCTTGTTTTGCTTGTGTTCGGATTCTTGGGGGCTTTACTTTTGTGTCGTTGCATTGAATTGTGACAATTGGCACATTGGTCTAAGGTTCCTATTTAAAATTGGGAAGCGTACTGCCGTGCTTAAAACATTAATGATAAATTTGCTGCAAATTCTGCCAGTAAAGGGTTTGTCTCATCTCCTTTTCTTCAGGAGCGCACCGCCGCCTGTCCTTGGCGGTGCACTCGTGAAGATTGACAGTTCATACAACCTATCGGCACCCTGAGAATTCTGCAAGGTTTCGATCATAGACTTCTAAAATGTGGACAAAATATAAAATTCTACTAAAACTGCATGTAAAAAAACCAAACAATAAATCATCAAAAAATACATGAAACTAATGGTGTCTATTACGGGTGAAACTTGTTATTTCCAGGTCATTTTTTTATTTTATTGGTTACTTTTGCTTAACCGTAAAACACATGTTGATGACTGTGCATTTGTGTCTCACACTTGAGTTTGAAGCCCCGGCCCCTTGTCCCTTTCAGAAGAAGACACTTGATGAAAAGATATAAAGTTAGGAAAAGCTGTTATCTAAGTCCCAGGCACCGGCCATAAAAGGTAGGACGAGGGATCCACCAGGCGCTCGGAGGCTTTGCAACGTTCTGTTGATGTCCCATAGTTTTCGAGCAACACATAATCAGCTCTGTGCCAGATACCATGTGTATGGGATTGTGAGCAAGAGAGTCCTGTCATGTGCTGATAAGTGTGGTGTGAATGAAGAGAAGAGTTTGCTCCATAATCCACCATGAACTCTTCATTGTGAGCAAAGAAAAAGCCACCGGAATCTCTGAATTCTGCATTGAAGATCCCATTCTTCTTCCCGGAAGATACCAATAATAATACAATGAAACCGAGCAATGAAAAATAACCTACATCATGTGTCCTTAATATTCTCAACTTGTAAAGTGGTGGCTGTTATTGTTCTCTGTCTTATGCAAATTTAGGTCTCAAGTGTCCGAGGGGCATTACTAGACATTCGATCATCCTCTCGATTGAAGCCAATCCCTGGTCCATTGACTTGGATGACGTTCTCCAAATCTTGCGTGGTGCAAAAATGAACTGGCACTTGCTCAGATTTTTTTTTTCCTGACTTGAGATGAGAATTTTGCACATTCCTTTAGAATCATTAACTTTCATGTACAATCAGGTTTGAGCCAGACTGACGAACCACATGGCTGCTATCTTCCAAAACCGCTTCACACTCCTGTCCTTTGGCTGTGTCTGTAATTGCAATTCAACTCCAATTAAGTGAATGGGTCTGAGTTACAATACCCCATACAACCCCTGGATACGTGTGGCACTGTTTTTGCTAGAAAACAGCCACGTGATTCAATTCTGGACAACCGTCAAAAAAAAAAAAAATACAATTAAATGTGTTGAAAACCGTATAAAAACGTAATGTTTCATATCTCACAGGTGTACTGATTCGTTTGTCACAGGTGTACTGATTCGTTTGTCACAGGTGTACCTGATTCGTTTGTCACAGGTGTATTCGTTTGTCACAGTGTACTGATTCGTTTGTCACAGGTGTACTGATTCGTTTGTCACAGGTGTACTGATTCGTTTGTCACTGGAGTACTGATTCGTTTGTCACAGGTGTACTGATTCGTTTGTCACTGGAGTACTGATTCGTTTGTCACAGGTGTACTGATTCGTTTGTCGCTGGAGTACTGATTCGTTTGTCACAGGTGTACTGATTCATTTGTCACAGGTGTACTGATTTGTTTGTCACAGGTGTACTGATTCGTTTGTCACAGGTGTACTGATTTGTTTGTCACAGGTGTACTGATTCGTTTGTCACAGGTGTACTGATTCGTTTGTCACAGGTGTACTGATTCGTTTGTCACAGGTGTACTGATTTGTTTGTCACAGGTGTACTGATTTGTTTGTCACAGGTGTACTGATTTGTTTGTCACAGGTGTACTGATTCGTTTGTCACAGGTGTACTGATTCGTTTGTCACAGGTGTACTGATTCGTTTATCACTGGAGTACTGATTCGTTTGTCACAGGTGTACTGATTCATTTGTCACTGGAGTACTGATTCGTTTGTCACAGGTGTACTGATTCATTTGTCACAGGTGCACTGATCTTCTCCATCTCCTTCAAGGTTCAGCAGCTCCACAACATGGTGCTGCTTCACACAGCAGAAAGGTTTCTGTGCCCGCTTGTCATCAGAACTTTGTATGAAGGGGCTTGTTGACTGTTTTAATCAATAAGCCAGTCCTGTTTTGTGCCCTGCCAGTGAAGAGGGCATAGCTATTAAATTGAGCCCCCTTCTCACAAAGCTCTGACGACCAGCTGATACACTAAACTCTCTCCTGTGTGGAGGACATGGCTGTAAGTGGAGCAGCTGGAACTGAAAGGGGTTTCTGAAAATCAGGGCACCTTGAATAATAAAAGTATATAAGTTACTATTTTATGCACGTTTAAGTGTATTTTTATATTTTAAGGGTAATAACATAAAAGGGAAGAGGAATGTAGGATTCTGTTATGGGTACAGTAAAACAACATTTTTACTAAGGGGTATATTTCATTCTTGCCAGGGTTGTTCAAGATGAATATCTCTTTTAGAGAGAGGACTTCACTTCTTATAAACATGTAATTTTTGTAACCAGATGTATCCAGATGTCATGAATCCAGTGATGTTTTCTTTTGTTCCTGCACCTTTCCATTCCTGAGATATGTCTCTCTCTTCCTTGTAAATTAATCTATTCTTGTTAGCCAAGTGGGTATGACCCTCAAGCAGACTCCTACAGAGAAGAGTGGATGACCACTCCCCTTTGCTAATAAGACTAGGGTCATATCTCTGGAACGGTGAGGCGCAGGAACAAAAGAAAAACAGCACTGAATTCGGGAGATCAGCGGCATTTACAGTTAGTAAGAAAATATACATATTTGTGGTAAGTGACGGGTCCTCGAGGCTTCTATCCTTGCCAAGTATTGCCCTCTGTCATATTTTGTTGACTGCTAGATTATTATTGTCCCAAGAAGGCATATACTGCTTATATTGTGACATTTCCTGCTGGGATGGCCTTTAACTCATCTCTAGGATTCTTCTTGATTATCACGCCCAGTTGGCTAAAATATTATATTTATATACAGGGAAAAGGGGTTATATCTCAGAAACCGAGAAGCGCAGGAGCAAAAAATAAACTATGACAGATTCAGGAAAAAAGTACCAGATAAAGAAATAACCTATTTATGGCATTTGTCAGGTCCCCTTAAAATGTCCTATTTTATTTGTGGGATCAGTCTGCTGAATCCCTCTGGTATCGGCGGCATCTTTCTCTCTGAACATCTCCTCCCATAGGCATCAGTTGGTCCAACGTCATCAGTCAGCAGGCAGAGATGTTTATGATTTGTACTTCTCACTATGACACCGCAGTTGCCGACCCTGGGCATAAATCATTATTTTACTCCAATAAGGGGTGGATCTGGCTGATTAAAGGATTTGGCCGTCTTGTGCTTTTCTTGCTTTTTGTGTAGTCTTATGATGGCTGAATAAATCTGCAGTGAGAATGTAGATCATTTCCACGTTTAGGAATACATTGATTTGCGAGTTAAATTTCTTGCTGATGTAGAAGCAAACATGAGGCTTGGGTCCGAGGAGTGAAAGCACCGAGCTGGCCAGAGGCCTTGTTAATATTCATGGCTGCACAGCAGTGGCGGAGCTGCCGGTACAACGCTCTGCTGACTGATTGCTCTGATTTAATACCGTACAGACTTTGTACTGGTTTAACGGCTGAGAGATTATACTTACTAAGGCCCCCTTCACTAAATAACAAATCTTGCCAGTCACGGCCTAGAGGCGTTCATTCATGATAGTATTTGGGCTTCATAGCACACACGCAAAAAAAAAAACAAAAAAAAAGACAAAAGTAGTGATGTCAACAACCAACCCCGAAAAAAAAAAAAAATGCCCCCGACTACCTACTTTCACAGCACCGTTTTAGTCTGTAGGCTGTGCCTGGTATTGCAGTTCAACACCATAAATTCAGTCGCGCTGCAATACCACACACTGCCTGTTGCCCAGAGTGGTGCTGTTTCAGTGTTCTACAATATTGATATGTAGAGTTGTATTTCTCGTACAAAATTATATAAGCAGCATCAATGCAGATCCAGATTATTGTCGTCACTTATTAGAAAAATGCAACCGATGGGAGTCAGAAGAAATGCCTGTCTGTGATGGAAGCTTTTCTCCCATAAAAACTAAAGGCTGGGGCATGCTGAAATCCAACATGCCTGACCCTTCTTTTCCACAACATCTGCGTATGTGATGAGGTCAGGTCAAGAAAGTTGTTGCCAAATATGCAAAAAAATGTGGAACCCCTGACAGTAGTGTGGACAGAGTCTAAGGGGTATATGCACACTGGGCTGGAAGGCAGCAGATTGTTGTTCAGTCACCTGACCGCCATGGCCTGTGATTGGCTGCAACCATACATGACATCCCGTTCTAGTCACCTGTCCGTTCCAGCCAATCACTGGCATCACGTTAAAGAAGAAGCTTAAATGATTGCTTCCTGCCCTATCGGTGACCACCATAGTGACCTGGAGAGTATGGCTTTTTTGATACTTTAGCTCACGCCTTGCCTTTTGGGGAGATTTCAGACAATCCCTTTAAGGGGAAAGCTTCTTTCATATTTAGTAATTTTTATTTGCTTTCCTAAGATCTTGTTAATGTCTTATTTTTTAGCTACCCCCATTAATTCTACCAAAAATAAAATGGTTTCTCCGTTAAAAATCCAATAAATTGCATTGTTACCATGATGTGAATTTGCATTAATACCTATTGCTCAGTCAGATGTAAAATATGAAACATCACAGAAAGCGCTGGAGGAGAATCCTACCATGTTTTGTGAAGTGACTTAATAATTGCCTATTGTTGGGAGGCTGCAGCCATCACGTTCCCTGTAGATCAGCATCACTCCGTGCTGCTGCCGCACATCACATCCTGACTTGGCTGCTGCCTCTTTTTTTCCGCTCCCTTTGTCTGGATGTTGGGTGTGTCTCTCCTTTGTCCCTTCGCAGAAGCACAGATTGTTCTTGTCTGGTATATCTCAATGAAAGGATGGCGCTGAGGGGCACAGCTGGTGTCTACTGGCCCTTCCTTACGGCCACTTAAGAGTGACCCTGTGTAGCACCCAGGCTTTGTGTGTGTCATATTGATGGCTGCCGTATTCTGGAATGGTTCTAAGTGGCTTAGTAGACACCGGGGGCACCAGCGAATAAGAAAATTACATTACATGTAGAAAAAGGCATAGGCAATACAAAGGGGAATCACCAACAATGTACAAAAATATTCAAGAAATTTTGAGTACTCCCCCTTTGTATTGCCTATGCCTTTTTCTACATGGTATGTGCGTTTTTACATTCATAGGCTTTGGGAGGATCCCATCTGTGATTTCCCTGTGGTGCCCCCACGATTTACTATATTGCAAGAAAATTACATTAGTTATATTCATTTAAATAAATACACGTGGAAATAAAGACACATTATTAACTAAAATATATTGGTTACTGTCATGTCTTTTCCAGGTCCAGTCATGGTCTTCTCCAGAAATATATTGGTCACTGTCACCATGTCTTCCCCGTGTCCCATCATGATCTTCTCTGATATTGTATTGGTTACTGTTATCACGTATTTTACATGGTTAGTTATGGTCTTATCTGGAAATACATTGGTTACTGTCATCATGTCTTCTCCATGGCCAGTCATGGTCTTCTTTGAACATGTATTGGTTAGTGTCATCATTTCTTCTCCATGTCCAGTCATCGTCTTCTCTGGAAATGTATTGGTTACTGTCACCATGTCTTCCCCATGTCCCTTCATGATCTTGTCTGATATTGTATTGGTTACTGTTATCACGTATTTTACATGGTTAGTTATGGTCTTATCTGGAAATACATTGGTAACTGTCATCGTGTCTGTCCATTCATGGTCTTCTTTGAACATGTATTGGTTAGTGTCATCATGTCTTCTCAATGGCCAGTCATGGTCTTCTTTGAACATCTATTGTTTAGTGTCATCATGTCTTCTCAATGGCCTGTCATGGTCTTCTTTGAACATGTATTGGTTAGTGTTATCATGCCTTCTCCATGGCCAGTCATGGTCGTCTTTGAACATGTATTGGTTAGTGTCATCATGTCTTCTCCATGACCAGTCATGGTCTTCTTTGAACATGTATTGGTTAGTGTTATGTCTTCTCCATGGCCAGTCATGGTCGTCTTTGAACATGTATTGGTTAGTGTCATCATGTCTTCTCCATGGCCAGTCACAGTCGTCTTTGAACATGTATTGGCTAGTGTCACCATGTCTTCTCCATGTTCAACGAAAAAATAGGCTAGGATAAGTAAACACAAAAGTACTATCAGGACGAAGATGATGGAACTGCCGGTATCTAAGCACTTTGTAGAATGTGGACACTTGGTTAGTCAGCTGAGATTTAGAGTTATTGACGGGGTTCCACCCCTTAGGAGAGGTGGTGACAGGACTAAGTTGCTTAAACAGAAAGAACTCCGGTGGATCTCCGTTTTGGAGACATTGCAACCAAAGGGGTTGAATATCGAATATAATTTGCATATTTGTGCTAGGTAATTTTTGCATCTATATTCTGTGTTTGTTTTTAGATATATATTTTACTTATGTTTGTTGTTTTCGTAGGATTATTATCTGGAGTGATCGGAGTGGTGACTTAATAGTTCCTGATGACATCATTTATTTTGTAGATATTATATATATTTCTTTAGGCGTCTGCTATATTGTTAATCTTCCATTCTATATAGATCCGCATGTGCGGTCTCTTGTTTACATTATGCCAATACTGACGGTCATGTGACCTGCAGGTTTCCTGATGACATATCTGGAGTAATATAAATAATGATAGAGTTTATTGTGCATGCGTGTTCTTCTTTCAGGTGTCGGATGATGCCGGTGATCGCGCGCTATTTTAGTGTTTTCAGCCTGGAATAGAGGCTTATGATGGGACTATCATGTGATTAGACCTCGGATGATGCTTGCGGTCATGTGACTGGGTGTCTGATGACGCTGGTGTTCACATGATCCACTGGGCGTTTGCTATGATGACTTCTGAACATGTGCCTTTGTTTATCACACAGTGGGGAGTGAGTTAGGTGTGCCTCCCGATTTGTTATCCTGTGGGCTATTGGACAAGTGCTCTGACTAAACGCTGCTGAACTGACACTGATTGGATATGGAGGACGCTGCTGCTAGTGAGTACATGATTGGTGCAGCACCAGAATGGGAGTGTGCAGTAACAGATCATCGATTGGCAGACTAAATGGTGATAGTGTTTATATGGAGTAATCTATGGCATATTATATGCACAATTATAACATTGCTGTATTTTTCTATGATGTCACTATTCTGAGCTTTGATCACTGTTTTAAATTAATTATCGTTGTATATTCTGTATATATGTCTATTTGTACTATGGGCGGTTCCTGGATGGTGATTGGCTCCTCCACACCATTTAAGGACACCATTTTGCCTGTTTTTGTATACTTGATAAAGGCCTGAAAATGGCCGAAACGTCGTATTTTATGGTGGCTGAATAAAGACTTGTTATACTTCACCTGGATTGGATGCTGTTCCTATTTTTTCGTTGGACTGTTGTTCATTTGGATCCTTGAACGCCTGAACGTGCATCCGTGCTAACTCCGAGTGCTGTCAGCTGCTTGAATACTTCTCCATGTTCAGTCATGGTCTTCTCTGGAAATGTGTTTGTTACATCATCATGTCTTCTCCACGTCCAGTCACAGTTTTGTCTGGTGACTTCACTATAAACTCCACTTTACAATTACAATTAGCAGACATGCTCAAATCTCAGATATGAGGAGGAGCGTTTTGTCCTCACACAAAGATATTTCCGTTGTAACAATTTCTCATCCGTCCACTGGATAGGCACTAATTCCTAGATTAGTGGTGTGTCTGACTGCTGAAACTCCTCACTGAATTTCAGCATGGGGGCCCATATTCCCTGTTCAAATGACGCAGCGGCTGCCCATGCTGATCCAGTCAAAGTTTGCGACTTTTGATGGCTTAGTTATTTTTCTTCTCTACTTCAGTGAGTCCTGTACTCTCTGAACGATGCTACAACACCCTTACGCATCTTCCACTCTGATTACTTAAGATTACTGGCCCAAGACCTTCAGCTACTCTACTGGGGATCTAATGAATTCTGTCCTCTCCTCAGTTTGGGCAGGTGCCATGTCGTCTTGTAGACCATGTGCTGGTCCCTGACACTAAGTGTCATGTCCCTGAATGAACAATGACATTTTCCCAGATTTTGGATGTAGATGTAGTAGTTTATGATTCTGATCTCTACAAGGTCTCCATGACCTAGCAGATCCTGAGCAGACGTTGTCATCAGACCTCTCCATAAAGCAGCCTTCAGTTGTGTTGTTTTTTTTTTTTTTTTTTAATTGTACACAGGGGAATACAGAATTAAAGGATTTTCCAAATAGTGGACAACTCCTTTACTTATGAAAAGGGATTAACTAAGATTCCTTAAGTTAATGCACTGTTTCTGCTCCAAAAACTCTTCGAAATACTCTATGTGCACATAGCCACCTTCTGCTTCAAGAACCTCCTCAAAAAAGCTCTGTGTACACGTATCCTTACAAGTATTTTAGTTTATTTCTTTATCTCTATACTCCAGTTTAGTGAATCTTGGGAACAACTCTGCCATATTTTTATGCAGTACATGGTCTATTACGGTCAATATACACATCTGTATGTAATATTTCAGCTTCCGTACTTCCTAAAATCAGCACTGACTTTGAATTTTCAGTTTAATCTTTGACATATGTGTTTATTTGCACACATGGCTCATAGGTAAAAGGACCACACAAAATACTACTTCTGATGGGAACCAGAGTGGTAAAATGAATTGCTGTTGTGAATGAAGTCCAGGTCACCAGCGCATACCAGCGACGTTCTACCCGATTCATTACTTTCTTTTTTTTTTTTTTTTTTCATTTGTCACCTTTATTCATTTATTTTTTTGTTCTATTTGTTGACTTTTTTGGGGCCAAATTTTTCAAATTGGTGCACATGCTTTGTTAATTTTGTGCAAAATCAAAAATGTTTTTTTTTTTCTTTAATGTGTATTGCATCTTTTTAATGCAAAAAACCTCATGTTTAGAAAAGGGCGAACCCGAACAGTAAAGTTCGGCATCCGTACTGAACACTTACTGTTCGGGCACGGACACAGAACACAGACTTTACCAGCAAGTCTGTGTTACTGTTCAGTTTTGGCTGCCCGAACACCGGGTGTTTGTCGTACTGTCATGTGCATGACAGCGTGGCAAACACCGTTTCCGATCGGCGGTAAAATCATCACCACCGATTAGAGAGCCACGGTTCCCACCCGCAGCTATGATCGGAGGTAAAAAGTTCATCTCTGGTCACTGGCGTTGGCTGATGAGACTATTGCTCCCATCAGCCTACTCCTGCTGCCGTTAATAACCACAAGAGCAGGAGTGGCTGATGGGAGTGTTCATCAGCCGGCTCCTGCGCTGTAAATAAATGAATAAAAAAAATCTGTTGTGGGTTTACCTGTATTTTTGAAAACCAGCCAGCAAAACTGACAGCTGGGGCTGCAGCCTTCAGCTGTCAGCATTAGCAAGGTTGGTTATCAAGAATAGAATGTTTTTTTTATTTTATTTTTATTATAGAAGAATGTTTTTTTTATTATTAAAATAAACAATTGTAAAAAAGAGACAACCAGCCTTGCTAAAGCAGACAGCTGGGGGCTGGTATGCTCAGGCCGGTCAAGGGGCCATGGATATTGTCCCACCCAGCCTTAAAACCGCAGACCTTAGCCGCCCAGAAAAGACACATCTATTAGATCCGCCAATTCTGGTGCTTTGCTCGGCTCTTCCCACTTGCCCTGGCTGTGGGCTTGATGTCACCGAACAATACGAAAGGTGACATCAACCCCAAAAACATGAACCCCACTTGACACCCGCCCATCTCTACTCCTGTTCCACTGAAATGTTGTAAAGTTTGCTGAAACATTTCGAACTTAAATAAAACCACTCTGTAGGAGGGAATGGAGTAAATTTACTCAAAAATTCTACAACTTTTTAAAAAAGTCGCAATTGATGAATTGTTGAAAACATGGAGATACCGCCACCGACAATGACAAGCATAGAAAGTAACAAAACAGTTGAATACTTGATTAAGTTTAGCTTAGTTTGGCTTAAAAAGGTGCAAATTAAAAGAACAAGGTGAAAATAAAAAAGAAAACAAGCAAAAAAAGGCCCCAAAAAGGCACAAAAGCAATAATGAACCAGGCCTTTATTGGGTAATTTATGAACCTGCTCCCTATGTACCAAGCAGAAGGATCATTTAAACACCTATAGGCGTCAGGTCTCCGGTGTCCCTGTAGTGTGAAGATGCTGGATTTTCCCTTTTTTGGGGGGTGGGGGGGGTCTATGTAGAAAATGTGTTTTGAATGAATTATGCAACACCTTTCACTTTTGCATTGGGAGGCGAGAGGAGCATCCATCAGTTGCCTGCCAGGTATCAGCAGTATCTAGAAAAAACTGAGAAGTTCTGTATAGTTTATAAATTAATTAGCACTTTTATTACTTTAAACGCCTCCAATGTTCAGTAGCCTAGTGTTCTCCCAATGGATTGTGGGAAATTCAGACACTAATGTGAAAGTGCTGATAAAACTTACTATAATTGAATTGAGGCTTCCACCCCCCAAAAAACTTCAGAACCCCATAATTGTTTTTCCCAATTGCCATCACATACTATGAGCAAATTACATGAGTTTATACCATTATAATGCCATTGTCACTGGGCACTGAAGCTTGAAATAAGATGTTTTTATAAGATGCCCATAAGGGATTAAACCAGTGTAATATCTGGAAACCTAATAGTCTACAAACTTCATAACATAGTTGTAATTTTTTAACCCTTGATTTTTAACTTCTGTAGTATTCCAGATTTACATCAGTGTCTATTTTTACATGGACGTCTTGATGAGAACCTTCCACCAGTTTTATCATGGAAGAGGAGCTGTAGAGCTGAATAGAACATAGTTTTTATTTTTTAATTTCTCATCTCTGTTGTGCAGAGATTAGCATGTCATAAAATCAAGGGGGCGTTGTCGAAGACTTGTCTTTGGGGGTGTGTACTTTTTCCTCTGCAGGAGCTTGACCAATCAGAAGCAGGAAGCGTCATGCAGGGAAAGAAGAACATGCCCCCAAAGGTCTGAAAAAGATGTTTTTTCCTGTGAGATGAAATTACAGACAACCCTGAGAGCTTATCATTTCAGCTATCATGTAGTAATGTAGAGCAGTGCTGAGTTTGATTACAAACACCTCTTGTAGATTCCATCTTGGGGCAGTGTTTGAAGTTGAGCTAAGTGTGATTACAAACACATCTGTAGCTGCAGCTCACCTTTCACAATGCTATCAGCTCAGCTGTATACCCATCCCCCCAGGCTGACTGCCATGAAATGAAAACTGAATGTATAATGACTCTCAGCTGAGCTGTATCCCTTCCCCTCACACTGACTGCCCTGAAATGAAAGCTGAAGGTGTTTGTAATCACACTCAGCTATTATCATTAGATACTTAGTGTAATGTGTATTGGTCCCTGGAGTCTCCCTTAAAGTTGATGTTGAGGGAGATAAGTTTGCAGCATGTCCAATTTTGGACTGCTGATCCATTTGTTCTCCCGGAGATAAGCTGCACCAGAGGATTTTGGCAGTGGCTTCCTGGTAGAGGATACAGGAGCACTTAGCTGACCGAGTAGTGCTCTTGTGTATGGGAGAGTGGATCAAGATGGCTGCAAGCCGATCAGTCGCTCGGCTGGCCGACAGTTATTTAAAGTGTATGGGGGAGTTTTACATGGGCTCATGATTTTTCTTTCTTCAGATGATTACTCTCACACCAGAACTTAAATTAATACTTACATTGTGCAAAACAATTTTGCAGATCCCTGGCCAGCGACCATGTCAGTAGTGTGTGGTTGCTGGACCAGTGCTCTGTGAACCTTCGCTTATCTGCTGGCAGCCACGGCTCTCTTGACCAGTTGGTTAGATACGTTATATGTATGTCCTGGCAAAGCAATTGACACGTTGTACAAGGCCTACTAATCGGAAGATGTTGCAGGGATGCTTGCAGGTTTCTTGGTAGAAGGTTTGCAGGGTTCTTGGTAGAAGGTTTGCAGGGTTCTTGTAGGAGGTTTGCAGGGTTCTTTGTAGGAGGTTTGCAGGGTTCTTGGTAGAAGGTTTGCAGGGTTCTTGGTAAGGTTTGCAGGGTTCTTGGAAGGAGGTTCGCAGGGTTCTTTTACGGAGGTTCGCAGGGTTCTTTTAAGGAGGTTCGCAGGGTTCTTGTAGAAGGTTCGCAGGGTTCTTGGTAGAAGGTTCGCAGGGTTCTTGGTAGAAGGTTCGCAGGGTTCTTGGAAGGAGGTTCGCAGGGTTCTTGGTAGAAGGTTTGCAGGGTTCTTGGTAGAAGGTTCGCAGGGTTCTTGATAGAAGGTTCGCAGGGTTCTTGGAAGGAGGTTTGCAGGGTTCTAGGTAGAAGGTTTGCAGGGTTCTTGGTAGAAGGTTTGCAGGGTTCTTGGTAGATGGTTTGCAGGGTTCTTGGTAGAAGGTATGCATGGTTCTTGGTAGAAGGTACGCAGGGTTCTTGCTAGAAGGTTCGCAGGGTTCTTGGTAGGAGGTTTGCAGGGTCCTTGGAAGGAGCTTCGCGGGGTCCTTTGAAGGAGCTGCTCGGAGTTCTGGTTCTTGGAAGGAGCTGCACGGGGTTCTTGGAAGGAGCTTTGCGGGATCCGTGGAAGGAGCTTCGCGGGTTCCTTGGAAGGAGCTTCGCGGAGTTCTTGGAAGGAGCTTCGTGGAGTTCTTGGAAGGAGCTTCGCGGGTTCCTTGGAAGGAGCTTCGCGGAGTTCTTGGAAGGAGCTTCGTGGAGTTCTTGGAAGGAGCTTCGCGGGTTCCTTGGAAGGAGCTTCGCGGAGTTCTTGGAAGGAGCTTCGTGGAGTTCTTGAAAGGAGCTTCGCGGAGTTCTTGGAAGGAGCTGTGCGGGGTTCTTAGAAGGAGCTGCGCGGGTCCTTGGAAGGAGCTTCGCGGAGTTCTTGAAGGAGCTGTGCGGGGTTCTTGGAAGGAGCTTCGCGGAGTTCTTGGAAGGAGCTGTGCGGGGTTCTTAGAAGGAGCTGCGTGGGGTCCTTGGATGGAGCTTCGCTGGGTCCTTGGCAGGAGCTGCGCAGGGTTCTTGTTCGGCATCCATGGTACCTGTTTGTTTGCTGGACCATGGACCTACAAATCTTTTTGAGTTAGTATTTTTCCCTTTTATGAGGCTTTCCTTGATGAGCACCATTTATTATAGACCATGTTTTTCCTTCCAGGGCAGGCATCGGGCACAGGTTTTATCTCTCCATGTTGTAAATCAGTGACTTTTTTTTTTTTCTCGAAAGACTCTAGAAAAAGCGCTTGATTATTCCTGTGAATTATATATCTACAATTTCGGATGATACAGGCTGTTCAGGGTAATATTAAGAATTGCCAGTACGGATTCATAGACTATAGCGGCTCTCGTGTCATGTGAAACGCGATCCAGGCCCGGATTAGAGCAGACTCTTGTTGAGATTGTATCTGTGCAATATGTCTGCACTGACCTATTTTCCTCCTTCTCTTCCTCTCTGGAGAGCTATGGGAGGGGAATGTCTGTGCTAATGGCCGTGTTAACCCCCTGAGTGCTGGGCACAGCAGGTTCCTGGCAAAAAAAAAGGCGATTGGCTTCTGTCCTTCTGGCTGGTGCGGGCTTAACAGATCGCAAACGAATTATCCAGAATTTATTTTGGCTGAGGTATTAAGAGGACAGCAGGGGAAACTCATGTTTGAACATGTCACAGAGGCATTCCAGGGAATGTCCGCCTCACTTCTGTCAAGCATCCAGGTCACACACCAAGCAGTTGTCCAGGAGCGCGGAGGTTGTTGAGCTCCGATACTTGTCAGGTTATATACAATGGAGGAAAAATCTCAGATCGTGAACCACTAAACAAGGTAAAGGAACACCTGGAATAATGCTTGGTATAAAACCTGAAACATTTCTACCCATAAAGGATCTCCACCAAAACCCAAACCACACATTTTAGATGGCTCGCGACTATTTCTCGCGACCCTCACACTCGTGTGCACCTTCGCCCAGGAAATAACCCATGGACCTCTCTGTCGGTTGGATCCATGGAAACTGATCGGACATGTTGAAATTAGATACGTCTTTCCTTTTTAAAGGGAATCTGTCTCCAGGTTTTTTACACCAAATCTGAGACCAACATAATGTAGAGAAGGAGACCTTTATTCCATCGATGTGTCACTTACTGGGCTGCTTGCTGTCATTTTGATTAAACTCCATGTTTTATCAGCAGGAAATTATCACTTGGGGAATAGTAAAGCTGTTGCTGTGTAGTCCTCCATATTCATGAGCTCTGCATAATCCCACCCCCCACCACTGATAGGCAGCTTTTTGCCTATGCACAGTGCACACAGAAAGCTGCCAATTAGTGGTGTGGGTGGAGTTATACACAGCTCAGTATTTTGAGCACTGCTTGATATGTAGTAGAGAAAACTGATTTTATCAAAACTGCAGCAAGCCGCCTAATAAGTGACACATTACTGAAATCGGAGTCTCTGTCCCTACATCATGATTGTCTCAGACTCCAGGTGACCGATTCCCTTTAACTTCTGCTGTCAGAGGCAAGTTTGGACTCCCATTTGATAAAAATGTTTTAATAATAAAACGGCCTATGGTGTAACATATCCATATTTTTTTTAAATTGGGAAAATGGCTGAAAACAGTGTTCAGCACCATAATAAAACTGCCAGTGTTAAATTAATAAGTGACTTATTGATTTAGGAATATTATCTGGTGGCATACCAGCATTATTTTCCTGATTGCTGCACAAGATAGCAACATCTGCTTTCTGGGTACCTTGTGGCATTATCCACATCCGTCCCTTAATAACCCATTGGGGATCGCAGCCTCCACTCCACATTGCCCAAGTGGGAATTACAGCGTATATCCTTTTTTTTTTTTCCTTTTTTGGCCCAGTGTGTATAGCAGCACCTGCTCCCCGTTGGTTGTACATCTGTTCTTTGGCGAACCACCGCTAAAGCCACATCTACGCCTCAGCTCTCTGATGATCCTATGGTGGATTTTTATAGGGTCCTTCCATGTTTTATGCTTTCATGTTGGCATAGCAGAGCTTTGGTGCATCCATTGGAAATTGTTATATTTTCGGCAATTTACAACCTCGACGGCTTTGTCTATGACTGTGACGTATGCTAGATTGTATGTTGGATCTCTAGGAGTGTGAGAGCCACACCATTAAGTTAAAGTGATCAAGACTCACAAGTCACTACGTGATCCCAGATTGACCATTCCACTAGGAATCAGTGGTGATCGGCACATGGACACACAAGCCTATAAGGGGGCAATTGTCCTATTTCTGGGTGGCACTCGGAACGGGAGCAGCCTGATGGCCCATTATCGAGGTCTGCTGCTCACAGCTTTGAGGTGTACCAGCAATTAATAATCTCCTGTATGACCACCACCGAGTTATAGATGAGCATGTACCATAACTAGATGTTGACCGAACGAGCATGAAGCTGACCACTATTCCCTTTGACCCACTATTTAACGGGGACAGGGGAATAGATTGCTGCCGGACTCACTCCTCTGGTAGCCACACAGGAATGGTCCAATTGATAGTCAACATGTCTTTCCTTCCTTTAGCCTGACATCTGAAATTAGGGAAAGTTGGGACACCCAAATGGGCACGTAGTCCCTCCAAAATTGTGTGACCAGAGTTCATCTGTGTATGACAATCTTAAGACAATATAAACTGTCCATTTATTGTTTCCTTGGACCATCATCTGTAACCATATTTGTTCTCCGTCTTGATGCTCTCCATGAAAATTGATTACTAATGGCCATCTGTAACACGTAAAATGTGCCAGCATGGCATGGAAATCTTGGCACCTGGTACAAATGGGTGGTTTATTAATGGGCTTCAACTAATCATGAGCATACATTGGTTACGTCTACTGGAATTCCTCCTAAGGAGGCGTGATCATCAGAAAATGACCTTTGGCAGGTCTTTGGGTTTTATGTTTTTCTTGAATTTTCGGAAAGTTTTTTTCATGCCACAATTTTATAAAAAATTAAAGCGTTTTCAGTGAGACTCATTATCAGAGGCAGAATTACAATGGCAGATAACACATCTAGACACAGCTGACAACACAGGATCCACTAATCATAGTAGGCAATATAACAGCTGATAAATGGTAACCTTGGGCGCAATGCACACTAGGTCCCTAGCAGCAAAAATATAGGGCAGTCCTACTAAAGGGTATGCCACACTAAACGAGATGCAAACGAGATCACTAAAACGTCACTATTTTGCGATCTCGTTAGCGACCTCGTTGTGTGTGGCATGTAGCAACGATGTGGCTCCTGCTGTGATGTCGCTGATCGTTCACTAGAGTTCTGGACCGTTTTTTGATCGTTGGGTCCCGCTGGTGAGCCTATATCGCTGTGTTTGGCACCTTTTGCGAACGACGAGCGACCTCGTTTGTGACGCATATGGTGTTTAGCGTCACGGAATGGATCGCAATATCTGTAAGTTCTCTTTTGCGTCACAGAGAGGATCGCAGAAGTTGCAAAGCAGGCTAGCAGGACGCAGAGAGCTGGAGCGATGCTGGAAATTCCTATGACTCAGAAGCGCTCAGTACATGCTAATGACAGATCCTAACGACCGCCAAAGTCGTTAAAGAGATCGCTGACCGCTGATGAGTCGTTTATGAGATCTCCTGTTTGGCAGCTACTGGCGACCTAAAAGAGATCACACCAACGATCTCATTAGCTTGCGTCGTTATTGAGATCGCTAACCAGATCGCTAAGTGTGGCAGTACCTTAAGTTTGCCCAATACTAAAATCAAATGTTAAAAAACATGTATATCTGCGCTTAGAGACCATAAAAACCACTAATAAAAGAGAGATCTCAACTGCAACAATGTAAGTAAATAAGCAGTAATAAATCAGACAAAAAAAAAACAAAACGTGTGGAATAAACAATTACCCTAAATAAATAGATGTCAGAGATCAACAGGTGATTCCCCTCTTGGTCTGGAGGTGGAGGAGTGTCCAGGATGAAGAGCTAATTCCTCTCCATAAATTCTAGTCCATAAAAGTGTAGAGCAATGCTCAAAAATGTCCTAAGTAGGGCTCATGTGGCAATAAATCCAAAGTGAAGGAGAAGATAACTATGGCGCCATCCTGGCCGGTAACGGACGCCTGTGATCTGCTCAGTCGTGCTGCAGCAGGCAGCGTATTACAGAGAGAGCCCGACAAGGTGCAGGAGGACCTGTAGGACCTTGCGTGACGTCACGGTCACGTGTGAGCACACGTGACTGGGCTATGGAGCACACACAGAACCAGAATCCTACGTGTTTCGGAATCGCTGATTCGTTCGACTGCTTATTTACTTACATTGTTGCAGTTGGGATCTCTCTTTTATTAGTGGTTTTTATGGTCTCTATGCGCAGATATACATATTTTTTAACAATATGACAGCTGACCCTGCTCCCCCTCCCCTCACAATGACCTTGTGCACACTCACATTAGACACTTCAGTACAAAAGTTAGGGCCATGATTTATGGCTGTGTACATGTATTGTTTCCTGAAACAGTAGGAAAAAAGCCCATTGTTCAACCACGCTTCCAACATTAATTCATTCCCGCCAAACCCCCCCCCCCCCAAACTACAGAGGCCCATATCACAATACTCCCTAAATCTGTTAGGGACCCCTCAAACTACAGGCCTATCTCTTTGCTGAATGTCGACTTAAAATATACACAAAAATATTGGCAAATAGACTCCAGCTCCTACTCTCTAATCACATTCATTTGATCAAGTTGGGTTCCTGGTTGGTAGAGAGGCCATTGCGGGTGATGTCCTTCTATACATTTGAAGCCCACATACATCTATTCCATCTATCATGGCAGAAGTGGATCATTTTGGCACTTGGTCCAACTTCAAAATAAACACTTCAAAATCTCAAGCTCTCAACGTCTCTTTTCCGACTACCACACAGGCTATCATCTGATCAAATTTTCATTTTTCTTGGCCATTATAGGGTATGAAATACTTAGATCACTCTGTATGCTTTCTCAACTGTTTGACATCAACTCAAACCCTGACTTGGTCAAATCCATAAGGACCTTAATTCATGGACTACGAAGGATTGCTCATGGTCTGGCAGAGTAAATATATAATAATGAGTATTCTACCTAGACTGCTTTACCTCTTTCAAGCAAAACAATCAGAATTCCTTTACATTTTTGGAAACCTCCTACGTAGCAGCTTTTGCAAGTTAATTTGGCCGACTGGTCGTGGTGATATCTTAGTCAGGCCTTCCGGATTGTAGGAAATAGTATGTGGTGGCAGTCCATACCATAATACTCGATTATTTTCAACATCAACAAGGGAAGCTTTGGGTTCATCTATGTGTCCTGGAACCCACATCTATCAGTCCTTAAACCCTCTCAACAATCCTACAGCACATACTGTACAATCCTAGCCCTACGTCAAGACGATAAGAATAGCTCTGTAATGGAGCCACAGGGCCCATTATACCCAATCTCAGGCAACCCCACCTTCTTACCAAGACTAGCTCCCAGTCGATTTCTGGGTAGCAATAAATATCACTCTCTTCATTTTGCTCATGTACTCTCTAAGGCATCTTTAATACCACTCAGCGAGATATTTCGAGACCGCTCTATCCCTCCAAGAGCCCACTCTGACAATAGACCATTGCAACATTTCTATTCCCATGTTCAGATTGATAGACCTCTGAATAGGGATCTTACAGATTTTGAAAAACTTTGCCCCTCATCGTCTCCACCCTTGCATTCTTTCTCGTTGCTCTATAATCACCTAATAGCCCAAACTACTACTGTCAGACCACCCTATTGCACTGCATGGGAAAAAGAATTGGGCAAATCTTTACATAGAGTGTTCGAGTTGAAAGAGACCTCCTGGGTCATCGTGTCCAACCCCCTGCTCAATGCAGGATTCACTAAACCATCTCAGACAGATGTCTGTCCAGCCTCTGTTTGAAGACTTCCATTGAAGGAGAACTCGCCACCTCTCGTGGCAGCCTGTTCCACTCATTGATCACCCTCACTGTCAATTTTTTTTTTCTAATATCTAATCTGTATCTTCTCCCTTTCAGTTTCTTGAGGACTCACAATGGGCTGAATGTTTTCAATTTGTTCACAAAACTTCCATTGCCACGAAAACTTCAAGAGACCTCCTTTAAGCTTATCTCCAGATGGTACCGGGTTCCCGTATTACTTGATAAGTGGTTTCCCGCAGTATCAGATTGCTGGAGATGTGGAGTAGAGGAGGGAACGATGACACTTTTGGTGGAGGTGTCCCACAATAAGAGGTTTTTGGATTTGGGTAATTCAAACTACTGGTATTCAAAAAATGACTAGTCTCTCTGTACCCAACTCTCCTGAATCTCTTTATGATCCTCAATAGTTTCACCAGATCATTCCTCGTCACTGGAAAAGTACTTCACCTACTCTGGAGGAGTGGTTCTCTGAAATAGGCCTTCTAAATAGGATGGAACAGTTGATTGCCCAATCCCCCACTGACTGATAGATACTGGGAGACTTCGAGAGACCGGATTGAATTCCAGGAATCCGGTGCCCACCGCCTTTCATCGGACTGATGTGACCCACCCTTTTCTCCGGTGCCTTTCTTCTCTTTACTGCTCCGCGTTGGTCCGCACCTGGCTGCACTGTGTATGGTTTCCATTGGATTTTAGTAGCCTCATAATTGGAATATTGATGGCTTAAAATGTTCCCTTTTTCTTCCTGTAACTTGATGTTTTATTGGACGTTATACTCATATTTTATGATATAGTGATACTGATATTGTCCTGTTTATTTTTCTTTTTTGTATTTTTATAATTTAATTGTATTCACTAATAATAATAATATTCAATAAGAATTGAATTTTTAGTGGCCAGTGTAAAATTTTTAATTTAAGAAAAAAAAACCCAAACTTTACATTTAACACAAAACTAATTTATACAATAGCTTATTTTCTGATGACAGTTTCTCTAGATTTCTTGGTTGGAAGTGTGCCCTGAAATATATGATGTGAGTATTAGCTGCTTCAGGTCAAAATCCAAACTTTATTACGGTAATTAATTAAATAGAATGTTTAGAGGGAATCTGTCAGTAGAATCAGCTCTCCTAATTCATCTCTATGGACATGTTGGTTACAGGAAGTTGAATAAAACGACACCTTGATATCTGTGATCTGATGTTTGTTTTATTCCATAGAAATATATATATTTTTTTTTTTTAACTAATTAAACGATCTGTTAAGATCTACTGGTTGGACATAGATCTCCCTGAGAAACTGCCTCCAGAGCTTATTGTAAATGAAAGGTAGAGTTACCAGCATGAGACATGTAGATCAGGAGAGCAGACCGTTGGTCATTACATGCCTCACTTTAGTAATGTCTCCTTTCATTTACAATAGTCTCTGGAGGCAGATTCTCGGGGAGATCTATGTCCAGCCCATAGATCTTAACAGCTCATTTCCATATTAAGAAAAACATGGATTTGTCTGGAATAAGACATCAGATCTCAGATATCAAGGTATCATTTTATTCAGCTTCCTATGCTCTACATGCCCATATAGACGGCTTAGGAAGGTTGATCCTACTGACCATTTCCTTTATAATAGAAAGGTGCCGTTCCCCTTTACCAAAAAAGTCATCTTTATTGTGCGTTACGGGAGGATGCAGTCAAGTAGAGTAAATCATTGGCAGCCTGGGCAAATCTAAGTATGTCTTCTTACAACACATATGCTGTCCACTTTTACCCTGTAATTATTTTCTTAGCGTTGTCATATTTGAGATCAGTTGTTTTCCGTGCCAGTCCTGTCCTCCGCAGTGAACCTGTGCAATCATACCACTTAGGCACATGCATTATTGTTTTATGAGACACCTGCCTGATTGTACCTGGGGAGCATCCATGCAGATCCCAAGGTCCCTCTTGGTATCATGGGATGTGTCATTAGGGACTCTTATCTTCCCAGGAGAGGCTCAGAAGGTGCCCAAGTCCAAGGTACACAAGGTCTTGAGGTACTTTTTAGATGATATCAACAACACATGCCTAGTCTTGCCGCTACTGTACAAGAACATTGCAGAGGTGGTCGGACCATTTCTGCTTCTTTCTATGTGTACCTGGTATGGAACACTTAACGGTTAGGCAAGAGTAAAATATCCATATTAAGAAGAACCACCATTGAGATCTTCAGGTTGTCTGGCCTTGGGGTTCAAGTCTATTATCATGTATTATGCATTGCTTATATAGCACCGTCCTATTCCGTAGCACTTTACTTTAATCGCCATTATCGGCACTTTCACCATTGGGGCTCACAATCTACATTCCCTATCAGTGTGTCTTAACCCCTTCACCCCCAAGTGTGGTTTGCACGTTAATGACCGGGCCAATTTTTACAATTCTGACCACTGTCTCTTAATGAGGTTATAACTCTGGAACGCTTCAACGGATCTTTGCGATTCTGAGGTTGTTTTCTCGTGACATATTGTACTTCACGTTAGTGGTAAAATTTCTTCGATATAACTTGCGTTTATTTTTGAAAAAAAAAAAAAACGCAAATATGGTGAAAATTTTGCAATTTTCAAACTTTGAATTTTTATTCCCTTAAAACAGAGAAATATGTCACACAAAATAGTTAATAAATAACATTTCCCACATGTCTACTTTACATCAGCGCAATTTTGGAACCAAATTTTTTTTTGTTAGGAAATTATAAGGGTTAAAAGTTGACCAGCGATTTCTCATTTTTACAACAAAATTTACAAAGCCATTTTTTTTAGGGACCACCTCACATTTGAAGTCACTTTGAGGGGTCTATATGGCAGAAAATACCCAAAAGTGACGCCATTCTAAAAACTGCACCCCTCAAGGTACTCAAAACCACATTCAAGAAGTTTATTAACCCTTTAGGTGCTTCACAGGAGCTGAAGCAACGTGGAAGGAAAAAATGAATATTTAACTTTTTAGTCACAAAAATTATCTTTTACAAACTTTTTTCATTTTCACAAGGGTAAAAGGAGAAAATAGACAGATAAAGTTGTTGTGAAATTTCTCCTGAGTACGCCAATATCCCATATGTGGGGGAAAACCACTGTTTGCGCACACGGCAGAGCTCGTAAGGAAGGAGCGCCGTTTGACTTTTTCAAGCCAAAATTGGCTGGAATTGAGATTGGACGCCATGTCGCGTTTGGAGAGCCCCTGATGCGCCTAAACAGTGGAAACCCCCAACAAGTGACACCATTTTGGAAACTAGACCCCCTATGGAACTTATCTAGATCTGTTGTGAGCACTTTGAACCCCCAAGTGTTTCACAAAAGTTTATAATGCCTGGGTGAGAAAAAAAACAAAACAATTTTCCAAAATGATTTTTTAGTCCCAAATTTTTGATTTTTCCCAAGGAAATTGGACCCCAAAAGTTGTCCAATTTGTCCTGAGTACGCTGATACCCCATATGTGGGGAAGGAAACTGTTTGGGCGCACGGCAGGGCTTGGAAAGGAAGTAATAACGTTTTGGAATGCAGACGTTGATGGGGGTCATGTTCCGTTTGCAGTGCCCCAGATGTGCCTAAACAGTGGAAACCCCCCACAAGTGACCCCATTTTGGAAACTAGACCCCCTAAGGCACTTATCTAGATCTGTGGTGAGCACTTTGAACCCCCAAATGTTTCACACAAGTTTATAATGCCCGGGCATGAAAATAAAAAATCCTATTTTTTTCCCACAAAAATTATCTTTTAGTCACCAATTTTTTATTTTCCCAAGGGTAACAGGAGAAGTTGGACCACAAAAGTTGTTGTCCAATTTGTCCTGAGTACGCTGATACCCCATATGTGGGGTGCACGGCAGAGCTTGGAATGGAAGGAGCACCATTTGACTTTTTCCAACAAAAATTGGCTGGAATTGAGATTGGACGCCATGTTGCATTTGGATAGCCCCTGATGTGCTCCCTAAGGAACTTATCTAGATCTGTGGTGAGCAATTTGAACCCCCAAGTGCTTCACACAAATTTATAACGTAGAGCCGTAAAATTAAAAAATCATATTTTTTCCACAAAAATGATCTTTTCACCCCAAAAGTTATTGTGCAATTTGTCCTGAGTACGCTGATACCCCATATGTGGGGGTAAACCACTGTTTGGGTGCATGGCAGAGCTCGGAAGGGAAGGAGCGCCATTTGACTTTTTCAACGCAGAATTGGCTGGATGCCATGTTGTGTTTTGGAGAGCTGCTGATGTGCCTAAACAGTGGAAACCCCCACAAATGACACCATTTTGGAAATTACACCCCCCAAGGAACTTATCTAGATGTGTGGTGAGCACTTTGAACCCCAAAGTGCTTCACAGAAGTTTATAACGTACAGCCGTAAAAATAAAAAATCTTTTTTTTTTTTTTTACAAAAATGATTTTTTCGCCCACAAGATTTTATTTTCACAAGGGTAACAGGAGAAATTGGACCCCAAAAGTTGTTGTCCAATTTGTCCTGAGTATGCTGATACCCAATATGTGGGAGAAAACTACTGTATGGGCACACGTCTGGGCTCGGAAGGGAAGTAGTGACCTTTTGGATTGCAGACTTTGATGGAATGGTCTGCGGGCGTCATGTCGCATTTGGAGAGCCCCTGATGTGCCTAAACAGTGGAAACCCCCCACAAGTGACCCCATTTTGGAAAATAGACCCCACAAGGAACTTATCTAGATGTGTGGTGAGCGATATGAAGCCCCAAGTCCTTCACAGAAGTTTATAACGTACAGCCGTAAAAAACAAAAAAAATCATTTTTTTTTCCAAAAATGATATTTTCGCCCCCTATTTTTTATTTTCCCAAGGGTAACAAGAAATTGGACCCCAAGAGTTATTGTGCAATTTGTCATGAGTATGCTGATACCCCATATGTGGGGGTAAACTACTGTTTGGGCGCATGGCAGAGCTCAGAAGTGAAGGAGCACCGTTTGACTTTTTCAATGCAGAATTGGTTGGAATTGAGATCAGATGCCATGTCACGTTTGGAGAGCCCCTGATGTGCCTAAACAGTGGAAACTCCCCAATTCTAACTCCAACCCTAACCATAACCCTAACCACAAACCTAACCCTAACACACCCCTAATCCCAACCCTAACTTTAGGCGCAACCCTAACCCTAATGGGAAAATGGAAATAAATACATTTTTTTAATTTTATTATTTTTCCCTAACTAAGGGGGTGATAAAGGGGGGTTTGATTTACTATTTATAGTGGGTTTTTATGATTGGCAGCTGTCACGCTAAAAGATGCTTTTTATTGCAAAAAATAGTTTTTGCATCACCACATTTTGAGAGCTATAATTTTTGCATATTTTGGCCCACAGAGTCATGTGAGGTCTTATTTTTTGCGGCACGAGTTGACGTTTTTATTGGTACCATTTTTGAGCACGTGACATTTTTTGATCGCGCTTTTTATTTCGATTTTTGGGAGGTTAGAATGAACAAAAATCAGCAATTCATGAATTTCTTTTGGGGGGGCGTTTATACCGTTCCGCGTGTGGTAAAATTGATAAAGCAGTTTTATTCTTCGGGTCAGTACGATTACGGCGATACCTCAACTATATCATTTTTTTATGTTTTGGCGCTTTTATATAATAAAAACAAATTTATATAAAAAAATTATTTTGCATCGCTTTATTCTGCGAGCTATAACTTTTATTTTTTCGCTGATGATACTGTATGGCGGCTCGTTTTTTGCGGGACAAGATGACGTTTTCAGCGGTACCATGTTTATTTATATCGGTCTTTTGATCGCGTGTTATTCCACTTTTTGTTCGGCGGTATGATGATAAAGCATTGATTTTTTTTTTGCTTTTTTTTTTTTTTTTTTTTAAGGGGTTCACTAAAGGGGTTAACTAGTGGGACAGTTCTATAGGGCGGGTCGTTACGGACGCGGCGATACCAAATATGCACTTTTATTGTTTTGTTTTTTTTTTTATTTACAGGAAGAAATGAATTTATTGGGGAATATTTTTTATTTTTTTCCTTTTATTTTGGAATTTTTTTTTTTTACACTTTTTAGTTTTATTTTTTTAACTTTTTTACTTTGTCCCAGGGTGGAACATTACAGTATAGTGTCAGATCGCCTGTCTCACAGTGTGCACAGCACTCTGTGAGACCAGCAATCTCACAGGCAGTGCTACAGGCTTCCTCAGCGCCTGCTCTTAGCAGGCGCTGAGGAAGCCGCCTCCCTGCAGAAACTGGCGACCATCTTGGATCCGGGGTCCTGCAGGGAAGAGGCCTTCAGAACAGCGCGGTCACATCACGTTTTAAAGGAGTTGTCCCATTAAAACAAAACATGGATAGGTGTTAAATGTATTATTTTGGGAAGGTGTCTGACTGCTGGGATCCTCACTGATCCAAAGTCTCCTGTGTGGAAAATAAAGCTAAGAATCATTTGTGATCACTACTCCATTCACGGTCTCTAACCTTTCATTCACACAAGGGGACCTCAGCGATCATTCATCTTTCATGTGGATGGGTGATAAATGTATATAGGAAAATAACTTCATAGGTAACGTGTCATCAGAAAAAATGGCCTACTATTTAAATCAGATTGTTGTGTTGCATCTCTTTTGTCCTGTTTTTTTTTCGCATCACAATATACTGTTGTGTGAAAGTGTTTGCCCCCTTCCTGATTTCCTATTCTTTTGCATATTTGTCACACTTAAATGTTTCAGATCATCAAACAAATGTAAATATTAGACAAAGATAACACAGGTAATCACAAAATGCCGTTTTTAAATGAAGGTCTTTATTATTAAGAGAAAAAAAATTCCAAACCTACAGGGCCTTGTGTGAAAAAGTGAAAAAGTGATTGCCCCCTAAACCTAATAACTGGTTGGGCCACACTAAGGCCTCTTTCACACTTCAGTCGTGTGACGTCCGCCCAAGTGTGAAAATGGTGGATCCGTCAGAAAAGTGTAAAAAAACGGATGTAAAACGGAACAGTTTTCTGACGGATCCGCCAAGAAGTGTTCACCCGGAAATGATGAAATTTTCATTCCGGAAAATGTAAGTTTGCAAGTCTGGACCGAGAAGAGAGAGAGACAGTCCCCGGACAGTTTTGTCAGCATTTTCAATGGTTTTCTATGGAAGCGATGGATCCGCTGGCAGATTCCGTCAAAGACGAATGCCAGCGGATCCGCCGCCCATAGGCGGCCATTATACAAAATGGCGTATCCGCCATAGTCCGCCATTTTGGCGGACCAAAAAAACGTTGCATTGGACGTTTTTCTGAAACGACGGACGCCAATTTTTTGGCGGATCCGTCCAAAAACGGACCTAACGGACGACCATCCGTCAAAATCCGGCACTAATGCAAGTCAATGGTAAAAAAAACGGATCCGCCAAAAAAAAATGGCGGATCCGTTTTTTTCACATTTTGACTGACGTTGCACGACTGAAGTGTGAAAGAGGCCTTAGTAGCAACTACTGCAATCAAGCATTTGCGATAACTGGCAATGAGTCTTTTACAAAGCCCTGGAGCAATTTTGGCCCACTAATCTTTGCAAAATTGTTGTAATTCAGCCACATTGGAGGGTTTCCGAGCGTGAACCGCCTTTTTAAGGTCATGCCACAGCATCTCAATCGGATTAAGGTCAGGACTTTGACTAGGCCACTCCAAAGTCTTAATTTTGTTTTTCTTAAGCCGTTCAGAGGTGGACTTGCTGTTGCGTTTTGGATAATTGTCCTGCTGCATAACCCAAGTGCGCTTCAGCTTGATGAGACAAACAGATGCCCGGACATTCTCCTTCAGGATTTTTTGGTAGACAACAGAATTTATGGCTTCATTTACCACAGCAAGTGTTCCAGGTCCTAAAGCAGCAAAACAGCCCCAGACCATCACACTACCACCACCATATTTTACTGTTGGTATGATGTTCCTTTTCTGAAATGCTTTGTTACGTCTACGCCAGATGTAATGAGCCATACACCTTCCAAAAAGTTCTACTTTTGTCTTGTCAGTCCACAGAGTATTCTCCCAAAATTCTTGGGGATAATCAAGATGTTTTCTTGCAAAGTTGAGACAAGCCTTTATGTTCTTATTGCTCAGCAGTGGTTTTCATCTTGGAACTCTGCCATGCAGGCCATTTTTGCCCAGTCTCTTTCTTATGGTGGAGTCATGAACACTGACCTTAAAGGGAATCTATCCCCCTGGACGTATCTGACATATTAATATGGGCATACAGGTAATAGAAATGTTACATTAGTCCTACCTGTATGCCTCATATTAATGGTCTTGATGCTGAGAAATGTTATATTCTTTCTTTGTTAATAATTTCTTCCAGGCTTTGGGGCGTGCGATGCCTGGAAGAAATCCCTGCCTCCTCTCCTCATTGTAATACTTACCTCCTCCTATCAGCGTCAGCCCCGGAATTCTGCGCCTGCGCCCTACACTCCCTCAGAAATACATACCTTGTCCTCCCTTCTATGGGTGCCGCATTCAGGAATTTTCTGTTCATGCGTCGGCAACTTCCGCTCCAGTGACCTTTCGTTGTGTGCACCGGTAAGGTGCTCTCCCCACTTCCTCCCTGCACAGTCCTATAGCTAGGAACCATATGTTCGAATAAACCAGCAGAAGAAATGTTCCTCAGTCTATGTCTGTGAGTAGCTGATGGCACAGGATCCATCAATCAAAACAGGCAATGTCACAGCTCCCCTTCCTTTTGTAATGACCTTTTTACACGCTCATTAGATACTTAAATACGATACATAGGCTCAGGGTTTCATTGCTGTCAATGTACATGTGTTGTTTCCTGATACAACAGGAAATTAGTGTCTAAAAAAAATCCCCAGCTGTCATTATGAAAATTGTAAGATTTCTATTTTTTTTTTCTTTTTAATACAGATTGTAATATGTGGAAAAACATATTTCCAAAAATATTTGACAAATTAAACTTAAAATAAATATAAAAAAAACTAACAGAAAAAAACACTTCCAAAATAAATAAATTTAACACAAACAGATTTAGGCAGATGCCACTTTTCTGATTATGTCATTCTGTGAGACTCTGACTGATTAAGCTTGCCACTTTAATGGGTTATTCCTAGGATGGTAAGTTATAATATATGTACTGGGAAGGGGGTAACATACAGATTACTGGGGGTCTGACAGGTGAGACAAATGGTGAGCTTGAGAAGCGGGGGTTTTGAAGCCAGGAACTCTGCAGAACTCCATCTTCAATGGAATGAAGGTCCACATGCTCGACCTCTGCTCCATTCATTGTCTATGGTTATCAGCGACATATAGAGGTGTTACCTGCCTCTGCTGATAATGAGCATGCTGAAAACTGTTCTTGAAAGAACAGATTGTTTTCTGCATAGGTCTGTGATTAGGTAGATTTTATACCATGCCCCCTAAGCATAAATGTTAGACACAGAAGCATATGAGGCTCCTGTAATTTATCCAGCCCTTGACAAAATGACATAGGCCTTGGTGGGTTCTTAGTTTATATTTATACACTGTTATGTACAGTGGGGCTGGACCCCCAGCGATCCGTCATTTATCATTTATTTTATTGATAGATGACAAATGTTTACATCACAATGACTTCTTGGTCCACTTTGATCTCATGTATCAATAAGCGTTTTTGACACGCTAAGTAGAAAAAGAAATAAATAAAACAGTATGATCCATTATCCAAGAGTGCGTCATCTGAAAATGACATTTTTGTTAAATATTTTTGGTATTTGTACTTTTTGTTTTAGTAGTATTTTTTTTGTCTTTTTTATTTACTAATTTTACAAGTCTCTAATTTAAAATGGTAACATTGCAGTTTTCACACTGGCCACTAGGCCTAATAAGACGCGGACTGCTTTTTGAGTTTCTAATCTGAGCATGCCCTAATAAGGACAAAGGTAATTTTGAAGGGAGGAGAAGGAGGTGAGCTGTGACATCACCTGTGAGTGATGGATCCTATGTTATCTGCTGTATATAGTGCTGTTACCTGTCATTGCCATCCTGTCTGATAATGAGACTGTTGAGTAGTCTTCTGTAAAGAACAGTAAATGTGGGTTTGGTATAAGGCCTAGAGACTAGTGAAAAAGCCGCATGATGCAATAACGGCTACAGAGCCGAATAAAACATTTATTTATTTTTTGTATTTTGCTTTTCCGTTACGAAGATACGATCAATCCAATTAATTGACACCTAAAGCGTTAACACATTGGGGGGAAAAAAGGTGGTACATGTTTGATTTCAATATACCCTAATATTTTGTTATTACAGGGAAGCTATCATCAGAAAGTGACCTATTGTTTTAATTTATTTTTTTTGTGCAAAATGTAGCTTTGTTACTTTTTTTGGCATTTATTTTCCCCATATCACAATCTCTAGGTTACAAATAAAAAAATATAACTAAAAAAATGTAGAACTCTTACATTTTTCTCATTGGCTGTTTTGGCTTCTTTAGAAACGACACATGATCATTAGCTGCAACGATATAGACTCTGACCTTCTCTTTTGTATTGAAGCATCTAATGAGTGTGTGCAAAGATGGAAGGGAAGGGAAGCTGGGCCATCACCTATTGTGATTGGTGGGTCCTGTGGTATCAGCTGTGTATGGAGATGTTACCTGTCATCGTAAACCTGCCTCTGATGACAATGAGACTGCTGAAAACTCAACAGCGATATAGCATTCAAGTAGAATTCTAGAAATTGAAATATAGTGGTAGCGAGTCTAATTTAGCTCTGTGTATCTGAGACAATGAGCATATGGATCATTTCAGTTGAGTTTTGCATAATTTACCTTTTGGGATTTTTCATAAAAGCAGAAGAACTATGGCGGAGTATCAGCATGTGGTTCTGCCCTTTGCGTTTCTTGGTCTTATTCTAGTCGATGTGCGTTCAGATTAATAGTGCTCTCCTGCTCCCTGGCGTATTGCCACAAAATGCTTCTGTTAACCCTCTGTAGGCTGCAGGCTTGTTGGTGATAATCGCATGCCATAAACTGCCTGAATCCGAAAAGCTCCCATATAATGGCTGCCTGGAAGCTTCGCGGTCTGCTCCGCTCGCTTAATGTCTCTTAGTATTACCGAGAAACTCTGAATCCAGCCTCCCAGCGCTGACAAAATCTGTTCCTCTTTATGGATTTTTTTTTTTTTTTTTATGGGAGGAAGGCATTAAACACTTTTACTACCTCGCAGAATCAAAACAATGAGCTGTCCGCATGAGCGGGTTTTATATCTGGAAATCTGGGCGTGCCCCGGCTGACGTGTACTGTGTGACGCTCTGTATCCACACCGGCACTGCGTTACTTAACGCCCTCCATGCCGAGAGTCTCTCCCGTGTAACCTCAAACACTTGACTGTAACCTTTCACAATCGTGTCCAATTTTCAACATTTCCGGGGGGAAAAAAAAATTCTTAAAAAATACATATATCGACACTGAGCCTCCTTTTGTTTCAGGTGGTTTTCATATACAGGGGTATTGTGTGAAATAGGTGGCACTTTGGAGAAAAAGCATTGTTTATAGCCGCCGGGGACTGAGCCGTGCTGGAGACTAGTCAGACAGGCGGGTCTTTGTTGGCTCCTCCCCATCCGCTGCCCTGGATTGACAGGTCTTTCTATGCACACATGTAGGCAGAGATCTGTCACTCCAGGGCAGCGGGCGGGGAGAAGCCAGCAAAGACCCGACTGTCCGACTAGTTTCCAGCATTAAAAACTTGTCTCTTAGCAGGAAAAACGCTGCACAAGTTTTGTCGATTGAGTTTTTTTCTTCCCTTTATTAGAAAGAGAAAAATTCTGCAAAAACACTGAAAAAATTGGCAGAAGAATCTGCTTCAAACCCACCAATAAAAAAGGACTATATGTGCATGAGATACCAGAAATCTCAATCACTTTGCTGGCACAGTAAACTGCTGTGTTTTTCGCAAGAAAAAAGCATGATATGTAAGCATATCCTTAGGAATGTTTTTTTGTTTTAGTCTTTAGGCCATTTTTTTTAAAAAGACGTATCACTAGTGTAATATATCAAGTTTCCCCAACCAACCCAGTCTCCAAACTGCTTTGAAATCCCCTTTTTTTCATCCACATTTATAGAAGTGCCTTTGCTTTGTTTTATGGTCCTGATATCCAGATAGGGCCGTCTGTGTTCTGTAGGATTTTCCTTTGTGGCTAATGCATGCTACAGTTTAAGGTCCTGAGCAGTGGACCTTCTCATTTGACTTAAAATTACCAGTTCTCCTTGGATTTTCCAAAATAACAAAAGTGTTCAGGCTATGTGCACACGTTGCGAAATTGCCATGGAAATTTCCGCGGCAATTCCGCACCTCCCTGCCGCGGGAAATCCGCATATTATAGGTATGCGTATTCCCGCTAAAAACTAGCGTTTTACAAGCGATCTGACAAGTTGGTCACACGAGTCAAACAAGTGTTTGACTCGTGTGACCAACTTTTTACTATTGATG
The DNA here is from genome assembly GCA_033576555.1 of Oophaga sylvatica. Classification (NCBI taxonomy): domain Eukaryota; kingdom Metazoa; phylum Chordata; class Amphibia; order Anura; family Dendrobatidae; genus Oophaga; species Oophaga sylvatica. The sequence continues at coordinate 20,155,795 of JARQOD010000010.1, read as the reverse complement.
CCGCCTATGTCGCATCAATAGTAAAAAGATCTAATGTAAAAAGAAAAAAAAAATAATAGTGATATTCTCACCTTCCGGCGGCCCCCGCAGCTTTCCCGCCTCTCAGCGACACTCCCGGCCAATCCCGTTCCCAGGAGTCCTTTGCGACAATCACCCCGATGACGTAGCATCTCGCGAGACCGCTACGTCATCTGGCGTGATCTCGCAATGCATTACTGGGACCGGGAGCGTCGCTGAGAGGCGGGAAAGCTGCGGGGGCCGCCGGAAGGTGAGAATATCATTATTTTTTATTTTAATTATTGTTTTTACATGGATATGGTACCCAGGGCTTGGAGGAGAGTCTCCCCTCCTCCAGACCCTGGGTACCATCCGCACATGAACCGCTTACTTTCCGCATGGTGGGCACAGCCACATGCGGAAAGTAATTGGTTCAATGCATTCCTATGGCGGCGGAATCGCCGCGGTTCCGCAAAAAAGAATGAGCATGCTGCGGATTCTCCCGCGATGCGATTCCGCCGCGGAAAAACCCGCAGCATGTGCACAGCATTGCGGAATCCCATAGGGCATAATGTGTTGTATTGTGTAAGCGGTTTTGCGGCAAAACCGCTAGGAATCCGCAACGTGTGCACAGGCCCTCACGGTGTTCATCATTAATCCAAATTGGTAAAACGATTGCCATAGCCCCTTAATTGCTCACACAGGCACAGAACCGTACACAGGCACAGAACCGTACACATGAGTTTTCCTCTGCCCTAAGCTGCAGTTTAGTTCTATTCATTTCATTTGGACTTTACCAGGGATGACTGCTCATAATAATGCTGCACACCGTGGTCATGTAACAATGAATAGATCTTAAATCTGGTGATCAAACATTGACTGTCTATTCTAAAGCTGGCCTCCTTAGTATATAGACAACAGCTCCAAAACTAGACCTGGAAAGACCAAAACTAATAGTGCCTTAAAGGGGTTGTCCGATCTTCTGCTAAAAGTCTACAGCCCCACTGAGAGAGAGACTTATGAATCCTTAGGCTGTTCCCACGATCAGGAAAAGTAGCCTTTTGGAAGGAACATATTTTCCCTGCGTTGTACAGTACAAGCACAGTTGATGGGATTAACAGAAATCCCATGCCCACTGTGCTTCTTTTTTATTATTTTTAAACTCACCTGCGGTGTGGGATTCTTAGCCCACAACATGTGAATTTTTTTTGCTGGAACGCTCAAGGGCCTGTTACACTAAGCGAGATCGCTGAAACGTCACCAATTTTGTGATGTAGCAGCGACCTAGCCAGCGATCTTGCTTAGTGTGACACTCAGCGACGATCAGCCCCCCTGCTGGGTTCGCTGATCGTCGCTGAATGTCCTGGACCATTTTTTGATCGCTGGTCTCCCGCTGGCCAGCACGCATCGCTGCGTGTGACAGGCGGGAGACCAGCGATCAGCCGGCTGGAGCTGGTAACCAAGGTAAACATCGGGTTTCCAGGCGCGGGGCGGTGCCTAGAAACCCGATGTGTACCTTAGATACCAGTGCGCTGATGCAGGGGAGCTGGTAACCAAGGTACACAGCGGGTTTCTAAGCGCCGAGCGTTGCCTAGAAACCCGATGTGTACCTTGGTTACCAGCTCCCTGCACCAGCGGGCTGGTATCTAAGGTACACTGCCGGTAACTAAGCGACGTGCGTCGCTTGTTACCGGCATAGGCCTGATCGCTGCCTGAGCTGCTTGTTTGGCAGCTCAGCAGCGATAATGTAGCGACACACCAGCGATCCTGACACGTGCATATTGTTGTCGGGATCGCTGGTGTGTCTCTTAGTGTAACGGGACCCTCAGTATTCTGTGTGGAGTTTCACCATAGACTTGTATTAGATGTGATAAATCTGGAGTAAAAAAAAAAAGGATCTGCATTGTCAAGTTGCTTACACATAACAAACGCACCCAAAAATGTTTTGATAACCAGCCCAGATAAAGCAGACAGCTGCGGGCTGGTATCAGGCTGGGAAAGTCCATGATTATTGGGCCCTTCTCAGCCTAAAAATACCAGCCTGCAGCTGCCCCAGAAATGGCGCATCCATAGATGCACTTATTCGGGCAATTTTCCCAGTTCTTTCCGATTGCCCTGGTGCAGTGGCAATCGGGGTAATAGTTTATGGGTTTGATGTCAGCTTTGTAATGTGACCTGGCGTCAATCCCAGGTGTTAGTAATGAAGAAGTTTTGTCAGACACCACCATTACTAACCCCATAATAAAAAAAAATAAAAAAACACGTGAAAAAATAGTTTATTTTAAAAAACACTCCTCCACACCTTGTTCACCAATTTATTAAAAAGCAAAACCAAACAAAACCATAAAGATCCAACATAATTAAGAAATAAAAAAATGGCTTCTACACCAGCATAATTTTCATAACCAGCATAGGGAATGCCCACAGCTGGTGGCTGATGTTAATAATCTGGGAAAGGGGACAATATCCCAAAATGTTCCCAGGCTAATGGTAACAGCTCACAGTTTTTTGCTTAGCATTTACTGGGGAATTTACGGTGATCCCAGAAAAAAAATGACATAGGGTGTCTCTATAAATTCAAACCAGCAAAGCCAAAACAGACAGCTATGGGCTGATATTAATAGCCTGGGAAGGGGTCAGATATATTGACCCCCCCCTCCCATGCTACAAACCTCAGCCCTCAGGCTCCCCAGAAATGGCACATCCATAAGATGCACCAAATCTGTCACTTAGCCTCACTCTTCCCACTTGCCCTGTGGTGGTGGCAAGTGGGGTGATAGGGTTGGGGTTGATTTCAGCTTTGTATTGTCAGCTGACATCAAGCCCAGGGGTTAATAATAGAGAGGTGTCTATAAACGCCCCCATTACTAACCCCATAGTACGTTTGGAAATAAACACACAGCAGGAATAAAATCCTTTATTTGAAATTAAACAACACCCTGTTTTACACATATTTTAAAACATAGAAAGCAAAATTATACTCACCGTTACGCCTAAAATCTATTGCAGCCCATATCCCCTGTAAAAGACCGAAAATAGTAAACAACAATATTCGTCACCTGTCCAATGTGAAGATAATCCTCCGATGCCCATGTCCCCTGTAAAAAAAAAATAAATAATAAACAACCATATCCCTCACCTGTCCTACGTGAAGATAATCCATACTGTCCCATGCCGTAATCCATCTCTGCTGTATCTGGTTTTCAAATTGGATGGTGGCATGATGCGACCGTTCAGGATGAAAACCAGGAGACCATGAGCTTCTGCTAGCGCAACTTCAGTGAAGAACGGTAACATCATAGAAGTTACCGCTGGTCACCAAAAGCTGTGTTCACACGCTCAGTTCACAGTGAGCAGGGACGATGAACTACGGTGACCTGAATGAGGTATCAATTATCTTCATGTCGGACAGGTGAGTGATATGTTTGGTTATTAATTTTGTTTTTTTAACAGCAGACATAGGCTTCAATGGATTTTAGGTGTAACGGTAAGTATAACTTTGTTTTTTAACTTTTTAATTAATATTATTATTACAAGTACACTAGGCAGTAATTAATCTCACCAATATCTATCTACATAAAGTGAGTGCAGACTTTTAGCAGAAGACTGGACCCTTTAATGATAGAGCTATATTGTAGTAAACTTATAACTTTTTACCTCCTTTTCTCATGGCCCAGACTGGAGTCGTCAGTCCCTGTTCTTTTGCACCATGTGATGGTTGCACTCCCCTATATTTAGGTGCTGTGCACACCTGAGCCTCTTCCACTGTTCCTTTAGCTTGTCATATTACAAAAAGTACATAATGTTTGCAGGGCCTTCTCAGAAAATGTAAAAAAGAAATTGCAAAAATCGGCAATTCCATATAATTTTAGGCACTGATTGTCCTCTACAAGCTATGGGAGGAATCCAAATATAGAGCCCTCCAGCCCTGGGAACATTGCATTTCCCACAGATGTGCTGCATTTCCTCCAGTGTGCCACAGACAACAGTTTTTTTGCGAACAGGATGCTTGTACACTGTGCTTTATGCCGTATTCACACCATGACGGCACAGTCTTGCCCATGCCTTGATGGGCTCTTTTATGCCCGAGTTGGTGCCAGAGTCCTGTGGCCACCATTACTTTTACTTAATACATTCATAAATTTACTTAATCATGACCACATATAATTTACCATCGCCTTGGTTCCAGCATGTGCCGCTACACTGTCCTGACATGTCTGTTTTAGCAAGCACCTCTGTTGCGCCTCCTGGAAATGTATAAATTGTCAACAGGTTGTTACCATTCATCTTGTCAATCAGATGCATCCCAAGGACATCTCTTGTGGTCGAGTTTAGACCTCCCTGTTAGGACCATAAATACTAGCACCCAGTTGTCATTTTATTCTAATCTTTCCAGGAAGAATAACAGAGGGATATGGAGTGTGGACATCTAGAAATAATAATATACCAGAACATGTATAGATTAAAAAAACAAGCATGAAGTCATGGGGTAGGGAGGCCCTCTTTGTTATATGGAGCCCTTGTGGTGCCAACATATGTGCTTCCAAAGGGCCCCCACAATATTAGTGTCACCTGGTTTCTCTTGCAGTTGATATGTCAAAGCGGTTGTCTAGTACTTTATATTGATGGCCTATCCTTGGGGCATGTCATCAATATCAGATCGGTGTGAGTGCGACTCTCGACGATCAGCTGATTTTGGTGACTGTGTGCCTAGTTGCGGAACTACACTGCTTCGTCTACTACACAGTGGCTGCAGCGCGTACTGCAGATCGCCCCTATTTGAATGATTGGACAACTTCTTTAAAATATCTTGAAACTTTGCAGTTTTCACATTGGCATAATATTAGAGTGAAGAGGACGGTTATATATATTCATGACCTATCCGCAGGTCTAGTCTGATCAGATATTGATGACCTATCCTCAGGACCGTTCTCTGATCAGATATTGATGATCAATTGACTCGGCCCCCCCGACCTCCCCTTGCATCTTGGTCAGATGTATGGGCCCTGGAGTGTTCCAAACCTTACAATGATGTGCGTATTTGTCTACCATGTAATAATGTTCCCCTTCCTGGCTGTTTACTGTAATAATCTCTTCTATCGTGATCCCCATCTTGTTATAATGTCTCATCCTAGGCCCCATCCTGATATAATGTGCCCCTTCCTGTTATAATATTTCTTCTTCTGGGTCCCTTCCTGGTATAATGTCCTCTATCCTGGGTCCCTACCTGGTATAATGTCCTCCATCCTGGGTCCCTTCCTGGTATAATGTCATCTATCCTGGGTCTCTTCATGGAATTAAGTCCTCCATCCTGAGTCACTTCATGGAATAATGTCCTCTATTCTTGGTCACTTCCTGGAATAATGTCCTCCATCCTGGGTCCCTTCCTGGTATAATGTCCTCCATCCTGGGTCCCTTCCTGGTATAATGTCATCTATCCTGGGTCTCTTCATGGAATTAAGTCCTCCATCCTGAGTACTTCGAACTGTCCCTGGAATAATGTCCTCCATCCTGGGTCCCTTCCTGGAATAATGTCCTCCATCGTGAGTCCCTTCCTGGTATCATGTCCTCCATCCTGGGTCACTTCATGGAATAATGTCCTCCATCCTGGGTCACTTCATGGAATAATGTCCTCCATCCTGGGTCACTTCATGGAATAATGTCCTCCATCCTGTGTCACTTCATGGAATAATGTCCTCCATCTTGGGTCCCTTTCTGGAATAATGTCCTCTATCCTGGGTCACTTCCTGGAATAATTTCCTCCATCCTGGGTCCCTTCCTGGAATAATGTCCTCCATCCTGGGTCCCTTCCTGGAATAATGTCCTCCATCCTCTGTCTCTTCCAGGAATAGTGTCCTCCATCCTGGGTCCCTTCCTGCCATAATGACCTCCATCCTGTGTCACTTCCTGGTATAATGTCCTCTATCCTGGGTCCCTTCCTGGTATAATGTCCTCCATCCTGGGTCCCTTCCTGGTATAATGTCATCTATCCTGGGTCTCTTCATGGAATTAAGTCCTCCATCCTGAGTCACTTCATGGAATAATGTCCTCTATTCTTGGTCACTTCCTGTAATAATGTCCTCCATCCTGGGTCCCTTCCTGGAATAATGTCCTCCATCATGAGTCCCTTCCTGGTATCATGTCCTCCATCCTGGGTCACTTCATGGAATAATGTCCTCCATCCTGGGTCACTTCATGGAATAATGTCCTCCATCCTGGGTCACTTCATGGAATAATGTCCTCCATCTTAGGTCCCTTTCTGGAATAATGTCCTCCATCCTGGGTCACTTCCTGGAATAATTCCTCCATCCTGGGTCCCTTCCTGGAATAATGTCCTCCATCCTGGGTCCCTTCCTGGAATAATGTCCTCCATCCTCGGTCTCTTCCAGGAATAGTGTCCTCCATCCTGGGTCCCTTCCTGCCATAATGACCTCCATCCTGGGTCCCTTCCTGGAATAATGTCCTCCATCCTGGGTCCCTTCCTGGAATAATAACCTCCATCCTGGGTCCCTTCCTGAAATAATGTCCTCCATCCTGGGTCCCTTCCTGGAATAGTGTCCTCCATCCTGGGTCACTTCATGGAATAAAGTCCTCCATCCTGGGTCCCTTCCTGGAATAATGTTTTCCATCCTGGGTCCCTTCCTGGCATAGTGACCTCCATCCTGGGTCCCTTCCTGGCAGAGTGACCTCCATCCTGGGTCCCTTCCTGGCAGAGTGACCTCCATCCTGGGTCCCTTCCTGGCAGAGTGACCTCCATCCTGGGTCATTTCCTGGAATAATGTCCTCCATCCTGGGTCCCTTCCTGGCATAGTGACCTCCATGCTGGGTTCTTCCTTGGAATAGTGACCTCCATCCTGGGCCCCTTCCTGGAATAATGTCCTCCATCCTGGGCCCTTCCTGGCACAGTGACCTCCATCCTGGGTCCCTTCCTGGAATAATGTCCTCCATCCTGTGTCCCTTCCTGACATAGTGACCTCCATCCTGGGCCCCTTCCTGGAATAATGTCCTCCATCCTGGGTCCCTTCCTGGCATAGTGGCCTCCATCCTGGGTCCTTTCCTGGAATAATTCCCCCCCTCCTTGTATAATGCCTCGTCTCCTGGGCCCCTTCCTTGTATAATGCACCCCATCCTGGCCCACAGATTGATTTTATCGGGTTTTTTTTTTCGGATGAAAAAAAAAGTTTCTCCAGATTCTCTTATCCATCAGTTTGTGAAAAAACGGACAGCACACAGATAGCATCCTAGTTCTGTCCCGATTTTTTTTATTTTTTTTTTTATTCTCACTGACTTGCATTGCTGATTTTTTTTTTCCTGACATTCGGATCAATATTGGATATGTCTGCGATTTTTCCCAACAAAAAGATTGGACACAGCTCCATAGACTATCACAGGTGCAAGTTCTAACCACAGAACTCCTACATGAAAGCGGACGTCTGAACGAGCACTTATGAAGAACCTCGCCTAAGGATCTGTCATCAATATTTCAATCCTCTGATTTCATCACTGGTCTTTAATGTAGGAAATGTGGAAATTGCTTTCTTGTCTTGTGATTATATTCGTGGCTGTGAGAAATCCACCCAGAAAATTCCTCTTGCAGGGGATGATGTGCAAGCGATGTGGCGTAGCGTGGAACAGCAGGAGCGGTGATCCCAAGTCTTTTCTGCGTTTTGCTGACGATTTGGTTAATGTAGCGCTTGGCAGAAAGTCAACTATCCTATTTACAGAAAAAAGGGGAAAGTTTCCATTATGACCTAAGATGGTAGAGAATCGCTTGGCTCATGAAAATCTAGAGCAAATGTTGACCTGGCCTGAGGTCTCGGGGGGAGAGCTAGTGACTAACGCGTTTTTATTCACAGCGATGGATGAATTGCGTCCTACAGACCTGGATTTTAACCCATCTGATGATCTCAAACCTTGAGGCTTCAGTTCTGCCGACTCCTGCGGAAGTATCTGTATAGTGTGTTTAAGGAGGAAAACATTGCAGCGGAGAATCTAATCTGCCTGTACTATATATATCGCGGCATGAAAATAGCCCCGCCGAATTCCTCGGCAAAGTGCAAGATTGATAAAAGCCACCGCGTGCCGGCCGGTCTTCTGTCCGCAGCGTCGGCCATGCCTGATGTGGCTGCATAGACATACCTAGAGGACATATGACCTGTTATCATCCAGTGCTGTCATTCATACGGTGAACCAATAACAGGAAATTGTAAATATTTGTGAAATCACATTTATTTTCTGAGATTTCGTCAACAAGAATGACTAGGGCGTGTTCACACACAGCAGAAACCAGTGCCAGCAAAATGAATGAGATTTCTGATATCTCACTTGTTTTTTTTTTTTCCCTTGCAGATTTAAAGCATCAAAGCGTTTAATAATAATAATTAATAATAATTTTATTTCTATAGCACCAACATATTCCGCAGCGCTTTACATTATAACGTTTTAGCAAATCTGAATTATTTTGTGTTTTTGCAGCGTTTTTCACCCATTTATATAAATGGAAAACAAAAAAAGTAACGCAATGATTTTCCTGCCAATATTGTTTTTTTTGCTGCAGAAAAATGCAAATACTCATGGTGTGCACATAGGTTTAGAGTAACAAAATGTTTATTTTTAATAATTTTGTCAAGAATGGAAAGTAATAAAACTTTGCCAAGCCACTTGATTAGAGGATCTCTCTTCATTCCTGTAAATAAAATGCATGTAAGTGGCTTCCAAACTTCCCAGTCTGTTTCCTGGCCTTCAGCTGCATTATCAGAATGTCCTCATGTGGAGTACAGATGATGGCAGTAATGGGTCAGCTCCAGTGTATCACGAACTAACTCTGGGGATAAGCTTCTTTTTTTTTCTTCCTTTTTTTCATAGATCCCATTCACTTGAATTGGAGACTTTCACCAGTAAAGTAGATCAAAATAAGACCTGCACCCTTTTTTAACCCATTTCTAATTGAAAAAAAGCTTTATGTAAATATACCTTTTGAAATTATTATATCTGTGTTCTATTCATTACAATTACAGACATACGGTAATACATATAAAAGCTGATGTGTGTATGAGTCCTTAGAGGAAATTTACTGTCGTGTGGGTTCTCTTAATCCTCTTTGCTATTGTATTTAATTCCATCTTGTTTTTTTTCTTTGTTTAACCCTTTCTAAATGGGGTTCAGAAACTAATGATTGTGACAACCCTTATAGCAAATACATTGCATTAACTACTTTACAGATGCTTCTGAAATATCTTCACCAATATAAAAATAATCTCTACAGTCATGGCCAAAAGTTTTGAGAATGACACAAATATTAATTTTTACAAAGTCTACTGCTTCACTTTTTCTAATGGCAATTTGCATATACTCCAGAATGTTATAAAGAGTGATCAGCTTAACAGCAATTACTTGCAAAGTCAATATTTAGCTAGAAAATGAACTTTATCCCCCAAAACACATTTCAACATCATTGCAGCCTGGCCTTAAAAGGACCAGCTAACCTCTTTTCAGTGATTGCTCCATTAACACAGGTGTGGGTGTTGATGAGGACATGGCTGGAGATCAATCTGTCATGATTAAGTAAGAATGACACCACTGGACACTTTAAAAGGAGGCTGGTGCTTGGCATCATTGTTTCTCTTCTGTTAACCATGGTTATCTCTAAAGAAACACGTGCAGTCAACATTGCAATGCACAAAAATGGCCTAACAGGGAAGAGTATCGCAGCTAGAAAGATTGCACCTCAGTCAACAATCTATCGCATCATCAAGAACTTCAAGGAGAGCAGTTCCATTGTTGCCAAAAAGGCTTCAGGGCGCCCAAGAAAGACCAGCAAGCGCCAGGACCGTCTCTTAAAAGTGTTTCAGCTGCGGGATCGGGCTACCAGCAGTGCAGAGCTTGCTCAGGAATGGCAGCAGGCAGGTGTGAGTGCATCTGCACGCACTGTGAGGCGGAGACTCTTGGAGCAAGACCTGGTCTCAAGGAGGGCAGCAAAGAAGCCACTTCTCTCCAGAAAAAACATCATGGACAGACTGATATTCTGCAAAAGGTACGGGCAGTGGACTGCTGAGGACTGGGGTAAAGTTATTTTCTCTGATGAATCCCCTTTTCGATTGTTTGGGACATCAGAAAACGCCTCATTCGGAGAAGACAAGGTGAGCGCTACCACCAGTCTTGTCTCATGCCAACTGTTAAGCATCCTGAAACCATTCATGTGTGGGGTTGCTTCTCAGCCAAGGGAATCTGCTCTCTCACAGTCTTGCCTAAAAACACAGCCATGAATAAAGAATGGTACCAGAATGTCCTCCAAGAGCAACTTCTCCCAACCCTCCAAGAGCAGTTTGGCGATCAACAATGCCTTTTCCAGCATGATGGAGCACCTTGCCATAAAGCAAAGGTGATAACTAAATGGCTCAGGGAACAAAACATAGAGATTTTGGGTCCATGGCCTGGAAACTCCCAGATCTTAATCCCATTGAGAACTTGTGGTCAATCATCAAGAGACGGGTGGACAAACAAAAACCTAAAAATTCTGACAAAATGAAAGCATTGATTGTGCAAGAATGGACTGCTATCAGTCAGGATTTGGTCCAGAAGTTGATTGAGAGCATGCCAGGAGAATTGCAGAGGTCCTGAAGAAGAAGGGTCAACACTGCAAATATTGACTTGCTGCATTAACTCATTCTAACTGTCAATATAAGCTTTTGTTACTCATATGTTTGCAATTATTATATTTCTGTCTGTGATAAAAACATCTGTCAAACACACATAAAAACCAGAGGGCAGCAGATCATGTGAAAATATAATATTTGTGTCATTCTCAAAACTTTTGGCCATGACTGTAGTTATTCTTGATGTTTCATCTCCCCTAACCAAGTACTGTATCTGGGAATGTAGGTTTTTCGAAAGCTACATCCATTGACTCCTCTATATCTTCTATCTGTTGCTGCCTTCCTGAGAAATTTAGCTTTTATATTCATATGCAAATGAGGCACTAAGTACTCTGGGCATGACATAGCACTTCCCGAGCCGGTACCTCCAGAGCTTGTTGCCCCTCCCAGCACCATCCTCTTTAGAAACTTGATAGCTTGCTGTCTGTGTGATATCAAGAGCCAGGAAAAAAAAATTGGACAGTGAGCAACGAATTAAGCTAAAGAGGTTCGAGTTTGGCAGAGAAACAAGCAGCTTCAGGAAGTGCTCTGCTGTGTCCAAAGCACTTAACGCCTCATTTGCATATGGTTTAAAACTGATTTTGATTGGGAATGCAGCAACAGATGTAAAGATATAAAGGTGTTGATGTATTTAGCTTTCAAAGACTTGCATGCTGAGATATGTGGTTTAAGGGTTTTGATGGTTTGATCTTACTGACAGATTCTCTTTTAAAGGGGTTGTCCAGGACTGACATTGATGACTTATCCTTAGGAGATAAACTACAGTACTCAACAGTGTGGCTATTGTGTTCCTCTCCATACACTGCTTATATTCTGCTACTACCAGAGCAGATATCGGCTGATCGGTAAAGTTGCCAGGTGTCAGAAGACCCATGATCTCACAGTCATGAACTGTGGTCATGGTGGTGGCCTGACAGGTTCTCTTAAGGTGCTTTTTCTTTTCTAGATTTCAATTGAATGATTTTCTGAACGAAAATTATTCCTCCTGACTCTCTCATACCTGAACGCTTGGATGAGTGACGACTGCTTGTAGTTTCAAAAGGGGAAGAAGAATAGGCTGCTGCCAACTACCATTGATGAACAAAGAGTAAAGCATGTTGAAATTCAACACGTCTGATCTTACTATAGCCTGAAATCTGTCATCAAGAAGTCAGGACGCCATGATACACATTAGATGGTCGTCTGATCATGTCGAACAAGATGGGTATAGGCGATATATAATCTGAATTGCCGCCATTAGAGAAGAATTACATGGTCTACCCTTAAAGTATGATTTCCTGAAAGAAGCAGGAGAGCTCCCAAGATGTCTACTCTTACATGGTTATGTAGTTATATTTCATTCACTGCAGCCAAGAGTGCAAAGTGGCATTAGGAGTTGGACAACTGATTTTATTTTTTTTTTATTTTTTTGAGCTCCTATGTGTCAATTGCTTCTTTCTTGTAAAAATTGAATAGGAAAAATTGTCTGCATATTTTACACGATCTTTCTTCTAAACAGACACTGTGTGCAGGAGTCCAGACATTAAGGAAGCCAGATAAGATGAAGCCTCCTTCTACAACTGCTGGCTGATGGCTGACGAACCTTTTATTGCTGATCTGCTCGTTGGTCCGTAACATATAGAAATAGGCCCTTTGTTTGGTAAAATCTTCTGCAGGTTTTAGGAAATAGCTCAGAGGATGAGAAGTGATCGTTCAGCAGGATCCAAGCTGCCGCTGCCGCCGCCTCTGTTCTTCGGCAATCATTTTACATTGTTTTATTTTTGTGCAGAAAATCAGCCTTCAATTCACTGGTTACAATATCGCTGGCTCTGAATAAGGAGGCTCATGAATTAAAATCTTGTTTGGGGTGCAATAAAAAAAAATTATATTGTAAAACGGCTTTTTTTTTTTTGCAGTGAGGAGGAAATAGAGCCATCCGGAATGGCTCCAAATACATTGCAACATCAGATTGTTGGGGGTCCGACTCTGGCCACCCTCGCCAATCCGGTGTTTGAAGGGGCTGTGCTGCTTATGCGAGCACTGCAGCCTCTACTGTATACACTATGCTGCATATCTGCACGTCCTACTCTTTAGGAGCAGCTAGGATGGATATTTTCGAGCAAGCTTTGGGTCCCACGTGCTTCAAGTTACACCACTGGCGGAGAGGCTGCAGCACTCACCACAAAAGTGCAGTGACCCCCTACATAAAGATGATTGACGAGAGTGACCGTAGATAGACGCTCACCAGTCTGATAAAAGATTCGCCACCAATATTGTGCTTGGGAAAAACCCCTTAAACTACATAAAAAATGAAAAACTAAAAGCAAATCCCAAACAATAATCGCCTAATTATCGCAGCCCCAGCGTAAAAGCATCAATAGCCCCTCCAGTCTTTATTTCCCTGCATGCCTTACCCCAGAAGCTAGTAATTGGCTGCCGCAGTCATGTGATTGTATGTATGGAAGTAAACAAAGACCGTCGGGGACCACTGGAGCTATAGGGCAATGAAGAGGTGAATACTCAGTTACTTTTATACTTTCACTTTTTTATGATAAACTCTGGACAGCCCCTTTAAATTTGTTTATGTAGAGAGTTTTGCTCTTTAAAAGTTTGTCAGCAGGTTTTTGCTATGTAATTTGACAGCAGCTTGATGTAAGGGCAGAGAACCTGGTTGTAGCGATGTGTTATTTATGGGTCTACAGTCATGGACAAAAGTTTTGAGAATGACACAAATATTAATTTTTACAAACTCTACTGCTTCACTTTTTCTAATGACAATTTGCATATACTCCAGAATGTTATAAAGAGTGATCAGCTTAACAGCAATTACTTGCAAAGTCAACATTTGGCTAGAAAATGAACTTTATCCCCCAAAACACATTTCAACATCATTGCAGCCCTGCCTTAAAAGGACCAGCTAACCTCTTTTCAGTGATTGCTCCATTAACACAGGTGTGGGTGTTGATGAGAACATGGCTGGAGATCAATCTGTCATGATTAAGTAAGAATGACACCACTGGACACTTTAAAAGGAGGCTGGTGCTTGGCATCATTGTTTCTCTTCTGTTAACCATGGTTATCTCTAAAGAAACACGTGCAGTCATCATTGCAATGCACAAAAATGGCCTAACAGGGAAGAGTATCGCAGCTAGAAAGATTGCACCTCAGTCAACAATCTATCACATCATCAAGAACTTCAAGGAGAGAGGTTCCATTGTTGCCAAAAAGGCTCCAGGGCGCCCAAGACAGACCAGCAAGCGCCAGGACCGTCTCTTAAAAGTGTTTCAGCTGCGGGATCGGGCTACCAGCAGTGCAGAGCTTGCTCAGGAATGGCAGCAGGCAGGTGTGAGTGCATCTGCACGCACTGTGAGGCGGAGACTCTTGGAGCAAGACCTGGTCTCAAGGAGGGCAGCAAAGAAGCCACTTCTCTCCAGAAAAAACATCATGGACAGACTGATGTTCTGCAAAAGGTACAGGCAGTGGACTGCTGAGGACTGGGGTAAAGTTATTTTCTCTGATGAATCCCCTTTTCGATTGTTTGGGACATCAGGAAAACGCCTCATTCGGAGAAGACAAGGTGAGCGCTACCACCAGTCTTGTCTCATGCCAACTGTTAAGCATCCTGAAACCATTCATGTGTGGGGTTGCTTCTCAGCCAAGGGAATCGGCTCTTTCACAGTCTTGCCTAAAAACACAGCCATGAATAAACAATGGTACCAGAATGTCCTCCAAGAGCAACTTCTCCCAACCCTCCAAGAGCAGTTTGGCGATCAACAATGCCTTTTCCAGCATGATGGAGCACCTTGCCATAAAGCAAAGGTGATAACTAAATGGCTCAGGGAACAAAACATAGAGATTTTGGGTCCATGGCCTGGAAACTCCCCAGATCTTATCCCATTGAGAACTTGTGGTCAATCATCAAGAGACGGGTGGACAAACAAAAACCTAAAAATTCTGACAAAATGAAAGCATTGATTGTGCAAGAATGGACTGCTATCAGTCAGGATTTGATCCAGAAGTTGATTGAGAGCATGCCAGGGAGAATTGCAAAGGTCCTGAAGAAGAAGGGTCAACACTGCAAATATTGACTTGCTGCATTAACTCATTCTAACTGTCAATATAAGCTTTTGTTACTCATATGCAATTATATTTCTGTCTGTGATAAAAACATCTGTCAAACACACATAAAAACCAGAGGGCAGCAGATCATGTGAAAATATAATATTTGTGTCATTCTCAAAACTTTTGGCCATGACTGTACTTGGTGTAGTTTGGATGCAATCACTGTTTTGTGAGCTGTAGATGTAGCAGTGATCAGAATGCGGAGCTCCGTAACCCCGCCCACATCCCGGATTGGCAGCTTCTTCTGTACATAGTCAGCTTCCAATCAGGGGCGGGGTTACACAGATTTGCTGGACTGCCTGGCACCTGACACCTAGTCCTGCACTGATAACCTTCTGCTGATTTGTATTGAAACTGCAGCAAGCAGCTGAGCAAGTGACACATAACTGGAATCAGTGTCTCTGCCCCTACGTTATGATTAAATAACAAAAACCTGCTGTCCAATTCCCTTTAAAAAATTTAGTCTCAATATTTAAAAAAAATGAAACAGAAAAGAACATCAGACCTATAAATGACGTGGTATAGAAGAAGAACAGTCTTTGCATTCTCACTCTGACGTCATACAAAAGTTAACGAGTGCTTCCTAATGACTTCCTCAGCAGCTTTTCCCATCTTTTTGCTGAAAACCTCCTCAGCCCAGTCTCTCATTTCCACCGATAAATGCCCAGTGCATAGGCAGTAAATCTCTCCTATTGATCCGACATACTGTTTATCATCCCTAAGTCTTCTGTCCTGCAAAGTCCCTAAAGCGAGAGTTGCAGGAGCATCACTTATGTCACATTTGCATGATGCAGACAAGAAGTCATTTTTTTAGATTACTGGATTAACATTTAGATTAAAGCAGTGTATGTTAATCGTTGTTTAATTATCTGAAATGCAGTCAATCCGGAATGATTATGTGCAGGTGCCCGTATACATTAAGCACATGTCACATTTTTTACATTTTTGCTTCTATTGTGGAGGCCATGGCTAGCACTTTCTTGGTGGCAGATGATTGGGAAAGCTTATCTATGTCTTTTCTGTAACAAAAACTAAAAGCTTATAAACCCAGCTCCCTTCTTACAGCGAGATTTCTATCCATGTCTGCTTAATCCAGCTCCCAATTTTCTGGCTGTATGCAATTCAAGCCCTATCAATCCTCTAAAACCTTCTCCTCTATCAATCCCTCCCAGTTATGCTATTATCCGCAGCCTATCGGCCAAACGACCATCCTTTTGCCGGTCCTTCCCACCCCCTACTGTGAAGCATATCTTTTGACGACCTTCTCTACACACAGTCTTCATTGTCAGCGCGTTGAGGGCAGAAGACACTCTTAGGTCGGGAGAGAATCGATGGGACTGGCAGGATTCCACTTTTATTTTACATTACAAAAGTGTCCAGATAATGGCTTCTATCGGACCATTGCTGACCTGCGAAAATTGCCAGTATTCTGTATTGCCTGAGTCTTAAGTCACTGACCTCTGTGGGTTTCTGACAAAGAGGCTTTAACTTGGTAACATGGTATTGCAAGCGCTATTGAAAAGTTTTTCAGTGGGAGATGATGCTGAAAATGTTGGCCGCTTACTAGTAATGTTATAGAGCTGGACTCCTAGAGGACCTTTCACCAAAATGTTCTTGTTGAACTGGACACAAGCTGCAAAACGGAATCAAATGTTTTTATTTTTAATTTTGTCTCTCCGTTGCACAGATCTTAGCAAAGTATTGGCACGTGATGAGTTAAGTTCAAGTGGTGGTTATCAGATAGATTTCACTGGGGAGGCGTGTACTTCTTCCACCTGTATGACATTGACCAATCATAAGCAGAGAGCAGCACTTGCAGAGAAAGAAGTACACGCCCCTACTGAAAAGCATCTGATCATACCCACTTGGACTTAACGATAATTCTCTCTATAGGTGCTACGGAGAGGCAAAATGAAAACAAAAAAAATATTGGTGAAAGACCTTCTATAACAAAGCCACTCTCAACATTTTTAAGGTGTTTTCAATCATTAGAAGTTCAAAACATTTTACTTGAAAGACTTGTTTCAAATGTTGATATTGATTCATGGTCCAGAATATTGACTCCTAAAGTAGGATTCTGAAGTTTGGAAGTTATCCCCTATCCACTGGGACCCTCACTGGTTCCAAGAACTGGGGTTCTGAAGACCCCTTTATATTTTATGATGCAATTGTGATGATTTTTTGCTATTAAGGTTGTTGATCATGTACAAGTCCCTTTTGTCTATTCCTTGTGGCTTTTTTCTGTCTAAAGAGAGCTGTCGGTGGAAGAGCTATTCCTGCCAACTTTATCAATACTTTCTCCTCTACCGATTGTGCATATGTTCTTAATTGTAAATGGGTGTAAGCCACTGATGAGACACCTCTGGGAGTGGTTTATCGGTCATGAAACTAAAAGGATCAGACATGTTGGATTTCAACATGCTCAGTCCTTTTATTCCTATGGTGGTCACCAGAAGAGAAGACGTCCGTCCATCACCATCCTGCCGTCTTCCCATCTAAGCATTGTCTTATAAGTCCACGACGAGTACTACTACGTCTCCGAATCCCGATAAATCACAGACTGACGTTTTAAGTGGTTTCCGAGCACTTACACAGTGGCCATTAATCCATATTTATAAAACCTCTTAACCCATAATGCTGTCGGACCCAGCTTCCTGTAATCCGAGCTTCTTCATTCCAGCACTTGGTATAATGGGGTGTCTGCCGCAATTAATAATTCATACAAAGCTTTATCATGGCTGGTGCAGAGAAGCAGCGCCGTGAATCCCACTCATTTCATTGGGAGCCCATTTATTGCCCGTTTGTCTGCATCACCAAAGCCTCTTGCGAAAGCAAATCGGATATTTTATGCTTGTTTTCGTATAGTTTATTTAATTTAGTTTTCTACTATATTGAGTGTTTTATACCTATAATATATTGTGTTGTATTACTATGCCGTACTATGATATTTTGTATATATTGATCAATTTTTTTTTCTAATTTTTGCAGAATTATCCATGAAGATGGCTTCTCAGGTGAAGATGTCAAGCAGTACAAGCCTGTGGTTTATAGTAACACTATCCAATCCCTGGCAGCCATCGTTCGTGCCATGGACACCCTGGGTATAGAATATGGGGACAAGGAGCGAAGGGTAAGTTACGTTATTTATTGCTTTTATAGACCTTTGCTTAGTGATTAGTCAGTTACTAAATGTTGGTTCTTTTGGAAAAACAAATATAACATTTGTTTTGTTATTATAGTTTGTTGTACTTTATGTTGCAGTTTTTGTTCCTCTTTTAAAGTAGCTTATTAGTAGAAATGAAAGTTGTTCACAGTGTAGAAGATACTCAGTAATGTGCAACAGTAACGTACTGGCTGTTAATCATCGGCCTTTACATTGATAATCTGTATTTCCAAAAATCGCTACGTTGTGAAAAGT
The DNA here is from genome assembly GCA_033576555.1 of Oophaga sylvatica. Lineage (NCBI taxonomy): Eukaryota > Metazoa > Chordata > Amphibia > Anura > Dendrobatidae > Oophaga > Oophaga sylvatica. The sequence continues at coordinate 20,137,624 of JARQOD010000010.1, read as the reverse complement.
TTTTAAAGGGGGGTATGATCAAGTTGTCTCAAGCCGCTCACAGCTATGTAGTCTCCTTACTACTTGGTTGCTTGGGGGGCGGGTGCTTCTTCATGAGTGACAGTTCTGTGGAGAAGCTTTGTCCTGCTACTACACATTAATGGGAGATAACACTGCTTTTGAACAAGCAGATGGCTCAGGAAAGTGAGAGCCATGATTTCAGAACTGCTTCCAAAGATAACATTGGTGTAGTCTGGTTGCCGATCTTTCTGCAGGACTGATAACAGATTAGGAGCTGATGGGGAGGAGGAGGGAAGTGAGCAGTTATTCAATGTGCTAGAGAGAGGTGGCTGGAATGTTACGAGTCAACTCCTCTCCTGGAATGTAGCTATTGCTCAGTTCTGTCTTGCTTAGGCCAAATTCTAAACTTCCAATGCCCTTTTATGTGTTACTTTTTCTCACATTTTTTTTCTTAACTTCTTGCCAAATATATAATCCTAATTTAAAGGCAACCTGTCAAAATGGTTTCTAATAGGTAGGCAGGTTGTTATAGAGCAGGAGGAACTGGTCAGGTTCATATAGGTTTGTGGAAAAGTTTTAATAAAATTTTGAATTTTATTAATTTAAATTCCTGGTGTTTTTTTCCATGCATCCAATAGGGATCCTAGTCAGTGATTGGAAGTCTTCTCTGTGTGACTGCATATTGAGATACCTGTCAATTACTGACTAGGACCGCCCACTGGACTCTTATACATTCAAACACCAGGGATTTCAGCCATTAAGATACTAGTTATACTTAATCTTTTCCAACAGCCTAAATATAATTCTGCTCAGCTTCTCCGTCTCTATACCGTACTGTCCACAGATCTGACAGCACGTGCAGTGTGACAGGTGCCCTTTAAGACATAACTCATTTGGATGTGTGTCTCACAATACAACGCTCCAGTGAAACAGAAGCTGTAATAAAAATTCTGACTTTAGAGAAATCTGATGTCTATATGGACAGTGTAACAGACCCTTCTAGGCAGTGTTCAGGTAAAAGAATAATCAGACATATTGGATTTCAATATGCCTGATCCTTTGTTCCCACAGGAGATAAGACACAGCTTACTAGTGGTTAGGGTGTGGATTTTCAGTACTCGGCCGTGGCCACTATAGTTTTGACGGCGCAGCTGTGTTCCGTCAGCATCCGAGAACGTCCATCCGGTGCTGATTGGCGCGGGTGCAGGTTGGCACTTCCCTACTGATCATATAACGGTAGGCCATCAATAGAAAAGTATTGGCCAAAACTGAATGCAAGGATAGTCTCACGCCCATTGATTTACCGTATTTGGAATTATTAGTATAGTGAGTGCAAAAATCAGCTTCTTCATTTCCCGCATTTTCTGGATAGTTACTGAAATATATTCCATGGCAGCCTATTTGTTTTAATCCACCAGCATTTCCAGTATTGATTGCTGGCCGTGCGCCGTCCACCACATCCCATTCTGCTTCCAGTGTGTAGCGCCTAGTTATATACTCCGGCCAGCACACGGCTTCCACATATAGTGTCTGAACATGGACATGTTCGTTGGAGCAGAACTGGCTAGATGTTATGACCTCCATAGCAGCCATGTAAACTGACATCACAATACTGCACATGTCACTAATTATCCTGGGCAACGGATGCTGTAGTCATAAGGTAGAGAGGACCGAAGGAAAGGAGAGCCTGATTTCAACGATGTGTCGCTTACTAGGCTGCTTGTTGTAGTTTCAATAAAATCAGTGTTTTATCAGCAGGAGATTATCACTACAGGACTAGGTGTCTACTGCCATGAAGTCCTCCTGCTCTGTGTAACCCCGCCCCCACCACTGATAGGCAGCTAGTAGTGGGGGCGGGGTTATACAGAGCTCAGCATTTAGAGAACTGATAGATCTGCAGCAGAGAAAATAGTGATTTTATCAAAACTACAGCAAGCAGTCTAGTAAGTGATACATCGCTGGAGTCAGTTTCTCAGCCCTTACGTTATTCTGCTCTCAGATTGAATAGCAAAAACCTGGTGATAAATTTCCTTTTAAGAGTCCTTACAGACAGTACAGGACTAATAAATCCACTCAGATACTTTGTCTTAATATGCTATTTAAAGGGGTATTCCTATTTTGACCACTCATAGGGAAGATATGAATATCTGTTGATATGTGGCAAACAGACGCTACAATGATGTAGCCACACTATTCTATGGGAGTTACACAAACAGCTTGCTCTTCTGTTCCCGTAATGAATGACCAAGTGGCAATAGCCCTTTAAAAGTCACAGATATGACGTCTAGGTATTAGGCATCCATGTAACGTACTTTGTTACTCCATAGACCGGCGATTTCTGTTATATTTTTTTTATGGTTGCAATATTCACATAATCCAACGAATATATTATTTTTCATCTATAGTATTCTTTTTTGTGCGCTCTCCCCGTCTTAACCTCATCCATTTTTCGCCAGCTCCAGGCCTGGATCTCCAGGAAAGCATATATCCATTCGCTTTCTGTCTGGTTTATAAATGGTTGGCCGAGACTTGACCTCCATGTGTACCCAGGTCCTGTTCTTTTCTTCCGATGAAGTGGAATTCGCGATCCCATGATATCCATTCTGCAGTGAAGAGCTTCTAGACTCGATGGCACATTACCGCCGCACCTCCTCATAAATCCAATCCCTTCCTTCTCCTGCTCTCGATCTCACAATTTACCATGTGTATAACAATTTCACAGCAGCTGTTGGCAGGGCGTTTTTTTTTTATTCCCGAGTCCTTTGGTAATCTCGAAGATTGCTAAATATATTCAGCTCCAGCTCCTATATTTATACACAGATTTAATGCGAAAATAAGGCTGAGCCATCCTGACAATGAACGACCGCAAAAAAAGGGGCTCTCTCGGGATTTATGAAAAGAGCAATGAAGCGTTTGTTATGACAAGTGGATGAGACAATTTCCAGACCTTGATGGAGCCTTCAAAAGGTACAAGAGAAACCTCTCGACATCTCACATCACATTATTTCAGTTTTTGTTTAAGAAAATTGGCAAATTTTGCAATAGTTATTCGGAAGACTTATAAAATGAATAAGGTTAAGGGTGTAGGACTCGGTCAGCTAATAATCTAAAGATAAAAAATGGCAAAAAGGCAAATGAGCACCACTATTGGCAGCCTTATGCGCAGCTGACGGATTGGCGGAGAACAGGACACTAAGCTGGCCATAGATTAGAGATTTTGGACAGGCAATATGGCCTACCCTTTTGCCTTTTTGTGACATATGACCAATCTGTTAAAATGTTGTTGCTGGATTAGGTAAAAAAAAGAAACCATTATGAATGAACAACAGATCTGCGTCCTACGAAGCTCGGACTAGGCTACAGTGGTGGCAGAAGTAATCTGTCATTTAGTCCAAATTGAGGTGGTAAGAAATGTGGGTAACCTGCACTGCTGGTTGTCCACAAAAATTCCAGTATGCATTATAAGAGCAGTTTATTCTAGACGCATTTCAAACTTCTTCAGAATAAGCACGTTTCGAAGTTCTCAAACTTCTTCAGAAGAAGCACGTTTCGACGTTCTCAAACTTCTTCAGAGGAAGCATGTTTCGAATTTCTCAAACTTCTTCAGAAGAAGCACTGTTATGTTTTGGTAGCTGTAGAGAGTAAGCAAAAACGGCAATACACCAGAGAGGCTGGAACCTATTGGATTGCAGTAACCTGAACTAACCACACAACTAGAGGTAGCCGTGGAGCGTTCCTGTGTTGATCCTAGACGCCTCGTCACAGCCTGAGAGATAACTACACCTAAAGGCAGAAAGATGAAAGCTATCTGCCCCGGAGCAGATCTCCAAAGAAAATAGGAAGCCCCCAAACATGTAATGGCGGTTAGACAAGAGGAAGCACGGACACAGACAGAAAATAGAATGAGCAAACGCTGGGGCCCAATCTGTCTAGACCAGCGGTTCTCAACCTGTGGGTCGCGACCCCCGCGGGGGTCGAACGACCAAAACACAGGGGTCGCATAAAGGAGCCGGCGGCTGCAGCACTGTAGTGACAGCTGCAGCCGCCGGCTTCAAGAAGACATCCATACTTACCTTCCGTCGCTGCCTCCCTGTCGGCCGCGGCAGCTTCCTCCTGGCAGTGCGGTGATGTAGTACCGCTCATTAAGGTAATGAATATGGACGTGACGCCACTCCCATAGGCGTGGTGTCCATATTCATGCCCTTAATGAGCGGTATTACGTCACCGCTGCGCACAGGAGGAAGCTGACGCGGCCGACAGGAATGCAGGGACCTGGAGCAAGGAGGGTAAGTATGATGGGGGGAGGACGGGGAGCAGAGCCATGTATACAGGATGGGAGGGGGAGCGGAGCCATATATACAGGATGGGAGGATGGGAGCGGAGCCATGTACATAGGATGGGAGGGTGGGAGCGGAGCCATGTATACAGGATGGGAGGGGGGAGCGGAGCCATGTATACAGGATGGGGGGGAGCGGAGCCATATATACAGGATGGGAGGATGGGAGCGGAGCCATGTATATAGGATGGGAGGGTGGGAGCGGAGCCATGTATATAGGATGGGAGGATGGGAGCGGAGCCATGTATACAGGATGGGAGGGGGGAGCGGAGCCATATATACAGGATGGGAGGGGGAGCGGAGCCATATATACAGGATGGGAGGGTGGGAGCAGAGCCATGTATACGGGATGGGAGGGGGAGCGGAGCCATGTATACAGAATGGAGGGTGGATCGGAGCCATGTATACAGGATGGAGGGGGGAGCGGAGCCATATATACAGGATGGGAGGATGGGAGCGGAGCCATGTATACAGGATGGGAGGGGGAGCGGAGCCATATACACAGATGGGAGCGGAGCCATGTATACAGGATGGGAGCGGAGCCATGTATACAGGATGGGAGGCGGAGCCATGTATACAGGATGGGAGCGGAGCCATATATACAGGATGGGAGGATGGGAGCGGAGCCATGTATACAAGATGGTAGGAGGAGCGGATTCCATATATACAGGATGGGAGGGTAAGCGGAGCCATATATACGAGGGAGGGTAGAGCGGAGCCATATATACAGGATGGGAGGGGGAGCGGAGCCATATATATACAGGATGGGAGGGGGAGCGGAGCCATGTATACAGGATGGGAGGGGAGAGGAGCCATATATACAGGATGGGAGCGGAGCCATGTTTACAGGATGGAGGGGACGGAGCCATGTATATAGGATGGGAGGATGGGAGCGGAAGCCATGATACAGGATGGGAGGGGGGAGCGGAGCCATATATACAGGATGGGAGGGGGAGCGACATATTACAGGATGGGAGGGTGGGAGCAGAGCCATGTAACGGATGGGAGGGGAGCGGAGCCATGTATACAGGATGGGAGGGTGGGACGGAGCCTGTATACAGATGGGAGGGGGAGCGGAGCCATATATACAGGATGGGAGGGGGTGGCGGAGCCATGTATAAGGATGGAGGTGGAGCGGAGCCATGTATAAGGATGGGAGGGGGAGCGGAGCCATGTATACAGGATGGGAGGGGGAGCGAGCCATATATCAGGATGGAGGGTGGAAGCAGAGCATATATACAGGATGGAGGGGTGAGCGAGCATGTATACAGGATGGGAGGGGGGTCGGAGCCATGTATACAGGATGGGAGGGTGGGATCGGAGCCATTATACAGGATGGGAGGGGGGGGAGTCGGAGCCATATATACAGGATGGGAGGGGGAGCGGAGCCATGTATACAGGATGGGAGGGGGGGCGGGAGCCATGTATACAGGATGGGAGGATGGGAGCGGGAGCCATGTATACAGGATGGGAGGGGGGAGCGGAGCCATTTACAGGATGGGAGGGGGAGCGGAGCCATGTAAAAGATGGGGGGTGGGAGCGGAGCATGTATACAGGATGGAGGGGGGAGGACGATAGGGGGAGGGGCGGAGCCATTATATATGGAAGGGGGTGGGCAGAGCCATGTATAGGAGGGAGGGAGACGGAGCCATGACGGAGGGGGTGGGACGGAGCCTGTATACAGGGTGGAGGGGGGAGCCCGGGTATATAGGATGGAGGGAGGGAGAAGGAGGAGGGAGGGAGCCATAATACAGGATGGGGGAGCGAGCATTTAAGGAGAGGGGGAGAGACATTTCAGGAGGAGGGGTGGGAGCCATTAGATAGAGGGTTAAAGGATGGGGGGAGCGGAGATAACGGAGGGAGCGAGCTTATAAGGATGAGGGGGGAGCCATATATATACAGGATGGGAGGGTGGAGCGAGCCATTTAATACGGGATGGGAGGAGGGAGCGGAGCCATATACAGGATGGGAGGGGGACGGAGCCATGTATACAGGATGGAGGGGGACGGCCATGTATACGGATGGGAGGGGAGCGGAGCCATTATACAGGATAGGGGGGCGGAGCCATGTATAAGATAGGATGGGACGGAGCCATGTATACAGGATGGGAGGGGGAGCGGAGCCATATATACAGGATGGGAGGGGAGCGGAGCCATATATACAGGATGGAGTGGAAGCAGAGCCATGTATACGGATGGAGGGGGAGCGGAGCCATGTATACAGGATGGGAGGGTGGATCGAGCCATGTATACAGGATGGGAGGGGGAGCGGAGCCATATATACAGGATGGGAGGGGGAGCGGAGCCATATATACAGGATGGGGTAGCGGAGCCATGTATACAGGATGGAGGATGGGAGGGAGCCATGTATACAGGATGGGGAGGGGGAGCGGAGCCATATATACAGGATGGGACGGAGCCATAGTATACAGGATGGGAGGATGGGAGCGGAGCCATGTATACAGGATGGGAGGATGGGAGCGGAGCCATATATACAGGATGGGAGCAGAGCCATGTATAAAAGATGGTAGGAGGAGCGGAGCCATATATACAGGATGGGAGGGTAGAGCGGAGCCATATATACAGGATGGGAGGGGGAGCGGAGCCATATATACAGGATGGGAGGGGGAGCGGAGCCATGTATACAGGATGGGAGGGGGAGAGGAGCCATATATACAGGATGGGAGGATGGGAGCGGAGCCATGTATACAGGATGGGAGGGGGGAGCGGAGCCATATATACAGGATGGGAGCGGAGCCATATATACAGCATATTTCCGATGGCTTTAGCCCAGTGGCGTAGCGTGGGCGGGCGTAGGGCGCGGGCGTAGCGTGGGCGGGGGGCTGTCCGCCCCAGGCAGCACGTGTGTGGGGTGGCGTGGCAGCATTAGCAATTCTCTCCCACGGAGTCACAGTGCAGCGGCCCGGGACCCTCCGGAGCTGAGCGGCGGGTCGGTGAGTCCACTGTGCGGGGAGAGGGGGACCCGGCCTGAGCAGGCGGCGCAATACTTACCTCTCCCCGTGCCTCCGTAGCTCCGGGCTCCAGGGGTCGCCTGCAGGGCACCCGCGCTTCCTGTCACAGCAGCGCCGCTGGATGACGTCATCATTCAGCGGCCAGCTGTGGCAGAGAGCGCGGGCGCCGGACAGGTGAGATGTGAGGTGTATGTGTCTGTGTGTATCAGTGTGTGTGTGTGTGTGTGTCTGCCTGCTGTGTGTATGTGAGAGAGTGCTGCGGTGCTGTCTGTGTGTGGTGCTGTATGTGTGATGGTGATGGGGGAGGCAGTGATGGTGGTGAGGAGGCAACGATGATGGGGAGCCAATGATGATGGGCAGGCAAAGATGATGATGATGGGGAGGCGATGATGATGGGCAGGCAATGATGATGATAATGATGATGATGGGGAGGCGATGATGATGGGGAGCCAATGATGATGAGCAGGCAATGATCATGATGATGGGGAGCCAATGATGATGGGCAGGCAATGATGATGATGATGATGGGAGGCGATGATGATGGGGAGCCAATGATGATGGGCAGGCAATGATGATGATGATGGGGAGCCAATGATGATGGGAAGCCAATGATATTGATGGGGAGCCAATGATGATGGGAAGGCAATGATAATGATGGGGAGGCGATGATGATGGGGAGCCAATGATGATGGGCAGGCAATGATGATGATGGGGAGCCAATGATGATGGGCAGACAATGATGATGATGATGGGGAGGCAATGATAATGATGATGGGGAGGCAATGATAATGATGATGGGGAGGAAATGATGATGGGGAGGCGATGATGATGATGGGGAGGCAATGATGATGATAATGGGGAGTCTTTCCACAGTGCCCTTTCCTGAGCCGTAACAGTGCAGAACGCAGCACAGTGCAGAGGAGAGCTCCATATTTTGTATGGAGCATTATATGGGGACAAGTATTCTTTATGGAGCATTATATTTGGCCCATAATACTGTATGGAGGACTATTTGGTGCCCATAATATTGTATGGAGGACTGTAATTATTTTTTGGTTTGGGGGTCACCGCAACATGAGGAACTGTATTGCGGGGTCACGGCATTAGAAAGGTTGAGAACCACTGGTCTAGACAGAAAAGTACAGGAAAGGATACTCACTGCAATCCAAAAAAACCCCTAAAAAATACCAACTCTACTGATTGCAAAAACACCTGAGATCACACGACCTCTACCACCTAAATCAGTTCTCTGGTGTAACAAAACTAAGCCGCAGCCACTGAAAAAACAGGAAAAAGCAAATGAACTAACAACAGTGGCTCCAGATAAACTGAGAGGAGCACAAGCCCCCCGGAGGGGAACCTGGCTGACCTCCACAGAAGTGCAGGGAACAATGCAAAAAGCAAGCACAAAAATAAAAGCAGAAAATATCTTATCTGATAGCAGAAGATGCAGGCAAGACTCAGCAAGCTTCCAAATGAACCAGGAACCACAATTGAGACAAGAACAATTGATCACCGGCAACAATCATGGGAGAGAACCTCCCTTATATCAGACCAGTCCGTGATCCCAGATTGCCATTCCTCGCTGAAAGGTTCAGTACTGTCAGTAACCACCAGAGGGAGCCTCTGCTCAGAAACCATTTTTAGCACATTCACAACAGTACCCCCCCCTTGAGGAGGGGTCACCGAACCCTCACTTGTGCAACCAGGTCGATCAGGATGAGCTCAGTGATAGGCACGGATCAGTCTCCTAGCATGGATGTCCGAAGCAAACACCCAAGAACTGTCGTCCTGACCATAACCTCTCCACTTAACCAAATACTGGAGTTTCCGTCTAGAAAAACGAGAATCCAATATTTTCTCAACCACATACTCCAGATTGCCCTCAACCAAAACAGGGTCAGGAGGCTTAGCCACAGGAACCACTGGCTCGACAAACCTCTTCAATAAGGACTTGTGGAACACGTTATGGATCATAAATGTCCCTGGAAAAAGCAAACGGAAGAAAACAGGATTAAGAATCTCCATGATTTTATAAGGGCCAATGAACCTAGGCTTAAACTTTGGAGATGCAACCCTCATAGGGATATTTCTTGAGGACAACCAAACCAAGTCCCCCACTTTAAACCGAGGACCATCAGTCCTATGCCTGTTGGCAAACCGTTGGGCCTTCTCCTGAGAGAGAGACAACTTCTCCACTACCTGGTCCCAAATCGGCTGCATTCGCTCCACAACAGAGTCAACACCCGGACAGACAGAAGCCTCCGCCTGTCCCGAAGAAAATCGAGGGTGAAACCCAAAATTGCAGAAAAATGGAGACATCAAAGTGGCAGAGCTAGCCCTATTATTAAGAGCAAACTCAGCCAAAGGCAAAAAAGAGACCCAGTCATCTTGATCAGCAGACACAAAACATCTCACATAAGTCTCCAAGGTCTGATTTGTTCTCTCGGTTTGTCCATTGGTCTGAGGATGAAAAGCAGAGGAGAAAGATAATTGAACACCCAAGTTTAGAACAAAATGTCCTCCAAAATCTGGAAACAAACTGGACTCCTCTGTCAGACACAATGTTCTCCGGAATGCCATGTAACCGAACCACGTGCTGCAGGAACAAAGGCACCAATTCGGAGGAGGAAGGTAACTTAGGTAATGGTACAAGATGTATCATCTTGGAAAACCTATCACAGATTACCCAGATAACGGTCATTCTCTGAGAAACAGGGAGGTCGGAAATAAAATCCATAGAGATATGGGTCCATGGCCTCTTTGGCACAGGTAATGGCATTAACAAACCACTAGAGCGAGAGCAAGGCTTGGAGCGAGAGCAAGTCCCACAGGACTGCATAAATTCCCTGACGTCACGAGACAAAGTAGGCCACCAAAAGGACCGACTCACCAATCTCTGGTACCAAAAATCCCGGGATGACCAGCCAACGCGGAACAATGAATCTCAGACATCACACTCTTCTTCCACTGGTCTGGGACAAACAATTTCCCAATAGGGCAGCGCTCAGGTTTATCCTCCTGACACCCTTCCAGAGCCAGTCTCAAATTGGGTGAGATGGCGGAAAGAACTACACCCTCTTTCAAAATAACAGTAGGATCAGATAACTCAGAGAGTCCGCAAAGAAACTCCTCGAGAGGACATCCGCCTTAACATTCTTAGTGCCAGGAAGAAAAGAAACCACAAAATTAAAACGTGTGAAAAACAAGGCCCACCTGGCCTGTCTAGGATTAAGTCGCTTGGCTGATTTGAGATAAACCAGATTCTTATGGTCCGTGAGGACCACGACCTGATGTTTGGCTCCTTCCAGTCAATGTCTCCACTCTTCAAAGGCCCACTTCATGGCCAATAACTCCCGATTACCCACGTCATAATTACGTTCAGTTGGAGAAAATTTTCGATAGAAAAAGGCACAAGGGTTACTTTTAGAGGTCTCTGGATCTCTTTGGGACAAAACGGCACCTGCCCCAATTTCAGAGGCATCAACCTCCACCTGAAATGGTAGAGAAACATCAGGCTGCCGTAGAACAGGAGTAGAAGTGAATCTCTGCTTAAGTTCCTGAAAGGCAGAGACTGCCTCAGGAGGCCAATTCACCACATCAGAACCCTTTTTGGTCAAATCAGTCAATGGTTTAACAATACCGGAGAAATTACCAAAAAATTTACGATAAAAATTGGCAAAACCCAAAAATCTCTGAAGAGCCTTTAATGAAGTAGGTTAGACCCAATCACAGATGGCCTGAACCTTGACCGGGTCCATTTCAATATCACACGGAGACAAAATGAATCCCAGAAATGAGACCTTCTGTACGCCAAAAAGACACTTTGATCCCTTCACATACAGTGCATTCTCTCTCAAAATCTGGAACACAGTCCGAACATGTTTCACATGAGAGTCCCAGTCATTAGAAAAAATCAAGATATCATCCAAATAAACAATCAGAAATTTATCCTCAAAATCCCTGAAAATATCATTCATGAAGGATTGGAAGACGGAAGGAGCATTAGTGAGCCCAAAGGGCATCACTAGGTACTCAAAATGCCCCTCTGGGGTATTAAACGCCGTCTTCCATTCATCCCCGTGCTTAATGCGAATAAGGTTATACGCCCCCCTGAGGTCAAGCTTGGTAAACCAAGTAGCACTTTTCACCCTGGAAAACAGGTCAGAAATCAAGGGTAACGGATATTGATACTTCACAGTGATCTTATTCAAGAGACGATAATCAATACACGGCCTCAATGAACCATCCTTGTTTGGCCACAAAGAAAAAAACGGCACCCAAGGGTGAAGAGGATGGTCTGATATGACCCTTCTCCAATGACTCCTTGATATAAGATCGCATAGCATCGTGTTCAGGTACAGACAAGTTAAAAAGGCGACCTTTAGGAAATTTACCACCAGGCACTAATTCAATAGCGCAATCATAGCTCCTGTGAGGGGGCAAGGATGCAGATTTACTTTCACTAAATACATCCGAAAAATCAGTCAAAAAGTCAGGAACATCCTGAGACTGGGGAGAGGCAGAAAAAACAGGAGTGTCGGCATTAGCACATTGGCAGCCCCAACTGGTCACAGACACAGATTTCCAATCCAAAACAGGATTATGAGACTGTAACCAAGGGAAACCTAGTACAATAATGTCATGCAGATTATACAGCACCAGAAATTTGCAACTCTCCTGATGATCTGGTTCAACCCTCATTATCACCTGAGTAGAAAACTGGGGTTTATTCTCCGCCAAAGGGGTAGAATCAATGCCCAGTCGGGGAATAGACTTCCGCAGAGGTATCATGGGAAACCCACTATGTTTGGCAAAGTCAAAATCCATCAGGTTAATAGCTGCTCCTGAATCAACAAAAGCCTGAGCAGAAAATGTGGACAGGGAGCAAATCAGGGTTACAGTCAACAGAAATTTAGTCTGAACACTACCAAGACAACTGAGCGTGCAAAACGTCTTCCCCGTTTAGGACAGACTGAAATAGCATGAGAGGCGTCACCACAGTAGAAACATAACCCATTGCACTTTCGAAACTCATGACGCTGTGCCCCAGAAGTCACTCTATCACACTGCATGGGCTCAGAAGCTGGCTCACAAGGCAACACTATCTCACGCATACCTCTGCGCACACGCAAACGTCTGTCAATTTGAATAGCCAAAGACATAAAATCATTGAGACCAGAGGGAACAGGGAATCCCACCATAACATCCTTTACATTCTCTGACAGCCCCTTCCGAAAAAGGGCTGCCAAAGCATCATCATTCCATTTGGTCAGGACTGCCCACTTTCGGAATTTCTGACAGTACAACTCAGCGTCTTCAAGACCCTGATTTAATGCCAACAAGGTTTTTTCAGCTTGATCAGTGACATTAGGTTCATTGTACAATAACCCCAGAGCCAGAAAAAATGCATCAATATCATTCAAAACAGGATCCCCAGGTGTCAGGGAAAAAGCCCAATCCTGAGGATCGCCGCACAGGAGAGAGATGACAATTTGAACCTGCTGTGCTGCGTTCCCTGATGACTTAGGCTTTAAGGCAAAAGACAACTTAGTTATTTTTGAAATTCAGAAATTTAGCCCGATCCCCCAAAAACAAATCTGGCATGGGAATCCTAGGTTCCACAACCGGCAACCTAGCAAGATAGGTAGCAATACTCCGAACCTCAGTGGCAAGCTGATCCACACGGCCAGACAACTGTGCAAGCTCCATTGAAAGAAAAAAAAATCCTCCTCAGCACCCAGAGAGAAAGAGGGAAAAAATGCAACAAATAGGAAAAAAAAAATCTCTGACAACTCTTGACTTTTTTTTTTTCCCACGCTATTTTTCCCTTCTGTGAGTACCATATAATTTTCAGTTTTTTGGCCGGTGATACTGTTATGTTTTGGTAGCTGAGGAGAGTAAGCAAAAACTGCAATACACCAGAGAGGCTGGAACCTATTGGATTGCAGTAACCTGAACTAACCACACAACTAGAGGTAGCCGTGGAGCGTTCCTACGTTGATCCTAGACGCCTCATCACAGCCTGAGAGATAACTACACCTAAAGGCAGAAAGATGAAAGTTATCTGCCCCGGAGCAGATCCCCAAAGAAAATAGGAAGTCCCCAAACATGTAATGGCGGTTAGACAAGAGGAAGCACGGACACAGACAGAAAATAGAATGAGCAAACGCTGGGGCCCAATCTGTCTAGACAGAAAAGTACAGGAAAGGATACTCACTGCAATCCAAAAAAACCCTAAAAAATACCAACTCTACTGATTGCAAAAACACCTGAGATCACACGACCTCTACCACCTAAATCAGTTCTCTGGTGTAACAAAACTAAGCCGCAGCCACTGAAAAAACAGGAAAAAACAAATGAACTAACAGTGGCTCCAGATAAACTGAGAGGAGCACAAGCCCCCCGGAGGGGACCTGGCTGACATCCACAGAAGTGCAGGGAACAATGCAAAAAGCAAGCACAAAAATAAAAGCAGAAAATATCTTATCTGATAGCAGAAGATGCAGGCAAGACTCAGCAAGCTTCCAAATGAACCAGGAACCACAATTGAGACAAGAACAATTGATCACCGGCAACCATCATGGGAGAGAACCTCCCTTATATCAGACCAGTCCGTGATCCCAGATTGCCATTCCTCGCTAAAAGGTTCAGTACTGTCAGTAACCACCAGAGGGAGCCTCTGCTCAGAAACCATTTTTAGCACATTCACAACAAAGCACATTTCGAAGTTCTCAAACTTCTTCAGAAGAAGCACGTTTCGAAGTTCTCAAACTTCTTCAGAAGAAGCACGTTTCGAAGTTCTCAAACTTCTTCAGAAGAAGCACGTTTCGAAGTTCTCAAACTTCTTCAGAAGAAGCACGTTTCGAACTTCTCAAACTTCTTCAGAAGAAGCACGTTTCGAACTTCTCAAACTTCTTCAGAAGAAGCACGTTTCGAAGTTCTCAAACTTCTTCAGAAGAAGCATGTTTCGAAGTTCTCAAACTTAAGAAGAAGCACGTTTCAAAGTTCTCACACTTCTTCAGAAGAAGCTCGTTTCGAAGTTCTCACACTTCAGAAGAAGCACATTTCGAAGTTCTCAAACTTCTTCAGAATAAGCACAATTTGAAGTTCTCAAACTTCTTCAGAAGAAGCACGTTTCTAAGTTCTCAAACTTCTTTAGAATAAGCACAATTTGAAGTTCTCAAACTTCTTCAGAAGAAGCACGTTTCCAAGTTCTCAAACTTCTTCAGAATAAGCACAATTTGAAGTTCTCAAACTTCTTCAGAAGAAGCACATTTCGAAGTTCTCAAACTTCTTCAGAAGAAGCATGTTTCGAAGTTCTCAAACTTAAGAAGAAGCACGTTTCGAAGTTTTCACACTTCTTCAGAAGAAGCTCATTTCGAAGTTCTCAAACTTCTTCAGAATAAGCACAATTTGAAGTTCTCAAACTTCTTCAGAAGAAGCACAATTTGAAGTTCTCAATCTTCAGAAGAAGCACGTTTCTAAGTTCTCAAACTTCTTCAGAATAAGCACAATTTGAAGTTCTCAAACTTCTTCAGAATAAGCACAATTTGAAGTTCTCAAACTTCTTCAGAAGAAGCACATTTCGAAGTTCTCAAACTTCTTCAGAAGAAGCATGTTTCGAAGTTCTCAAACTTAAGAAGAAGCACATTTCGAAGTTCTCACACTTCTTCAGAAGAAGCTCGTATCGAAGTTCTCAAACTTCTTCAGAAGAAGCACGTTTCGAAATTCTCAAACGTCTTCAGAAGAAGCATGAAGGTTCTTGATCTTTGATTGAATCTTTGTGTTTCTTCTAAAAAGTCTGAGAACTTCGAAATACGTCAAGAATAAACCACACTGATATCTTTTATACTGCATATTTCTTTGTGAAACCACAACCGGCAGCGCAGGTTACCCACATTTCCTACCACTTCATTACCAGTTTGGATCTGCAAACCTTTACTGCTGTGTATCAGACAGCCATAGTAGGTGAGCATTATCGCTATACCTTATACACGGTATATCAGATAAAACCCTTTTGCGCTTGAGTTGTCCCCACAGCTAATCTAAATTTGTTCAAATTGTCATCCTTCATAGACCAATCATGAACGAGTTCTTCAGAAAACAGCCGTCTTGAGACTTTAAAGGGATTCTGACAGCATAGGCTGACTGTTCAAACATAGCACAGGAGCTTGGTGCACCCTTTAATGTATGACCAGCTTAAAAGGAGTTTGTCAGTACAAAATGACTGTTCAAACCAAGCAGAGGCGCTCGGTGCACCCTTGATGTCGATCAGGGACTTCAAACGCAAATATACAGAGAGACAAAATTAATTTGGACAAAGTTTTTCATGCCATCCTTGATATTTATTAACTAAATGTCTAAAATTGAGGAAGTGTTTTCTTATCACTAAATATAATGATAAACCTTTTCATATGGAAACCAGCTTAAAGGGATTGTCCCACTAACAAAGTACATTTTAATTAATAGATCTTATGGAAAATATTTGGAATTGAGAGTCCTCAGTTGTTGATACCTTTTAATGGTTAGCTGAAAAGATGGTAACAAATTGCAAGCTTTCGAGACTACTGGGGTCTCTTCAGCAGGCTAAGACTAATACAACATCTAAAGAGTCACATATTTATACACAACACAGCACAGAACTGTCATAATAGGAGAGGGATAGACAGTTATGGTCATAAATATTGGAAGAGTTCGTAGATAAGGAGTGTGAAAGTTTTATTGTCCTCTGATTGGAGTCTGGTTCTGTGTTGTGTGATGCCCCCACAAGGTCTGAAGAGCAAATTCCTTAATTGATGTAAAAAGACATAAATCCATGCGACACATTCATTCCTGCTCTGAGTATGTGAAAGGTCATCATGAGTTTATACTCCCAGACCCTCCTGTCTCTCTGAGATTTGAAGTTACCTTTCAGTACAAGTAATTTCAGGTCCATGGTGCTGTGATCAGGCATACAAAAATGTTTGGCCACACAATAAGAGAAAAAGAATGGATCTACCTGTCGCCAAACATTTTTGTTTGCCTGATCACAGCACCATGGCCAGATTTGGTTCACAGTCCAGAATATGACATGTACAGTACAGACCAAAAGTTTGGACACACCTTCTCATTTAAAGATTTTTCTGTATTTTCATGACTATGAAAATTATACATTCACACTGAAGTCATCAAAACTATGAATTAACACATGTGGAATTATATACTTAACAAAAAAGTGTGAAACAACTGAAAATATGTCTTATATTCTAGGTTCTTCAAAGTAGCCACCTTTTGCTTTGATGACTGCTTTGCACATTCTTGGCATTCTCTTGATGAGCTTCAATAGGTAGTCACCGGAAATGATCTTCCAACAGTCTCGAAGAAGTTCTCAGAGATGCTTAGCACTTGTTGGCCCTTTTGCCTTCACTCTGCAGTCCAGCTCACCCCAAACCATCTCGATTGGGTTCAGGTCTGGTGACTGTGGAGGCCAGGTCATCTGCTGTAGCACCCCATCACTCCTTCTTGGTCAAATTGCCCTTACACAGCCTGGAGGTGTGTTTGGGGTCATTGTCCTGTTGAAAAATAAATGATGGTCCAACTAAACGCAAACCGGATGGAATAGCATGCCGCTGCAAGATGCTGTGGTAGCCATGCTGGTTCAGTATGCCTTCCATTTTGAATAAATCCCCAACAGTGTCACCAGCAAAGCACCCCCACACCATCACACCACCTCCTCCATGCTTCACGGTTGGACCCCAGCATGTAGAGTCCATCCGTTCACCTTTTCTGCGTCGCACAAAGACACGGTGGTTGGAACCAAAGATCTCAAATTTGGACTCATCAGACCAAAGCACAGATTTCCACTGGTATAATGTCCATTCCTTGTGTTCTTTAGCCCAAACAAGTCGCTTCTGCTTGTTGCCTGTCCTTAGCAGTGGTTTCCTAGCAGCTATTTTACCATGAAGGCCTGCTGCACAAAGTCTCCTCTTAACAGTTATTGTAGAGATGTGTCTGCTGCTAGAACTCTGTGTGGCATTGACCTGGTCTCTAATCTGAGCTGCTGTTAACCTGCGATTTCTGAGGCTGGTGACTCGGATAAACGTATCCTCAGAAGCAGAGGTGACTCTTGGTCTTCCTTTCCTGGGGCGGTCCTCATGTGAGCCAGTTTCTTTGTAGCGCTTGATGGTTTTTGCAACTGCACTTGGGGACACTTTCAAAGTTTTCCCAATTTTTCAGACTGACTGACCTTCATTTCTTAAAGTAATGATGGCCACTCATTTTTCTTTAGTTAGCTGCTTTTTTCTTGCCATAATACACATTCTAACAGTCTATTCAGTAGGACTATCAGCTGTGTATCCACCAGACTTCTGCACAACACAACTGATGGTCCCAACCCATTTATAAGGACAGAAATCTCACTTATTAAACTTGACAGGGCACACCTGTGAAGTGAAAACCATTTCCGGTGACTACCTCTTGAAGCTCATCAAGAGAATGCCAAGAGTGTGTAAAGCAGTCATCAAAGCAAAAGGTGGCTATTTTGAGGAACTTAGAATATAAGACATATTTTCAGTTGTTACACACTTTTTTTTGTTAAGTATATAATTCCACATGTGTTAATTCATAGTTTTGATGCCTTCAGTGTGAATGTACAATTTTCATAGTCATGAAAATACAGAAAAATCTTTAAATGAGAAGATGTGTCCAAACTTTTGGTCTGTACTGTATATTATAGACAAATGGTTCATTGCACTTTTCTATATTCTTTTTTTTTTTCCGTCTGTCTCCTCTCTGGTCTGTAAATCCAGAGCTGTCAATCAGTTTGTCAGTCAGTGGAGAGGAGGGCAGAGATAAATGCAAAACATGTAGGTGGGAAGGTGCACTGAACTGTTCGGCCATGCCAAGAGGGGGGGAATTTAAGCGAAAGTGCTTGGTTTGAACAGTCATTTTGTGCTGACAGACTCGCTTTATAATGCATCTTCATTACACTATGGTCACAGTCGGTTCTCCCTTCTCATTTTTATTATGCAGTAGATTCTGACTACACTTACAACTGAATTGAGTAGAGTTGGTGCAAATTAATTCTCAGGGTCCGGTCTATTGGCCACAGCAGTAATCTTTGGCCCCTAGATAAGAGTTGAGAGCTAAATCTTCCCTGACTACATCCATGGCTCTTTTTTTGATTAGCCGGCCTGGCTGGGCGGCGTCCTCATATGCACACGTCCACTAACAGGCCAGCTAATCAAAAGAAGAGCCGCGGATAAAGTTGGGAAAGAGTCTGTTCTCAGGGTTCCGGTCCTGCCGCAACAGATTACTGTCGTGGCTGATGGACCAGGTTGGGCATATCGTTTTGAGCCAACTCTAGCGCTGACTATTGTCCTGATCGATTCACCCGTAAAGATACCCATTGAAATATAAAGTTGTCATACTGTGTGTGGTGGGAGTAGAATTGGGGTCATCCGCTGTAGAAAAAAAATTAAAGCGCTGATGTCACCCAAGTGCCCAATCTTCTGGCCTCATGAGGTCGTACATTACCCAACATAAACAAAATAGGTGTAAATTTATGCACCAGAAGTCATAATGCAAAATGTACCAGGACCCCCTAATGCCTGTAATTTATAGTACTCAATTCTTCACATCAGGTAGAATCCGGGGTGTCGGTACAATCATAACCTCTGCCCCCCCATACAGCTTATATCATTGCACGCTTTTCAGAATTTTCCTCCTATGGATCCGTACTTGCATGTACCGACCTAGCTTGTAACCACAAATGATTTTCTCAGAAACTCATTACTTTCTCTGAAAAGTAGTCCTACATTTTCATAGCTAATCATTGTTACTTATTGAAGCGCAGCCACATCTTCTTGTACGAGGCTGTTT
The DNA here is from genome assembly GCA_033576555.1 of Oophaga sylvatica. Classification (NCBI taxonomy): domain Eukaryota; kingdom Metazoa; phylum Chordata; class Amphibia; order Anura; family Dendrobatidae; genus Oophaga; species Oophaga sylvatica. The sequence goes on along the minus strand of JARQOD010000010.1, from coordinate 20,118,455 downwards.
GACTGATGAGAAAAAACCTGGGCTTTTCACTAAGGCTGTCTTAACATCTCTTACCGTCCAAGGCCCAGCGTTCCCTAAATTCATTCTTTTGTATTCGACTGTGTTTCTATTTTTTTTTCTCCCGGATTGTATAAAACAAGGCAGTTGGTGTAATATATATAATCTGTATTCTACATTTGATCTTAAGGAGGACCCATCACTTGCCATAAGCATAATTTTTTTTTAACCCAGTGTAAATGCTGCTGTTTTCCTGAATCTGACGGTTTTTCTTTTGTTCCTACTCTTTTCCCTTTGCAATATATGACCCCTTCTTTTCTATATATGTATTCTATATTTGATTATGCTAGTTGGATCATTCTAAAAGATGGAAGCTAATGCCACTGGGTAAGGCATTACAGAAGACCTATCACTTGCCATAAGCATTTTTTTTACCTAGTGTAAATGCTGCTGTTCTCTTGAATCTGTTTTTTTTTCAATTGTTATTGAAACCTTCTATCGTGTAACATTATTTTACAATATTTGGTTCAGTTTCAGACCAAGTTAATCTGTTCAGTCGTACAGTAGAAAATGCCAATAATTTGTTTTTTCTGGTACTGGAGGGGCTGAAGGTTTGGTGCCCACATTATGGGATATTTTTGACTCCACGTTTGTTCAGTAGAGTGACCAATAAGAAATTTTTGGCTTTGAAACCGTGATCAGCAATGAGAATTATTCTTATACCAAGGGACTGGTAATGGGAAAGGCTAGCACCTCCAGCTCAACCTAGAATTTACCCTCCTCCCGATCCCATAACAAGACTTACCAACTTACTTTCTGTAGTAATTTGGGGTGCGGAATATTTCTAAGCGTGTCCATAGAGCTGTTGACCGAACACTTATTCCTCTTTCCAATACATATGCACCCTCGGCTGGCGCACCTCTAGATGATCGGGCATGCTTCAGATCGATCATACACAATTTATTTTCTCCAACATCTGCCATTGGGGGAGAGTCAGTCAGGACACGCCATACACATGAGATGGTTAGCCGATCCCTCTAAATTGTCAGGTTCGGCCAACTTTTATGAGTATAGACACGTTAAAAGTAGTCTATCAGCAGAAAATGACTGTTCAAACCAAGCACATGCTCTCGGTGCTGCATTGGCGAGGCCAAAAAGTTCAGTACACCTTCCCTCCTATTTGTTTTCCTTCTATCGCTAATGTTTATTTACTTTTTTCACAGATAAAAATTATTTTTTTGCAACTGGGTTTCAGTAAATAATTGCGTCAAACTCGCCTGTCAGACCATTAGAATGAGCTCACTGACAGATTCCTGGTTGCCTCAATCTGCAGCCAGAGGCTGTACAAGGCAAATTGTGCTAAACTTCTAATGAAACCCAATTGAATTAATGATTTTTTGCCCCAACTACATACATTTATGTAAAAAAAAGAAAAAAAAGTCTCCTACAAGTGGACAGCCTAAAGCAGGCCATGTAGATGAGATCTGTCGACCGAATGCTCGTTCAGCCAACTTTTTTTTCTCCTTACCCCTCCATTCTTCATACACATGAATGCTCCTGCATGTGCCCAAGTAATGTGTTCATTTTTTATGCATTTTCCCCATTTGTTTGGGTGAAAAACTCCGTGAAAAAGAAAAAAAGTTAAAAGAAAGCATCACTCCTTATATTCTTATCTCAATATTGAAAGAACCAGAGCGAGGATTGATGCAGAAACGCGTTTCGCTGCATGATGATCATGACTCATTAGTTTTGGGGAAATTTCAACGACTATTGTGGAAAATTGTGACTTTATTAACAATCCAGCAATTATATATAGTAGTTATGTAATAATACGGAGCGCATTGGTTACATCCCGGCATGAGGGCTGTTCCACCACTGTGCCGGAAAACCGATCTGTAAACCTACGCTTGTTCAGGCGGCACTTAATGACGACACTTTTTCCAGCCTTCCCGCGTCTGCTGTGGCTTTGCTTTTACTAGGACTAGCTATAAATGTTTTTTTTTTGCAGGTCACATCCAAGCATAAAACAATAGACTAACCCATTGAGGACTTTGCCACATAGAAAACAGGAACTTGGTGAATACCAGCAGATCCTGTTATGACAAAGACAATCATTGATGTAATGCTATATCCGCCTTTTTTTCCATATCTTTTCAGCTTATGCCCATTTTTTTTTTTTTTTTTAACTGGTTTCTTACATGTAATTCTTCTGTATTTCTTTTACATGGCTCCTTATTACAATGTAAATATTTTATAGGGAATTAAAGGAGTTGTCCCCTTTCTAAAAACGTTTGCCTGCAGGGTAACCTAGGGGTAAAAAAATTAAAAAAGAAAAACCTGCAACCCATACTTAGACAATGTCTTTTCTAGTAGCAGTAAGTATAAAAAATGACTTGTAAATGAGGCCTAAGTAATAGAGATCTACATGAGAGAAGGTTCTTGATATTAAAGGGCTTGTCCAGTACTTGTCTAGTGATGGCCCATTCTTAAAAGATCAGATTAGTGGGGGTGCGACACCCAGCAACTCTGCCGATCAGCCGTTCCCGGTGCTGCCGGTGGCAAAAGTGATCAGTTGTGGAACAGCACAGCGCTGTCATCTGTATAGTGGCCACTGTGGGTACTGCATATCTACCCCTAGTCATTCTCACGGGAATAAAAAATTAAGCTTGTTGAAATCTACTTTCAAGGGCATGTGTCATCAGAAAATGGCTTATTATTTAAATCATTTTTTTTTTGTTACTTTATTTTATTTTTGGCAGTTTTTTTTACTAATAAAAAAAAAATGAGATGTGCAGTTTTCACGCTGTCTTTTGTTAGTGTCGTACCTCCTGCTCACGTTCATTAGCCTGACTCTGACCCTTATTTTTTTTTTTATTGAAGCATTTAATAAAGCGTGTGCAAACGTCATTATGAAGGGAAGGGGAGCTGTGACATCACCTAATGTGAATGGTGGCTCCTCTGTTATCAGCTGTGTATTGTAATCCTGCCTCTGATGATAATGAGACTTATGAAAACATTTCCTGACATGAGTCTGAAAAGTGGGATAATTGATTAATAATAATGTTGTTTAAAACACATGCTCACATTATTATTTTTTTTTTAAATACATGTAACACAAAAACCTGATTTAAACAATGGCTTTTTAGATGACACATTCCCTTTAACTGCGCTTTGTATTGTGCTGCTGACTATCCCAGAGAGGTTCCTCTACATAAGACCCCGCGTATCTTCTGTTATGAGTGGACGCATGTGATGGCGACATATCTTTTTTGGAGATCTTCCAGCATCATATGATATGGTTGATCACCGCTAAGGTTTTGGCTCCAGTAACTGAACCCCACGGCTTCTTCTAACCACAGGAAGCGTATGTCCAAACGGTCGTCTGATAAGCGACAATCTCTCTATAACCCACTGTGAATAGCACTTAATGTTCTCTATACAACGACAATACAAAGATTGCCTGATAAAATATGGGTGCCAATACAGTGGGGTACGCACTGCAACAAGAAGGGGGTGGTGGTGCCAGTCAGGGGTCCACATTGGGCAACTGCATGACTTGTTTTCCGCGTCGTACTGCGGAGCCTTCACCTACTTTGGACAGCTCCTCATATGGGTCCCGTATAGTCAAGCCAATGAAGTGGGACATGGTGTTTTTGAAGTCAATGATGAAAAGACCAAATCTAATATTATTTTCTCCGTAAGGTCCATTTTAAAGGATCTTATCCATAAAGTTCAAACCTTGGCCTTAAGGGGGCACCTGATTGGTGCAATATGCCCAAATTGTACACTCATTCATATGGTTTTTGTGCTGGGGTTGACTGTTTGAGATTTTTTTTTTGTCTCTAGTATAGGATCGGGTAGTAGTCCTTGGTACCTGGAGGACTTAAGGGGGTTGTCCAGGCTTTGTGACTGCAGACTTGTAAATCCTCAGTGCACGCTGTCAGGATTCTCCAGTGCCGGGGCTGGAAGAATGCGATTTGCATGCTTCCTTCCACACTCCTACTAGACTGTGTCCAGCTTTGCTTAATTCACTTGCATTGAGCGAAGGCGTGCAAGTCTAGTCGGCATGTGACCGCATGTATAATAATCACAGATAAGCCATGGAATGCTGACAGTGGGCACACTAGCGGCTCTCACAGAGTAACTGCAGACTTGAATCTCAAGCCTGGACACCCCCTTCAGAGGCTTATCTGCCGCATAAGGCATCACATGTATTGCACATCCCCCCTTTTGATTTGACTAGTTGTTAATGTACAGTAACTGGCTGCGGCCACTATATAGCCGATGGGACTGTGCAGCTCCATAACTGAGCAGTTGCGGCTGACACTGGGAACATCTGATCTGCGGGGGTGCCGGATGTCGATCAAACGTTGAGGACCTTTTATGTTCTTAAAAAAAAAGCCGCCTGCGCTCATGTGACACCGCCATGCTCTGTTGAGCATACACTGTATTGCGGTATATTAAAATAACTTTCCTTCCCAATTATGTTATTTCAGCCAGATTAGCGGTGGAGGGGGCCAGTATATTGAATGGAAGAAAGTGTAATCTGTATATACCAGAAGATCGGCCTGGGCAGCTCTATTTTAATAAACTCAAATAATAGGCACATTCTTGAAACCTGAGAGCAAGAAAATTAAATTATTTTCCCTTTAGCATCTCACATTGGCAACTGCTAATGTACTTTCTATTTTTATCCGGTTGTAATGGGATGACTGTTGCATATTCCATCGCTGTGTTTTTTCGATAAAATGTCCATAAAGAAGTCCAGGGGTCCTTCTCTGAAACCAAGCCAATATATTGCATGTAGACTATGAGAAAGCGGTTGTTGCGTGGATACAAATTTATTTTTTAAAGGGTTCGGACTAGTTACCTATCCTACACCTAACGTACATTTTGTGTACAAATAGGGGCAAAGTCAGGGGAGTAGGACTGCAGGAGCTGATTACATAAGGTTTTGTAGTCTGTTACCATGGAGATTCATAAGTCTGCATAGGAGCTGCAGACACAAAACAGATGGTTTTTATTTTTTTAAGATGAATGTTCTTTACCAAAATTTCTGCAAGCGTGTTCATAGTCTTTAAGATTTGGGTGCTCTTTTTTTTTTTTCTTTTTTTCTTAATCATAATTTGCATACATGCTGGCATGTCTCACCTGCTGAAGGAGATCAATGAGGCTTCTTGTCTGTAAGAGAAAGTCTTAAGCAGCATGGACAGGTGGTGCTGACGCATCAAGCAGATAGCTTGCCAACGCAGTGGTATCCAAGATGTATCGAAGCTGATGGTAGCAAAGCCAGACTGATGTAGCACTGTCATGGGTGCATCGCCACGAAGATCGTCGCGATTGCACATTCTGACTTCTCACAGCTGAGCTGCTGTTTCTTTGTGTTTGGTTATGAGAGAGTTAATTTTACCTAGCTCTTTGCTAAGACTAGGTCCAGCCTCGCCCGGCTGCTTTTGATTATGTTCTAATTAGTTTCCTTTATATTCCTGCCAGTCTGGGGGTTGGATGCCGGTGAAAGCATTCATATAGTTTAGCAGACTGGATCGGTTCTGAGAATACTTAAGCTAAGAGCTCCTTAGTTGTTTTTACTCTTATAGCTTATAGTTTATCTCTGAGACCTTAGGTGTTCCTACTGTGTGTGAGTGTTGTATGTAAGACTTTATTTACTTTATTTCTTATCTTTCTTGTATTTCTTTCTGTTCATTATCCATTACCTGTTCATTCCCTTTGGTGGTAATCAGGGTCCTTCTTAGGACTAGAATACAGTTGGCAGGGATTGATAGGAGACAGGGTTTACGCTGGTGGCCTGGACCTCTGTACCTTTGACAGTACCTCCAGGTTGAGGGTTTAGTTAGGACCCCAGTTTAGGGTCAGCTTAGACCCCGGTCACCCTCTAGCCGGAGACAGCGTATAACGGATTCCGTTTTGACCCACTGGACTTTCTGTCAGGTAAAGCTATGTTATCATATATCTATGCGCATGTTATATAGTATGTTGCCCTTTTGATATAGATTATTGTCATCACATATATATATCTGCTATACAGCGTGACATTTTCACCGGCCAATACTAAAGATTCTCCTCAGCTGTCATGGATCCAGTAGCCCAGCTGGCCCGGCAGTTGCAGGGATTGTCCATGGAGTTGGCAGACATTAAGTCCAAGGTTTTGTCCCCCCGGAGCAAACCAGATCTGAACCTAAGGTTGCTCTCCCGGACAGGTTCACTGGTGGGCGGGACAAATTTTTTACTTTCCGGGAGGCATGTAAATTGTACTTTCGGCTGCGGCCTCGGTCATCTGGGAGTGAAGAGCAGAGGGTGGGAATTGTTATCTCGCTCTTACAAGGGGACCCTCAATCTTGGGCGTTCTCTATTCCTCCAGGCTCCCCAGATCTCCAGTCAGTGGATCGATTTTTTACTGCCCTGGGTCTGGTATATGATGATCCGGATCGAGTCTCCTTTGCTGAAACAAGGTTACGTAAAATACGGCAAGGAAATCGTCCAGCGGAGGAATATTCTTCTGAATTCCGTAGATGGGCAACAGATACTCAGTGGAATGACCCAGCTCTTAGGAGCCAGTTTTGTCAAGGGTTGTCTGACAAATTAAAAGATGTGTTGGCTCAGTATGATTCTCCTCCATCACTGGAGGCTGCGATGGCCCTCGCTATTCGCATTGATAGACGTCTTCGGGGAAGACGCGAGGTAACTCCGCCCCCCGTGATGACTCCACCTACTACTAAAGTCCCTTATACTGAGGTTCCCCTGGTCTGTTCTGAGGAACCCATGCAGTTGGGAGGGACATCATTTTGTAGGAGGGAATCAGCGGTGCGCCGCAAGACTAGAAGGTGTTTCTTTTGCGGGAGAGAGGGACATTTTGTTGGGGGGTGTCCATCCCGGACCTCTTTGAACCAAGGAGTTAACCTGGGAGTGTGTATTTCGTCCCCAAATCCCTCTCAGTTTCTCGTGCCTGCGGAGGTGGTGATTGGTACTAGAACTGAGAGGATTTCTGTTTTTCTTGATAGTGGGTCCGGGGCTAATCTGGTGGACGCTCGGTTTGCCCAGGTGCATGGTATGCAACTGAGTGTATTGGCCAAACCGGTCCCTATACTCTCTATTGATTCTAGACCTCTTGGTCAAGGTAGCTTGGTACAAGCTGTTCATAACATAAATCTTCGAGTAGGGGCAATACATAAAGAGCAATTGTCTTGTTATGTGTTGGAGGGTCTGCCTGCTCCTATTGTATTGGGACTTCCTTGGTTGGCTAAACATAACCCAGTGATTGATTGGCAATCCAGAAAGATAAGCCAGTGGGGTGAATTTTGCAAGAATAACTGCATGAGCACGGTCATCGGTGCGGTTGTGCCTGGGACTTTGCCTCCTTTTCTGGAGGACTTTTGGGAGGTGTTCTCAGAGGAGGGGTGTAAAGAGTTACCTCCTCGTCGCACATATGACTGCTCAATAAAGTTGCTTCCTGATGCTTTATCTCGTACTTTCCCAGGGGTCGGGAAGACGGATGATCCGGTTCCTATTCCTCAGGAGGGAGTTGTAGTGTCAGCTGTATGCTCTGAGCTTGAGGGGGAGGTATTGGGGGCTCAGGGGGACGCCCCTGTGGGACTTCCAGGGAGACTGATAGTTCCAGATCGCTTAAGACTGAAGGTTACGGAGAACCCTTACAAACGGATGGCTGATAGGAGGAGAGTTTCTGGTCTAGATCTGAAGGTGAACGATCTGGTGTGGTTGTCTACCAGGAATATAAAACTTAAAGTTCCCTCCTGGAGGTTGGGTCCCAGATTCATCGGGCCATACAGGATCAGTTCCATAATTAATCCTGTGGCATTTTGTCTGGACCTCCCTCCTACGTTTAAAATTCATAATGTGTTTCACAAGTCATTACTTAAAAGGTATGTGGCACCAGTCATACCGTCACCTCTACCTCCTCCTTCAGTGGTGGTCAATGATAACGTGGAAGTTCATTGGAGGGGGTATGGTCCTGAGGAGAGGACGTGGGTCCCTGCGTCGGATGATAACGCAGATCGATTGGTTCGGACCTTTCACACAATTTACCCGGACAGACCTGGTCATGAGGGTCCGGAGGCCCCTCGTAGAAGGGGGGGTACTGTCATGGGTGCATCGCCACGAAGATCGTCGCGATTGCACATTCTGACTTCTCACAGCTGAGCTGCTGTTTCTTTGTGTTTGGTTATGAGAGAGTTAATTTTACCTAGCTCTTTGCTAAGACTAGGTCCAGCCTCGCCCGGCTGCTTTTGATTATGTTCTAATTAGTTTCCTTTATATTCCTGCCAGTCTGGGGGTTGGATGCCGGTGAAAGCATTCATATAGTTTAGCAGACTGGATCGGTTCTGAGAATACTTAAGCTAAGAGCTCCTTAGTTGTTTTTACTCTTATAGCTTATAGTTTTTCTCTGAGGCCTAAGGTGTTCCTACTGTGTGTGAGTGTTGTATGTAAGACTTTATTTACTTTATTTCTTATCTTTCTTGTATTTCTTTCTGTTCATTAACGTTACCTGGTCATTCCCTTTGGTGGTATTCAGGGTCCTTCTTAGGACTAGAATACAGTTGGCAGGGATTGATAGGAGACAGGGTTTACGCTGGTGGCCTGGACCTCTGTACCTTTGACAGTACCTCCAGGTTGAGGGTTTAGTTAGGACCCCAGTTTAGGGTCAGCTTAGACCCCGGTCACCCTCTAGCCGGAGACAGCGTATAACGGATTCCGTTTTGACCCACTGGACTTTCTGTCAGGTAAAGCTATGTTATCATATATCTATGCGCATGTTATATAGTATGTTGCCCTTTTGATATAGATTATTGTCATCACATATATATATCTGCTATACAGCGTGACAAGCACAGACAAGCAACAGAGGTAAAGTAGTGGAGACTTGGATGTGGCAGAGCTGGCGTAATGGAGACTTGAAAGTAGCAGAGCTGAGCAGCAAAGTTTAGAGTAGTGGGGCCAAATTTAGAAAATTTTGGAGTACTGGAGCCAGATGGAGCCGAGTTTGGGGTAGTGGAGCAGAGATTTGGGCTAGTGGAGCCAGATGGAGCCAAGTTTGGGGTAATGGAGCCAAGTTTGGGGTAGTGGAGCCAAATGGAGCCGAGTTTGGGGTAGTGGAGTCAGATGGAGCTGAGTTTGAGGGAGTGGAGCCAGATGGAGCCGAGTTTGAGGGAGTGGAGCCAGATGGAGCTGAGTTTGGGGTAGTGGAGCCAGATGGAGCTGAGTTTGGGGTAGTGGAGCCAGATGGAGCCGAGTTTGGGGTAGTTGAGTCAGATGGAGCCTAGTTTGGGGTAGTAGAGCCAGATAGTGCCGAGTTTGGGGTAGTGGAGCCAGATGGAGCAGAGTTTTGGGGTGTTGGAGCCGAAATTTGAGCTAGTGGCGCCAGATGGAGCCGAGTTTTGGGATAGTGGAGCCATATGGAGGCGAGTTTTGGGGTAGTGAAGCCATATGGAGGCGAGTTTGGGGTAGTGGAGCCAGATGGAGCAGAGTTTGGTGTAGTGGAGCCAGATGGAGCCGAGTTTGGGATAGTAGAGCCAGATGGTACTGAGTTTGGGCTAGTGGAACCAGATGGAGCCAAGTTTTGGGGTATTGGAGACGAGATTTGAGCTAGTGGAGCCAGATGGAGCCGAGTTTTGAGATAGTGGAGACATATGGAGCAGAGTTTTGGGGTAGTGGAGCCAGATGGAGCTGAGTTTGGGGATAGTGGAGCCAGATGGAGCAAAGTTTTGGGGTGTTGGAGCCGAGTTTGAGCTAGTGGAGCCAGATGAAGCCGAGTTTTGGGTGGTGGAGCCAGATGGAGCTGAGTTTGAGGGAGTGGAGCCAGTTTGAGGGAGTGGAGCCAGATGGAGCCAGTTTGAGGGAGTGGAGCCAGATGGAGCAGAGTTTGGGGTAGTGGAGCCAGATGGAGCCGAGTTTGGGGTAGTGGAGCCAGATGGAGCCTAGTTTGGTGTAGTGAAGCCAGATGGAGCCTAGTTTGGGGTAGTAGAGCCAGATGGTGCCGAGTTTGGGGTAGTGGAGCCAGATGGAACCGAGTTTTGGGATAGTGGAGCCATGTGGAGGCGAGTTTGGGCTAGTGGAGCCACGTGGAGCCGAGTTTGGGGTAGTAGAGCCAGATGGAGCCAAGTTTGGTGTAGTAGAGCCAGATGGAGCTGAGTTTGGGGTAGTAGAGCCAGATGGTGCTAAGTTTGGGGTAGTGGAGCCAGATGGTGCCAAGTTTGGGGTAGTGGAGCCAAATGGATCAGAGTTTGGGGGAGTGGAGCCGAGATTTGAGCTAGTGGCGCCAGATGGAGCCGAGTTTTGGGATAGTGAAGCCATATGGAGGCGAGTTTGGGCTAGTGGAGCCGAGTTTGGGGTAGTAGAGCCAGATGGAGCCGAGTTTGGTGTAGTAGAGCCAGATGGAGCCGAGTTTGGGATAGTAGAGCCAGATGGTGCTAAGTTTAGGGTAGTGGAGCCAGATGGTGCCGAGTTTTGGGTAGTGGAGCAAGATGGAGCAGAGTTTGGGGAGTGGAGCCAGATGGAGCCGAGTTTTGGGGTATTGAAGATGAGATTTGAGCTAGTAGAGCCAGATGGAGCCAAGTTTGGGATAGTAGAGCCATATGGAGGCGAGTTTGGGTTAGTGAAGCCATATGGAGGCGAGTTTGGGGTAGTGGAGCCAGATGGAGCCGAGTTTGGGGTAGTGGAGCCAGATGGAGCCGAGTTTGGGATAGTAGAGCCAGATGGTACCGAGTTTGGGGTAGTGGAGCCAGAAGGAGCCGAGTTTGGGATAGTAGAGCCAGATGGTACAGAGTTTGGGGTAGTGGAACTAGATGGAGCCGAGTTTTAGGGTCTTGGAGAAGAGATTTGAGCTAGTGGAGCCATATGGAGCCGAGTTTTGGGATAGTGGAGCTAGATGGAGCCGAGTTTGGGGTAGTGGCGCCAGTTAAAGCAGAGTTATGGGGTGTTGAAGCCAAGATTTGAGCTAGTGGAGCCAGATGGAGCCGAGTTTTGGGATAGTGGAGCCAAATGAAGGTGAGTGTGAGGTAGTGGAGCCAGATGGAGCCGAGTTTTTGGGGTAGTGGAGCCAGATGGAGCCGAGTTTGGGGTAGTAGAGCCAAATGGTGCCGAGTTTGGGGTAGTGGAGCCAGATGGAGCAGAGTTTGGGGAGTGGAGCCAGATGGAGCCAAGTTTTGGGGTATTGGAGATGAGATTTGAGCTAGTGGAGCCAGATGGAGGCGAGTTTGGGGTAGTGGAGCCAGCTGGAGCAGAGTTTTGGGGTAGTGAAGCCAGATGGAGCCAAGTATTGGGGTAGTGGAATCAGATGGAGCCGAGTTTTGGCTAGAGGTAGGAATGCTAACAACATTAAAACTCGGGCGGTATCCTACTGCCTGAACCTAAGGGACGTGATGTCATCTGAACACACTAGATAAGTAGTGCACTCACCCAAGACAGCACGTTATGCAGATCGAAGCACCAAAAAGAAAATTAAAAATAATTTAAAAATGAGTCAATGTTCTGATTATAATGTTTATGGCCATGAAAATCATTTTCCCCAAAAACATAGGGGGGTATAACATCGTCCACGTTTTCCCCCCCTTAGGGAAAATTTTGAATTTTAGCCTTAATTATTTTCCAAAGATAGAGCGCCCCCTCAAGGAAATTTTTGTCCAGAGACTAAAAAGATTTTG
>JARQOD010000010.1:19986336-20106683 GCA_033576555.1 Oophaga sylvatica | reverse complement strand
CCGATCCGGTCCCAAAAATTATCACTTAGTGGCCAAATCTTGAGAGACACCATATTCAGATGTCAGGAAACTCCATGTTTGTTGTAATGTCACATTCTTTTCTAGCGCCCCTTTAACCAAGTATCTTGTATTTGATGTTTGGGATCAAAGGGTGACGGGAGCAGCTGTTGTTTTTTTTTACCAATTTATTCCCAATATGTCCTATGAGGTGACGGAAGAACGTGCGTCGGGGAACCGCGGCGACAGGACTGTATGTGGCTCTGACGCCACATCCTATTCACCTTCCCCATTTCTTGGTCAGATGAGATACCCAGCTGTGTCCGGTAATGAGGTGTCATTCTGACCAGCGAGTCCAGGCTGACTCGCATGCATTATTAGATTTCTCCGAAACTTTCCTCATGCTGTTCCTTTCGATGTCTGGTGTCAGGTCTCAGAACCTTTTCAATGCACAAAGGCTCCTACATCACCTTGAGTAGCCACACACTTGGCTGTATAGTTTGGATGCTCGTTCCTACAGAACTTGTTGTCCCAATGACGAGCACACTTTTTTTTGTATGTTTTTAGCTTTCGGGCAGGATTTTGCTTTATTCATTGTTCTTACAGCACTGTATAAGTGTTCCATATTATTATGCTTTTTTATTTCTGCTGCATTGTGTAGTTTTAAGGGGAGTCGGTTACCCTCACAGTGGCAGTTAATCTACCTAAGCATTTATATATGGCTCCTAGCACATATGTAAATCATACTTAGTAAGTAGAGTGTAGCTTAATATTTACTTACAAATCAACTTTTATTTGTCATGTAAATGAGGGAACTTCAGTGCACGCTTGGCTTGTGGTTTGGTGCACCGTCGCACCTTTTTATCTGCATAATGAAGCCTTGCCTTGTGCTCCTGCCCCCCTTGCCTTACGCTCTGCCCTCCCTTGCCTTGTGCTCCTGCCCTAGCTTGCCTTGCACTCCTGCCCTCCTTGCCTTGCGCTTCTGCCCTCCTTGCCTTGCGCTTCTGCCCTCCTTGCCTTGCGCTTCTGCCCCCTTGCCTTGCACTCCTGACCCCCTTGCCTTGCGCTCCTGACCCCCTTGCCTTGCGCTCCTGCCCCCTTGCCTTGTGCTCCTGCCCTCCCTTGCCTTGCGCTTCTGTCCTCCCTTGCCTTGCGCTCCTGCCCTCCCTTGCCTTGCTCTCCTGCCCTCTCTTGCCTTGCGCTCCTGCCCTCCCTTGCCTTGCGCTCGCCTCTTGCCTGCGCTCCTGCCTTTTGCCTGCGCTCCTGCCCTCCTTGCCTTGCGCTCCTGCCCTCCCTTGCCTTGCGCTCCTGCCCTCCCCCTTGCGCTCTGCCCTCCTGCCTCTGCCCTCCTTGCCTTGCGCTCCAGCCCTCCCTTGCCTTGCGCTCCAGCCCTCCCTTGCCTTACGCTCCTGCCCTCCCTTGCCTTACGCTCCTGCCGCCCTCGCCTCACGCTCCTGCAGCCCTTGCGTGCGATCATCCAGTGTCGGTGCGCAGAGGGGGGATACAGCGTTTTCTCTGTTAGATACAATCAATGTGAAGTACAGACTTCATTATGTAAATAGGAAAGTGTGAAGGTGCACTGAAGCACCCTAATTTGCAAATCAAATAAAAGTTGATTTTTTTAAATTAAAAAGTTTAAGCTAGACTTGCCCAGTATGATTTACATAGGGGCTAGCCCCCCTATATGAATGTTTAGGTAGCTTAATTGTCATTTTGGGGGAGTGACAGATTCCCTTTAATTGTACATAGTCCTTTTCCCCCCATTTTTTTATTTCTCTGTTCCACTTGTCTCGTTGCCAGTAGCAGTATATTCTCTTTCCTTTCTGTAGACCTTCAGCTCGTGGTCATGTTCACGTTCCTCCATGTGTACCTCCCATTCTCCTAATTTTCATGTTCATCTGCCTCCCTCCCCTCCAGCTGTCATGTCTCCATCCTCCTTGTCGTTGTGCCATCTGCCAGATGAGCACTATGGTGACTTAGGTGGAGGCGAGGAGACGATTGCTCCCCTGCCTTTGCCCACAGCCGGAAAAGGTGCATATGTAACCCTCATCTCCCACCAAGGGTCAACATAAGCACCCTACACGTGCCGAAACCTTCGGCAGGTCGCTGGACCACAGTGGTAATGTTTCTACAACCTCCTGGGCAGTGGCGTTGGACGCCGTAGGTGCATCACTCCTCCTAGATCTCCTACTTGCTTTGTGACCTCACCCATGACCTTGAATGGGGTCTGAGTGAGGGCTCCGTCTACTCCGTGAATCATTATCAGCCATCTGCGATTTAATCACTAGTCAAAACCCATTAGGTCAAATCACGCCTGATGCTCTAAGGTTGAAGTAGCTAAACCTTTCGTAGCTGCGCAGGTTCAGTCTCCTCCCTCCACCCTTATGTAAACTTCCAGTATCCTCCCATATTTCAAATATACAGTGACGATTCCAGGACCTCATTTACTAGAAATGTCAAATTTAATGCACAAGTCATCAAATTCCTCTCTAGTGTCCTTAATCAGAAGCATCGTCCGGGGAAATGGACGAAGTCGCGGTAATATCCTTGTATGGAGGAGAAGGGTCTCTGCAGCAAAAGTGCACAACAAATCCCAAATTTTCTCTTTTTCAATAATTTTTTTTGAAATTGCAAAGTTCTTCAAATACAGACATTAAAATGTCGTACTCGCAAGTCCGTGTTCTGATCAACACCCTTGAAGCTGAAAATATGCTCAATTGAGAAACCGTAATACTTTTCGGTATAAGTTTTGGTAGTTAAAAAAAAGTTGGAGCTCTTTAACGATTAAACGCGCAGCATTTTTCATCCTTTACATCCCATTATTAAAAAAAATATATATGTATCGAGTCCATTTAAGGCCTCCTGGGATGTCCACTTTGCTGCCATTACGTGTGTATATTATACATACAGTATACATCGGGCATTAATGTATGAAGCACTTTATAACGGAATCAATATTTAAACCAAATCAATGTAATAAAGACCCCAGGGAAGGTGTTGCCCACCATATGCAGTTTGGATGCATTCTCGTGCACTATACTTTTTCTTTTTGTCATTGTTATGGCACATGTGTCTGGTCTGTATCCATACTTGTCAAAGGTGATTTAGTCCAAAACCAATGTATAAAGCTTTTACAGAACGTTTGTCCATAAAGAGATGAAGGGTCATGTTTGGCCCATGACTGTCGGTCTAAATGTCCTATGTTGAGCATAATAATTAAAAATGACCGCGTTGACCTGGCTTCGTGACAAATGTATGAAAAGGACCAAGAAACATCTGGACAACACAACCATATGGGGTCCAGAGCTTCAGCCATGAGTCTAGTGTGGTCCACCACCAATGTTGACCAAGAAGACCTTGCTTGCCATAGTTATCCAAATAGTTTTTTTTTTCTGGGGATCCAGCGTAGATCAAGTTCCTAAAAACTATCTTATGTCTTTGCAGTATACCGTATTTAAGAACACCTTTTCTTTTGGATCTCAGGAGCGCAGCCCTAACCATGCCTCTTCCACCAAACGTTTTAGTTGACCTCTCCCTCATATGCGGCAGGATGCGAAGGATCGTCACACATAATGTCCACTTCTTGGGAGAAGGTGACACCATACACTCATTTTAGTTGACTGATAACAGACGATCATGATCAACGAAGAAGTCGGTCACGTTTTCCGTTTGAGTCCATGCTTGATTTTTCCCTCAAAGATCGATAATACTTTGCCCCGTGACTTTACTGCATATGTCCATTTTGAATGACTAATGTACATATGGATTGAAATGTGCACGGCCGCTTTTGTGGACCGATTATTTACCAATTGTTTCTTTAAAGGGATTGTCCACCTCTTAAATTCATGTATTTGTGGCTAAAAAAATATTTTTCTAACTAGCTTTCATTAAAAAATTTGCACTGGTAGCCTTAGGCTATGGTTCCACGGTCCGGAACCATAGCGCTTTGGACGGAGCGGAAATTCCGCTCCGTCTAAGCCCCGCCCCCTTTATGACGCGCGATCTTTCCGGAGGTGTTCAGGACACCTCCGGAACACCTCCGGAAAGAGCGCAGGGCTACATAGCCCTGTGTTAATTCTGTTGCGGCGACGCACCGTCGCCGCAATACGCGAGGACATGCTGCGGTCTAAAAAGACGCGCCGCATGTCCGTTTACGCAGGTTTGCCACCTGCGTATTGTTACGCATGGTGGAGACGGGATTCCTTGAAATCCCCTCCACTATGCTGTAACATCTGGACGCTGCGTGTTTGGCGCTGCGCCAGCGCACAGCGCCAAACACGCAGCGTTTCCTGACAGTGGAAACTCACCCTAATATGTCATCTATCTATTGCTGGCTGCTGAATGAGTTAACGGAAACTTACGGTAGTCAGTAAGCTCATTCTGTAGAGTTTGTGATGACGCCTGTCTGACTTTTCCTGATTTATTACCATAGACCACATGAATTGTAATTGTAAATGGAAGGGCAGTCTGCTGTAATGATCTACATGTCTCACATTGGTAGCGCCCCCTTTCATTTACAATAAGGCTATGGTTCCACGGTCCGGAACCATAGCGCTTTGGACGGAGCGGAAATTCCGCTCCGTCTAAGCCCCGCCCCCTTTATGACGCGCGATCTTTCCGGAGGTGTTCAGGACACCTCCGGAACACCTCCGGAAAGAGCGCAGGGCTACATAGCCCTGTGTTAATTCTGTTGCGGCGACGCACCGTCGCCGCAATACGCGAGGACATGCTGCGGTCTAAAAAGACGCGCCGCATGTCCGTTTACGCAGGTTTGCCACCTGCGTATTGTTACGCATGGTGGAGACGGGATTCCTTGAAATCCCCTCCACTATGCTGTAACATCTGGACGCTGCGTGTTTGGCGCTGCGCCAGCGCACAGCGCCAAACACGCAGCGTTTCCTGACCGTGGAAACTCACCCTAAGCTCTGGAGGCAGTTTTTCAGGGAGATCTATGTCCAGCCCATAGATCTTAACAGCTCATTTACATATTAAGAAAAACATGGATTTCTCAGGAATAAAACATTGGATCGCAGATATCAAGGTATCATTTTATTCAGCTTCCTAGGAGCTACATGCCCATACAGACGGATTAGTAGGGTTGATCCTACTGACACATCCCCTTTAAATCATGCTTGGTCCATCACACTAATATGTGCCTCCCATTGGCCACTAGCTGGCCCTGCCTTGACGTGAACGCCTGCCTTCTAGTTGTGCCAAAACGCAACTTGAGCAGAGAGACAAAAACCCACTCCATTCGTGTAATCCTTCTCATATGTTGTTAACGATGGATTACACCTGACAACAGGCAGCAAGTTACACAGACGGGAGATACTTGGTGGCCAACACATTAAATGGATTTTTCAGACATTATTTTTAATAGTGGTTTGCAGATTTATCAAATATGATGAATTTTTGCAAAGTACAGTGACCATTTACGATCTCCTGCTAGTGTTCTTTGGCTAAATCTTTGGGATTTAATGTCTCGAACGTAAGACTCTTCCTTTCTTCCTAGAAAGCTCACTTATTACCTTGGATGTAGAAGATCTCATGTCTTGTAGTGCACGGTGTCGTGCTGAGCTTCTCCAGCGATAATTGATGTTCCTATTTTACGAAGGGCTTACATTTCTAAGTGTCATATAGAAAGTCTTACAACCTGAAGAAACTGCCGTGGTCCGGACATGATCATTGGATGGCTATCCTTCTGTTTTTCTTAAGGCACATGTATATTCCTTTTTCTGTCCCAAATCTGAACACAAAAAAAAACTATTGGAAATGGGAAAATGTTAAGCTTAAAGGGATTTTCCATTTTTAGGAAAGTGGACCCCAAACTCTCTAAAATAACAGAGCAGTGACTCACCCTCCCCAGGTCCACCCCCGGATCCACGCCGCTGCTTGGGTCTCCGTATATTGGCTGTAATGTCGACATAGCGCATCACCAATGTAGTCCATCAGAATAGGTGCACCGTTATAGGATTCTATCCCAATGACACCATATGTTTTTTTTAAAGGGATTGTCCTAGCCAAACAAGCTTGTAGCCACCAGGGATCCGCATGAAGCGGTGGGAAAAAATGCAGTGTAAATTTTAACTTAAAAGCCCCACAAACATGGTTATGTTGAGTCTGCCTTTTTACCCCGTTGCCCAAATGGGCTAATGAAGTTAGTCCAGTGTCCTAGTATCTTTATTTTTTTTTAAATGGGTACTGATATGGGATTTCAGTTTTTGGCTTTTACCAGAAATCCTTTAAAGCAGCATATTGTAGAGACTGAGATCCTGATTCCAGTGATGTATAATTTACTTGGTTGCTTCCTGTAGTTTGGATACAATCCCTCTTTCAGGAGATTAAAACTGGTGAACTAGAGACAGAGACCCCGATTCCAGCGATGTGTCACTTACTTTATTACTTGCTGCAGTTTCAATAAAATCCCTGTTTTCTGTGATGCAGATCTACCAGTTCTCTGAATCCTGACCTGTTTATAACCACGCCCACACCACTGATGGCATCTTTCTGCCTATGCACAGTGTACACAGAAAGCAGGCAATCCGTAATATGGGCAGGGTTATACAGAGCTCAGCACTCAGAGAACTGATAGATCGGCAGCAGAGAAAACAGATTTTATCGAAATTGCAGCAACAAGTAAAGTAAGTGACGTATCGCTGGAATCAGGGTCTCTGCCCCTACATCATGTTGCTCTCTGATGGGGTGGCAAAAACCTGATGAAAGATTCCTTTTAACCCCTTTTCAGATGTTGTAATTTATTTAATTTTTTAACTCCTTTCTTTAACCTTTTGGTTCTTTGCGCTTTCATCCTGCTGGTTTAGGTTCTGAACTTTGCGTTCCAGATGGATTCAATATCAGCGTTATCCATACATCTGTTGCCCGTCGCACATTAGTGCGCCATATTGCTACAGACAGTCTGCGGCTAATTTCAAAGCATCTTTTTTTTATTCTTGACAGTTGTAGTATTTTTTTATATACAGATTAGAACAAATCCAGCATTTTATTGGTGCTTGTGCACAGAAGGCTTCCTCCTAAACCTCTGCGTATCC
This sequence comes from Oophaga sylvatica, assembly GCA_033576555.1. Lineage (NCBI taxonomy): Eukaryota > Metazoa > Chordata > Amphibia > Anura > Dendrobatidae > Oophaga > Oophaga sylvatica. Next base: position 20,099,637 of record JARQOD010000010.1, on the reverse strand, counting down.
AGACACGGAGGATTAAGGAGGTTTAACAAGATTTGCCCAGAGTAAAAGGTTTACCCACAGTGCTTGTTTTCTGAGCAGGGAGATCTCCCCCACCCCACCCTCGGCGTGTGACATAGTTGATGTTTTGCTTGGCCAATGGGCAACGAGTTTCATTGTACCCGCTTCAAATGCAGATTTGGCATAAGAAACTGGCACAGGAATCTGCTTTTTAGATTAGAAGGAAAGACGACATTCTTTGGAGTTCTGTGTTGGAAAATATGTCGTACTGAACTTCTTGTAAGTCTCCCGTGAAAAATCTGTGGCACTGCCGTCCCCTGTGCCGTCCGGATCACTAAATAACAGTCGTCCTACAATACCATCGTACAAAGGTAGTATACAGTGGGGAAAAAAGTATATAGTCAGCCACCAATTGTGCAAGTTCTCCCACTTAAAAAGATGAGAGAGGCCTGTAATTGACACAACTATGAGAGTCAAAATGAGAAAACAAATCCAGAAAATCACCTTGTCTGATTTGGTAAGATTTATTTTGCAAATTATGGTGGAAAATAAGTATTTGGTCATTAACTAAAGTTCATCTCAATATTTTGCTATATATCCTTTGTTGGCAATGACAGATGTCAAACGATTTCTGTAAGTCTTCACAAGGTTGGCACACACTGTTGGTGGTATGTTGGTCCATTCCTCCATGCAGATCTCCTCTAGAGCAGTGATGTTTTGGGCCTGTCGCTGGGCAACACAGACTTTCAACTCTCTCCCAAGGTTTTCTATAGGGTTGAGATCTGGAGACTGGCTAGGCCACTCCAGGACCTTCGTATGCTTCTTACAAAGCCACTCCTTCGTTGCCCTGGTGTTGTACTTGGGATCATTATCATGCTGAAAGACCCATCCACATTTCATCTTCAATGCCCTTGCTGATGGAAAGAGATTTGCACTCAAAATCTCATGATATATGGCCCCATTCATTTTTTCATGTACACGGGTCAGTCGTCCTGGTCCCTTTCCAGAGAAACAGCCCCAAAGCATGATGTTGCCACTCCCATGCTTCACAGTAGGTATGGTGTTCTTTGGATGCAACTCAGCATTCTGTCTCCTCCAAACACAACGAGTTTTGTTTCTACCAATCAGTTCTACTTTGGTTTCATCAGACCATATGACATTCTCCCAGTGCTCTTCTGGATAATCCAAACGCTCTCTAGCAAACTTCAGACGGGCCCGAACCTGTACTGGGTTAAGCAGGGGGACACGGCTGGCACTGCAGGATCTGAGTCCCTGGCGGCGTAGTGTGTTACTAATGGTAGTCTTTGTTACAGTGGTCCCAGCTCTATGCAGGTCATTCACTAGGTCCCCCCTTGTGGTTCTGGGATTTTTGCTCACCATTCTTTTGATCATTTTGACCCCACGGGGTGAGATCTTGCGTGGAGCCCCGGATCGAGGGAGATTATCAGTGGTCTTGTATATCTTCCATTTTCTTATTATTGCTCCTACAGTTGATTTCATCACACCAAGCTGCTTGCCTATTGCAGATTCAGTCTTCCCAGCCTGGTGCAGGGCTACAATTTTGTTTCTGGTGTCCTTTGACAGCTCTTTGGTCTTCACCATAGTGGAGTTTGGAGTGTGACTGTTTGAGGTTGTGGACAGGTGTCTTTTATACTGATAACAAGGTCAAACAGGTGCGATAACTCCAGTTAATGAGTGGAGGACAGAGGAGCCTCTTAAAGAAGTTACAGGTCTGTGAGAGCAAGAAATCTTGCATGTTTTTATGTCACCAAATACTTATTTTCCACCATAATTTGCAAAATAAATCTTGCAAAATCAGACGAGTTGATTTTCTGGATTTGTTTTCTCATTTTGACTCTCATAGTTGTGGTCTACCTATGATGCCAATTACAGGCCTCTCTCATCTTTTTGAGTGGGAGAACTTGCATAATTGTTGACTGACTAAATACTTTTTTTCCCCAGCGATTTCAGCAGCGGTTCTGCCGGCGTTCACGTTGCCCTGTAATGCCATGTGAGCTTTTCAGCCAATCAGTAGCAGCTATTGTGCTCTTTACTTCTTCTCCTGTATGTCCGAAGGAAGTGAGAGTGCAGCAGCTCAAAAGCGACTGCTGAGGCTAGTGTCTGTAATTTTTCAAGGGGGAGAACTTCAGACGCATCAGAGCAAGGTCACGTTGGCCTCGGACTCTTTCAGTTATACAGTATATAAACTTCACCCCATGCAACTCCTGAGGAAGCAGTGGCGAAACGCCGGATGGTACATTGGGACAATGTCTTTTTGCTAGGCTGGTTGCTCAGTTTGTGATAGTCAGGGTGTGATTATTCTTTTCTTGTATTACAGCTATGTAGCTTACTTTCACTGCAACTTACCATAGTTATTCCTCCCTGTTTCTTATACCTATTTATTTAAGTCGTTAGCACCTATAGTTTACTCATTTTAAGCTGTTACATGTGTACCTCTAGTGCTTTTTTGAGCCTCCCTCCTGCTAACCTCTCCTATGTGTTCTGGACTCCTTTTGCTTACTATATTTAATTAATGAAATTACCATTTGCTATTTTTATATATAATATCAATTATACATTTTATTGGAAATTTATAATAGATATCCAATAAAAATTTTCATTTTTTTTTACATTATAACCTAGCATATCCATTTTTCTTTTTTTTGTGTCTATTTTGTTATATTTAATGCATGTATGAACACATTTTTTGATTATATTTTTAACATTACCCTGTACCAAAATAGATCAATTTATAAAAAATAACTAGCAAAACGCTAATATATATTTATAATTCAGAATATGTTTAGAAGGTTAAACCATATATAAAATGTTGTGTAATCGTTAGTTAGGAATGGATTTCTTTACTAATCTTTGTGTCTCTTTAATTGGGTACATATGAAAATCTCATCATCCCAGATTTAAGATTAATTAACCTATCACCTATTATCAGTCTCACGTATGTAGCGGTAAAAGATAAATACCTAGATCTACCAATGTTTGTAAACAGAACATTGATTCTTTAGATAAAACAATTGTAACAATACAATATCTGCAACCATAGATTTATGTCATTAAAGGGAATATGTCAGAAAGTTGATGTAATCTGTCAGCAGCATGATGTAGGGACAGATACCCTGATTCCAGCTATGTATGATTTTGTTGAGATATAATCCCAGTTTTCTCTGCTGCCGATCTAGCAGAGCTTGGAATGCTTAATGTTGATTGGCACCTCCCTATTAGAGAGGGTGTCTTCTAAACCAGATGCCTCCCAGCTGTTGGCTGGTCATCTTGCAGGTGTACTCTTATACTAAATGCCTCCCAGCCATTGAAGTATGTGTGCGCTGTCCTTTAAGAGCAGGGGAGCATGCACGCACTAGGCACGTTACCAGGAACTGCAGCACGCACAACGCCAGGGACCATGCAGAGCGGCCGGAGCGGTGAATATTCCGGCGTCCCTGCATGGAGGGGGAACCATTCTTATAAATCTGGCTTATTTTGTTGCACAACCACTATTGTGCTTCAGACTGTATGGACTCACAACTCCTGGGCCTACCAATCATTTTCTCAATCCTGATAGGATCAGTATCAGAGAAGGTGTAAATCAGTCTTTGAAAATAAACTTTATATATATTATTAGTTTTCTTGTGTGATGGCCATACCTTTTATATTGCCGTTGTTAGAACAGCCCCTAACCCCAACTTTGAAGTTTCCGTCGAATCGACGACCTATTAGAGCAGGAGAAAGACAGAGGTTTGTGATTTTCTACGATCTCCAGGACTTGCCGGAGTGTTCGTATATTTTATACCCTTCTTGAATAAAGGCGTTCTATACATAAATTTAGGCGGTTCATACATAATTGCAAATAGCAGAATTCATAACTACATAATAAGTAAAAGACCCCACCCAGCTTCTTCACTATTATCAGCCATTTATGCAGTATGAGCGGCCCAGGGAGCCCAAATAAGTGATTTCTGACTACAGTGTTCGTGTTGATAGTTGGAGCATCAGTGACTGTGGTCAGACTCCATCCATGCACAGACTTTAGATATTACCCACCAGGTCTCTACACGCAAACTATATAGCAGAATTCCTCTTAGGGGGACAAGTGATTGTGGGGGGTCTTTAATTCTTCCGTCTTTATTAGTTTACGTGCGATTGAATAAAATGCGTGTTTTCCCACAAGTGATAGATAAGTGGTATCTTTTTCATTGAGAAGGACTCGTCGGAGATTATCGCCATTGACAAGTTGATCCCCGCGTTTTTTTTTTTGTGGGCTCGTGTACGGCTCGCTGTTAGATCTGCGCAGTACAATGTCTGTTCATAAATGTTAAGCTTTCACCGAACGCTTCCTGTGGATTTTGTAATCTGTAAGCAAGGCTCATCTGACATTTTGTTGCTTCAGGGATGTAGAAAATTGGCTGGTAGGGAAAAAAAAAATAGCTGCTTATTTAAAATGTCTGCCTGCCGTTCATCCCTGGAGGTCCGGCTGATTGTGCCGGGTTCAAAGCCGTTGGCTGGGTGTGACTGACGTGCCATGTTCTCAGCAGAAAGTCCTCATTATAAAGCCTGCTTCATTCATGGTGGTCTTTTTGGATTCCTCTCCAAGATCGGAAATCTGCAAAGTGTCATAACAAATTTTTCGTTAACGCTCCACTTGGTCGGACAGGATCGATTGGTGGGCTCATGTTCTGTAATCATGGGCCCCAAAAGTTCAGCAGAAGGCCACCTTATTGGTAGATGGTTTTGGAGCCAATCACTATAGTCTATTTCTTTTGGGCTGATTTCTATTTGATCTTCTAGACCTTATGTCCTGGGTGTACATTGACAACCACAAAAATTTTCTTGAAATTAAAAGTAGACATTCACAAGCTCTGTATAGATGGAGGATTGTCCCGCGGAATGATTCCTTCCGATGGGCCTAGTAAACCCGAGTCATGTCACCGCTGAAGATGAAAGGGGGCTTTCAGGTGAAACTTTAGCTTGGAAGGTACTGGAAATTGGAGAGTTAGGTATTATAGTTCTTTGAGGTCTTCGGTCTTTTTGACTTTACCACTCAGTGGCTGGACAACTGCTTAAATTTTTTTTTTAAGAAGGACTCAACACGACTCAAGAGCTTCTTAAGAGATGTTTCGGTGCGTGAGGAGACGGGTGAGGAGACGTAACTGCACATCAGGCAGTAAAGTTTCCTACACAACATCCGAGGCCCAGCAAATAATACGTATGGACCCTTTTTCTGATAAATGGGTCCATGCCGAGTGCTTACTGGCCATCAGATAGTTGCCTCGACACCTTTTCTCCCTACCCCTTGCTACATTGGATGAGAGAGTATTCCTGGACATGCCCTCTAAACCTAAATTTAAGTTGTATATTATAGAAAGATATGAGATATTTACTGCATAATCTGAATTGTTGCCAAGGTTAAATCATATCAAGAATTGGATGCAAATGAAAGCTTAAATTGTACCGAAATATAGTTTCTGAAATTTCTGCTTTTCATATGCATACATGCTGGGAGTGCTTCCCTTCTTTTCCCCCCGGGAGCAGAGATTTGGTTAAGCATCGGATGACCTCTTGGGCAGGGTAGGAAGGTTAATCACCAAAGTAAAATTGCAAAAATTAATTACAAAAGGAGCGTATGCTGATTAATCTGGTGACCTTACATCTGTTCCACAAGTCTGACACCCCTCGGGCAGCATGTTTATCCTGAAGACCAACAGAAAGCAGACGGTCAATTGTGTTGCCGTCCAACATGTAAATAATGCATTTCTTATGACTTGGGTTTTATCCCATGATAGAATTTTTTTTTTTAATTTTAAGGGATGATTTCTACATAGGGTGTTTTGTATTTGATTGTATGTGATGTTTTAAACAGAACCTGTCACCAGGTGAAAAGGGGCTAGTTTTTTGTTGTTTTTTTATTCTCACTGTTTCCATGAGGATACCAATTTTTGTATTTTTAAAATCTGCCATACGGTTCCAGGGATATGGTCCTCTTAATTTAGTGCAACTTTTAATGGTCTTTGCCTAGGGGGCGTGGCTCACAGCCTTAAGACACGCCCCAGAGGATCCTGTGAGCCACGCCCTCAATAAAAAAAAGAATATCTCTGGAACTGTATGGCGGATTGAAAAAAAAATAAAAAACTTAATACTCTGGAGAACAGCGGGAATAAAACAGGTCACTGTTCTCCTGGTAACAGGTGTTCTTTACATGTGGTATGTTTTTTAATAAAGTCTTGACCTTGTTTTTCTTTTCAAACTTCCTTTTTGTACTTACTATCCCAAGGATGGAATTAGATACTAGGGAATACAGCTGGATTACATAAAAGCAGAGGACGTAAGCTAAAACTCGACTACTAAATCAGTCTTCTTCCGTCTTGTCGTAGTAGCTGTCCCACTTCACCCGTGCTGTCAACCCTCACAACAAAATCTGTGGTAAATTAGTGCTAGATGCTTGTAATTAGCATAAGTGATTGGCATGCCGGAGTGAGGACGTTGGAGGAACGGCTAATTATGGTTATTATCTGTTTTTTATTTAGCGCCAACATACAAGGCAGCTTTTCGTAAAGAGTACATCACTCACATTCTCGCCTACCCTGGTGGAGCTTACAATCTAAAGCGTGTCACCCAACCGGTTTGACTTTTATCGAAAACCTCTTCTATAGTGTTGAGCGATACGATACTGCAAATATCGGATATCGGCCGATATTAGCTGTATCAGCCTTTCGATTCCTAATACCGATATTTTCGTCATATCGAATACCGGAATCGGATTTGTCACTGTCACTGTCTGTGTCCGTCGGTCGGGTCTGTCACTGTCAGTGTCCGTCGGTCGGGTCTGTCAGGAGTCAGCGGCACTTACCTGGCAGAAGATCTCCGGCGGTCACGTCCTGGACTGCTTCATGGCCGCCATCCTCTTCTCCCCGGCGGTCACATGCAGTTTCTCGCGATAACTGCAGTGACTGCTGGGTAATCCCGGCCGTAAAGCAGTCAGTCCGATGACGTCACCGCCGGGGAAGCAGGTGATCAGCTGTGCTGCGCCGGGATGACAGGCTCTGCCTGTCATTCTGATGTAGCAGAGCTGGATCGTCGTGGGACACTCGTTACTATGGACTGCGTCGGACAGGTGGTATACTGCTGTTTTTTTTTTTTCATTTTTTTACAGGAGATCGATGGCGTCGCAAGATGAGACTGTAATAAAAGTAATGAAAACTGTGTTGTGTTTTTTATTAAATTTAAAAAATTTTTTATGAACATTCACCCGTCCGGGTACATCAACAATTTAACTATTTACATATTTAACTATTTACATACAGGGACCCTGTCCGGGTTATTTATAATTCTTTGGCAGGGGTGTTCCAGGTACCACCTGGTACTCTTCTGATGCTTGCCAAACATCCGAGACACCAAGGACCACCAGGACCTGATGACGTCGTGTGGCCTGTACAGTCAAGTTGTGACCCGCTATCTGGGTCTGTGTGGCCACCTCTTTCATCTCCCTCCGGGTCTGGACCCCTATGTCCCGGACTGAACGAACCCCAGGGGGCCTAACAGGCGCCGGGTACGGGCCAGCTATACTTATCATGTCCATAGCTGGGGCTGCTGAGGAGACCACTGAGGGAGGCTGGGGAGATTTACGGCGTGGGGTGGGCACTTTTGCAGAGGCCTGGATGTGGGAGGCTGAAGGCTCCGAGGGTCTCACAGGTTCCTGACACTCTGGGGAGTAGGGGTCGCACCTGGTAACATTTAGGGCGTACCATCCATTGTAACCCCAGTGTCGGGTGTAAGTCACCAAGTCTCCTGGCAACAGGTCCCTCCCCGGGTGTCCTTCTGGGAGGTGAGCCTCCACGTCCCGCCGGTTCACAAAAACTTCTAAATAAAGTCCAGGCTCCTGAATGAAGCCCCAACCACCTTTCAATTTAAAGCTCCGTACTGCACCCTTACGCCGCGGCTCCCACAGGGTTCCTTTATCTTTTCTCATTCGGTCCTTATCTGCCCGGTCCTTCTCCAGCTGACGTTGGCGAAGCTTCTGGGATTCGCGCTGCTCCCTTTGTCGCACTGCTTCCTTCTCCCAACGTCTCCACTCTTCCTCCTGACGCCGGTTGAAATTCTCCTCCACCAGCAGCTCCATGTCTCCACCATCAAACTGCAGCTTACAGTGTCCGGTTTGCGGCAGCTCTCCTGTCGCCCCCCAGTCCTGGCGGCGCTCACCTGCGGAGGAAGCAGCCGGCTCTGGAACAGATGACAGTCGGGGCTCCGGTACAGACAGGTAGACCTCTGGTGCCTGCGCGGCCTCCTCCATGAGGACGGGTGTCGCTTCTTCTGTCTCAGCGACGGGGGCAGACAGCGGGATCTGGGGTGCTGCCGGTGCAGAGGTTTTTGCAGGAACGGGTGCCTCCACTGCGACAACGTCAACCGGATCACATTGCAAGGGCTCCTCTACTAGAACGGGTGCCTCACCTTCCGGTACAGACACTTCAGGTAAGAGGGATTGGCGCCGCTCCAAGTTTAGTTTTAGGGCACGCCAGCTGGCTTCCATCCTGGCGACCTCCTCCCGGTGCTGGGCCAGGCCTCTTAGGGTATCCTCCGCTTCTTCCAGCGTAGGAGGGTTTCCAGGCCGGGTGCCCAGCGGTGGTTCCGTGGCGATCGGGTCGCTTCCGTGGGGGGAGAGCTCTGACTGCTCCATCCCTTCACACTTCTGCTCGTGTCCATTAGCCATCTCTGCCAAGTCACATGTGTCATTAGCATCTGAAGAGGGCCCCTCTTTTGTAGTGAGGCGGGACCTTCGTGTTAGTTTCCGCACACTGAGGAGGATGAGGAGGCGGAACTGAAGAGCTGTGGGGCACGATCTTACATTGCAGTACCATTTAGAGTGGTCGGCCACTGAGTGAGTGTACACCCACGAAGAGCACGCCCTTCTTCTTCACCAGTGCCTCGTCGTGACGCAGATATGGCGGAAAAATGGCAAATACATTCTCTGATGATTTTAGCAATTCTCAAGCACAAAACCAGTTCAATTCAGGCACACAGGACTCGCTTATAGCGAGCTACAGAATCCTGTTCGTGACGCCCAAGTTGAGTCGCACAGAGCCAGAGGTTTTGGGGGTACTCGGCACCGAGCCCGTCGACTTCTATGGGGTATGTCACGGCTTTACCCGGCAATTGAATCAGAGTCTATTTTACTATGTAGAAGTGTATAAACTATAAATATATGTATATATATATATGTCACAATGACATGTATATATATATATATGTATTCTATGTGTGTATTTTGTGTTTACAACGAAAGAAAGGTTTTTTTTGGTTGCGATTTTTTGTTCCCATAGACTTACATGGGACTTTCGGAATCGGATATCGCCGATATTTAGTGATATCGGCGATACCATTTCGATACGATATTTTTAGATATCGAGCAGTATCGCTCAACACTACTCTTCTACCATCTGTCTTTTTTTTTTTCTTCCTTAATCTAAAATGAAATCCATTAAGTGCATTATACAGAACGCTACCTATGATACTGTGGGACCTTTCTCCACTGTGTCGTTAATGTTCTTCTGATGGTTTGTGTTGGACTTTTTCTTTTTTCATTCTGGCTTCCATTATCTCCGCTATGAGCTCGGCTTGTCAATGCAGTAAAAAGAGTCCAGATTTCCAGCAAAAATTTTTTTAATTTTTATTTATTTTTTTTAATTTTTTTTAAATCACATGGCCTTGACTCCATTTTCAAGTCCCGTCTTGGAGTTTTTGATGACCATAAATGATTGCTCAGTGGGCAATACAATGGTTGCCTGGCTAGCAGCTTGGTATTCTGTTTTTGTTCCTGCTGAATACAGAAGATTTTCCCCTGCAGTTTTGCATGCTTAAAATCCACTTTGTATCGCGGTACGAGCGAAGTGGATGAAAATTTGGAAAATTGACCCATGTAATGAGTATGTAATGAATTTTGACTGGTGTGTGATGTTTTTTTTTAATGCAAATTTTCACTGCTAATTTCAATTTTTCAATTCTTATGTTTTTTTGTGAAGGCTTTTGAAGCAGAGCTGCTCTATAATTCTCATCAAAAACTACTCGTCTTATTCATTTCAATAGAAAATCCACTTTAGCTGTTCATCCTATGAGTTTTTTTTTGAGTGTTTTTCCCCCCTCAGACATGTTTTGAGAACCTCGCTGCAGAAAAATAAAAAAAAAGTGACATGACACATCACTACTTTTGAGACTGATTCCATATTGAATCTAATCACAGATTAAATTTGTGTTTATGATAGTGGATTCTTCTTGGAAAACTAATGTCTTCCCCTTCTAAAAAAAAAAACAACCAAAAAACTGCTATTTAAGTTGAAATCTGCAGCATTTCCTTTATGAAATATACAACAAAAACCCAAATTTTTTTGTGGCTCAACGCAGTTTTCATTGTGGATCTTGCAGTGAAAAACTGCACCATAGCATAGTATACCTGTGCCGCAATGCTGCACCCTACGGGTATGCTCCCATGAGACAAATTTGGTGATGAATTTCTGCAGAAAATTTTCACCGCTGCGGTTTAGATATACTACAAACGTTAAGTTTTCAATACAGGTCTGCGGTGATATCCTTGGATTGAAAAATATTCTAATATTAGGGCCATTATCTCTCAATCATGCCCACTTTTTATGTTTCTCGACATTGTATATCTTAGTGACTCGTCTGCCATGGGCACATTTCCGGGTGACATTTCTCGTGCATCCACTCTTCTCTGCTCCGGGCGCTTCTGCATTCGTCTCATTATGTGCATTGTCTCCGACTCCGATCACCAAAACTGCTGCACTCACAGATCACTGTTCCAACGTTAGTGACGTAGTATGATGTGATTTTAATTCTTCTTCTAGTTCCCTAGCAACTGACTGTCCTTACGCCGTCTCCCGTGGGTTTAACTCAGAATAGCAGCCTTATCCAGTGCCGGCATGTGTGGATGCGAGTCTCCAGGCCTCATTCCTAGATTCTGCATCCGCAGCATCATATTCCTTCCTCTTTATTTTACTCCCCCCACCAAAAAAAAAATCCTAATTTTTCCGTCACAACTGACGTGCAAGAATTTTTTTTCTTTAATCCTCAATTTGCAAAATCTAAGCTCCGTTTTGTTACCCATAGTCCCGACAGAAATGCACAACGACCTGGGATGATGAGATTTATGGTTTTCGTTGATGGCCTTCTAACAGAGATCCGTAAATTGCCCAAGATTGTACTTTATACCTATACAATACAAGTCAGAATGGATTTTGATTAATCTTCAGGCCCATTCTTTAAAGGGTTATTTCCTCTAAGCCAAAAAATGAAGTTACCTCCTAAAGGTTAGAGGATAACTTGATGACCCTTTTGGACATCCATTGAATTGGGCTCTTGCCAATGAGTGAGGTGGAGCATGACCACCTCTGAACCATTCAAGACCGGCTCTGAAATCTCATTCTAAGAGTTTGAGACCCGTTTTTTGGATTGGGTTGGTGGGGTCTTAGCGATCAAACCTCCAGCGATCAGAACAATATCACCCCACCTTCTAAGAAGGCCAGTGATGGCTACCTTTTCAAGACCGAGTGCCCAGACTGCAATCAGAAACCCACTTATTTATCGCAAAGTGCCAACACGGCAATTGAACCTGAATACTGAGGTTTTAGTTTTGAAAAAAAACAAGTTATACGTTAGCGAGCTGTAGAGTTTATAGCAAAGAGCTTGTAAGCGCTGCAAGCCAAGCCTAAGGTACTAACCACCGGTAGCAGTGGAGGGTCTGTTGTTGAGAATGGACAGGATTTTCAGTCATAAGTAAAATTGCAAAGTTGTTTGTACAACCTCTTTACAATTGTAACCCTTTATCATAATGGGAATAACCCTGTAAGCTAGGGTTGTCAAATACACAGCGGGCCAAAATGAAAAGCTTGGACAAAGTCGCCAGCCAACCTTGATATTGTTAAAATAATAATGTCTCCAATTGAGGAAGTTTTTCCTTATATAAAAAAAAACGATTAACTTTTGCAATTGGGATAATGTAATGTTATGTAAGAGCCGTAAAAAGCATATGGCCCAATGGCCTAATATACATATTTAATAAGAAAGGATAAAAAACCTTGAATAAAACAGATAAAGTATAATTAAAAAAAAAATGCTCCCAAACACAGTATGATACCCCCACAGTGAACTCCTCCACACGCACAGTATGATGACCCTACTGTACACCCTCCCTCAATCTTCCCCAATAAAGAATGGTGACCCCATCACAGTGTGATTCTCCAACTGTAATCCCCATACAGTCCTCCATACAGTATAATGGCCACAAAAAGTCCTCCATACAGTATAATGGACCCAACGTAGTCCTTCATACAGTATGATGGGACTCACATGGTGCTCCTTATGGTATAATGGCCCCACATGGTGCTCCATGCAGTATAATGGCCCCACGTGGTGCTCCATACAGTATAATGGCCCCATGTGGTGCTTCATACATTATAATGGCCCCACGTGGTGCTCCATACAGTATAATGGCCACAAAAAGTCCTCCATACAGTATAATGGGCCCAACATAGTCCTTCATACAGTATGATGGGACTCACATGGTGCTCCTTATGGTATAATGGCCCCACATGGTGCTCCATACAGCTAAATGGCCCCACGTGGTGCTCCATACAGTATAATGGTCCCACATGGTGCTCCATACAGTATAATGGCCCCACGTGGTGCTCCATACAGTATAATGGCCCCACGTGGTGCTCCATACAGTATAATGGTCCCACATTGTGCTCCATACAGTATAATGGCCCCACATTGTGCTCCATACAGTATAATGGCCCCACATGGTGCTCCATACAGTATAATGGCCCCACATGTGCTCCATACAGTATAATGGCCCCACATGGTGCTCCATACAGTATAATGGCCCACTGGTGCTCCATACAGTATAATGGCCCCACAGTGTGCTCCATACAGTATAATGGCTCCACATGGTGCTCCATACAGTATAATGGTCCACATGGTGCTCCATACAGTATAATGGCCCACGTAGTGCTCCATACAGTATAATGGGCCCCATGTGGTCTCCATACAGTATAATGGCCCCACTGGTGCTCCATACAGTATAATGGCTCCACATGGTGCTCCATTACAGTTAATGGTCCACATTAAAGGATCAATACATATAATGGCCCACTAGTGCTCTCATACAGTATAATGGCCCACATGGGCTCCCATAAGTATATGGGCCCTCACTGTGTCCAACAGTATATAGGGGCCCACATGGGCTCCTTCAGTATACTGGCTCCACATTAATAAAATAAATAATAAGCTTGTCCCCCTGGACTCGAATATCACAGCCTACCTGTGGCATGTGCACCATCCCTACTGCACTATTGCTGCAGGGTCACTCTTCTTCTGTGTTTGGGCTAAATCCTTCACTACTAGCGCCGCCATCCTCACCCTCCTCAGCACGCTGATGGCCTGATGGAACAGCACGCATCCTGATTGTACCGCACACATGCAGAGGAGAGTGGCAGCGGCCCTGGTGCTGAGGGGATGGCGCGCACCATAGCTTTGCCACCACTGCTCTAGGGGATAACTTGTTTTTCTTTTTGTTTTTTGGGGGGAGGGGAATACCGCTTTAATCACTAGTGACCACTTAGGTTTGTTCTGTATCGTTGACTTAAAATTGAATAAGTGACCAGGTTTTTGCTGCCCCATTTGAGAGCAGTATGATGTAGGGGCACAGACCCTGATTCCAGCAATGTGTAATTCACTGGTTTGCTTGCTGCAGTCTTGATAAAATCACTGTTTTATCTACTGCAGATCTACCAGTCCTCTAAATGCTGAGCTCTGTATAACCCTGCCCACACCTCTGATTTGCAGCTTTTTGTGTACACTGTGCATATTCAGAAAGTTACCAGTCAGCGGTGGGGGCGGGGTGGACTCCATGGCAGCGGGCTTACTAGTCCTCTAGTGATAATTTCCTGCTGAAAAAATTGTGATTTTATTAGAACTGCAGGAAGCAACTCAGTAAGTGACACATCCCTGGAATCAGGATCTCTGTCTCTCCTTTATGCTGCTCTCAGATTAGGTGGCAAACACCTGGTGACAGATTTCCTTTAAGCTGGCCAAACGCATGACTATCGACAGCTATTTGCTCTGACTCCCCCATATACGTGCAGGCTCACCAGCCGTTATCCCCCCATACAAAAAATGATTGGATGTAAAAAAAATTCCAACAGCCCGATTCTTTTTCTCCCCTGACATTAAATGTTGGAGGACATCGGGAGGCCCCAATACGCATCAGATGTCTGTTCACTAAATAAAATATCTTAATATTTGTAGAAAATACAAATATATACAACTTAATAATTATGGTTGTATAAAAAAGGTGCTCGGATCACAAGATATGTTGGCTCCACTACCGGTTTGTATCTTTCTTCATCGGCACGTGGTCGCGGATATGTGTAAAGAGGATGACTGGCTCATCCTAAAAGCTAAGCCAGACCACTTGCTGTTGCTTATGACATGATTGAGAAGGGGCTGGCTCAGTAATTGAAATAAGCCAGCCAGCCCCTTTAACACACAGTCATGTGTCGAGATAGGAACCCAAACTGGAAGCACAACTGCCAGACAGAACCAGGGATTGGTGCAGATATCTTCAGAAATGGACATCTCTTTTAATCCATATATACAGTTGTCATAAACCTAATTTGCACTGGGGTTGAATAATTTTTATTAGAAAAATTTACAAAATTTAAATAACAGAACTAATATAGCAAGTGGTTTATTCAAATTCAACTAAAAATGCCACTTTTAATAACCCCTTCATGGTAAATGTCTTTAGTACTGTACTTGGTAGTGCAGACCTGCTGCAAATATTATGCATAGCTAAACATCGGCTTCTGGCAGCAACTCCAGAACCTTCCATGACATCTACTGAAACCAGGCCTTGGTGGACTGTGAGATATGCTTGGGATTATGCTCCTGTTGGAAGGTCCAATGATGCCCGAGCTTCACCTTCTTCACAGAAGACATGATATTTTCTCCTAGTACTTCCTGAGACTTAATTGAATCCATCTTGCCCTCCACATGCTGCAGGTTTCCAAAAAGAAAAGCAGCCATAGAGTATCATTGAGCCACCACCATGCTTCACTGTATAAATCACCAAGCCATTGCTGTGCTTCACTATAAGCATAACCGAGCCACCACCATGCTTCACTGTAGTCTCACCAAGCCACCATCATACGTCACAATAGCCATCACCGGTCCACCACCTTGCTTCACCGTAGTCTCCACCGAGCCACCACCATGCTTCACTGTAGGCATCAACGAGCCACCATCGTGCTTCGCTGTAGACATCACCAAACCACCCACATGCTTCATTGTAGACCTCACTGAGTAACCGACGTACTTCAGTGTAGGCATCATCGAGCCACCGCCATGATTCACTACAGGCGGCACTGAGCCACAGCCATGCTTCACTCTAGGCATCACCGAGCCACCACCATTCTTTACTGTAGGCAGGGTGTTTTTTTCAGTGTATGCTTCATATGTCATCCTCCAACAGACCTCTGCACTGTAGGCCCAAAAAATTCCAGTTTTACTTTCCACGGAACAGAAATTCAAACCTTCTGTGGCTTATGTGATTTTAAGCATATCGGAGCCTACTTTTCTTATGCTTTTTGGTCAGTTAAGTTTTTTTTTTTTTTTTTTTTTAGTTTGGACAGGAGACCTTCATCTTTAGTATGCACCTAGCGGTGCAAACTAACACCTCATTGTCTGCTGCAACCAAATCTTGCTGCAGGTCTTTTGCACCTGCCTCCTCAGGAATCTGGTGGCAGCCAGTGACATCTTCCTCTTTCTGCAACGTCCAGGTCGTGTAGTAGGGCTCCTATAACTGAACTTGTGAACTCAATGCCTTCGCTATGTTTTGGATCCTTTTCCTTGTTGGTGCAAAGCAATGATCTCGTCAACTTTTTTGGTCCCCACTTAACAACCCAAGAATACTAGTGAACTGCCATAACAGCCAAAGGGGCTCGCAAAGTGCTAAAAATGCTTGCCCTGAAGGGGGCAAATACTTCTGAGACTGCAGTAGTCATTAGAAGTGGCACTTGTGAAGAATTTGGGGAAAGCACTTGATATATTGAAATATGTAAATTGTTCTTGTTTGATTTGTTTATGCAAACAGCAGAAAGTTTGTAAATTTTGCTAAAAATGTTGCCAAATTTGCACCGAGGGTTAAAATATTTCTGATTTCAACTGTATTAGTTTTTCATGGACCACCCATTGAAATCTTGAAATAATAAATGTGATCCATGGATTCTCCGGGAAAATCCAATACAGCCGCTGTAGATTGTGTTCCATTTTGCTCCGAGTATCACCACGAATGCAGCATTTTGCAGCATCCACAAGGCATGAAAGGGTTACTCCATGTCCTTGAAGGGACTGAAGGAGAAGATTGGAGTTGCCAGCTTTTCATGGACTCTTTCAAATAAAAGGTTTGATTGGCACACGAGGTTCGGACCTTAAGGGATCACTCTACAGCACCAAGATCAATTACAAAACCCTGCTGCACCCACAGCACGGAGAAGTGCCGCCTAAACAAATCCCGGCATTACTTATACATCATAAATTAATATATTATGTCAAGACTTGTGAAATGTACCCGTCATTGGCAAACGCTTTCATTACCAGGTTTAAAAACATTTGGCAGGAAAATCTACTCCTCAGCACTTTTAACATTTATGATGTCCTTTCAACAGAGGAGATCGAAAAGTTGCAGCCCAGCCCTGGATCCATGTGAAGAATGTCTTCAGAGAATTGCATTTTTTTTTTTTGGAAGGGGGCCCTGATCGCCGCACTGCAGAAATGTCATTCATGCTGCTGGTTATGGCAGCCTGTAGTTTCATCTTATGAGCTGCAGCATATAGGTTGTTAGAAAACAGATCGGATCGAAAGGTGCTTACTAGGAAGCTGAGTCCATTGTTGCTTAGTCTTTTGGAACACTCACATTATAGAAGTTGATATCGATTTATAATATTTGGAGATTTAGTTATACACACTGCTCAAAAAAATAAAGGGAAAAGTGGAAATGTCCCATCTGGACCATGTCCAGGCGTTGTAGGGCAGTCATACAGGCACGTGGAGGCCACACACACCACTGAGCATCATTTCTTTGTCTGGAGGCATTTCCACTGAAGTTGGATCAGCCTGTAATTTGATTTTCCACTTTGATTTTGAGTATCATTCCAAATCCAGACCTCCATGGGATATTAATTGTGATTTTCATTGATTATTTTTATGTTTTATTGTTCTCAACGCATTCCACTAATGTAATGAGTAAAGATTTGCAACTGGAATATTTCACTCAGTGATATCTGGGATGTCGTATTTTAGAGTTCCCTTTATATTTTTGAGCAGTATATATTCTTTTAGACCGTGGAGACTTTGTCTTGGACACTGATTGCATGGCCATCGATCGCTATGTTGTAGCATATTGGAGGTAAAATGAGGATGCAAAAAAAAAAAAAAAAAAATCCAATTTTTTGCCACTTTCCTGTCGTGCCTAATGTGACCCTTATATGCTGCGACGTAACTGCGTCATGCAGTGATCTTAGGCCTTTGTGTTCTAGGTCTTGGCCAAAGTCTTCATGTAGTCCCAGCTTGAAGTGTCTCCAAAGACTCATATTTGTGTTCTCCTGGGCTGTCTGGGCTGTAGAAAATGATATATATACTAATAATAGTATATACAGTCATGGCCAAAAGTTTTGAGAATAACACAAATATTATATTTTCACATGATCTGCTGCCCTCTGGTTTTTATGTGTGTTTGACAGATGTTTTTATCACAGACAGAAATATAATAATTGCAAACATATGAGTAACAAAAGCTTATATTGACAGTTAGAATGAGTTAATGCAGCAAGTCAATATTTGCAGTGTTGACCCTTCTTCTTCAGGACCTCTGCAATTCTCCCTGGCATTCTCTCAATCAACTTCTGGACCAAATCCTGACTGATAGCAGTCCATTCTTGCACAATCAAACTGCTCTTGGAGGGTTGGAGAAGTTGCTCTTGGAGGACATTCTGGTACCATTCTTTATTCATGGCTGTGTTTTTAGGCAAGACTGTGAGAGAGCCGATTCCCTTGGCTGAGAAGCAACCCCACACATGAATGGTTTCAGGATGCTTAACAGTTGGCATGAGACAAGACTGGTGGTAGCGCTCACCTTGTCTTCTCCGAATGAGGTGTTTTCCTGATGTCCCAAACAATCGAAAAGGGGATTCATCAGAGAAAATAACTTTACCCCAGTCCTCAGCAGTCCACTGCCTGTACCTTTTGCAGAATATCAGTCTGTCCATGGTGTTTTTTCTGGAGAGAAGTGGCTTCTTTGCTGCCCTCCTTGAGACCAGGCCTTGCTCCAAGAGTCTCCGCCTCACAGTGCGTGCAGATGCACTCACACCTGCCTGCTGCCATTCCTGAGCAAGCTCTGCACTGCTGGTAGCCCGATCCCACAGCTGAAACACTTTTAAGAGACGGTCCTGGCGCTTGCTGGTCTTTCTTGGGCGCCCTGAAGCCTTTTTGGCAACAATGGAACCTCTCTCCTTGAAGTTCTTGATGATGCGATAGATTGTTGACTGAGGTGCAATCTTTCTAGCTGCGATACTCTTCCCTGTTAGGCCATTTTTGTGCATTGCAATGATGACTGCACGTGTTTCTTTAGAGATAACCATGGTTAACAGAAGAGAAACAATGATGCCAAGCACCAGCCTCCTTTTAAAGTGTCCAGTGGTGTCATTCTTACTTAATCATGACAGATTGATCTCCAGCCATGTCCTCATCAACACCCACACCTGTGTTAATGGAGCAATCACTGAAAAGAGGTTAGCTGGTCCTTTTAAGGCCAGGCTGCAATGATGTTGAAATGTGTTTTGGGGGATAAAGTTCATTTTCTAGCCAAATATTGACTTTGCAAGTAATTGCTGTTAAGCTGATCACTCTTTATAACATTCTGGAGTATATGCAAATTGCCATTAGAAAAAGTGAAGCAGTAGACTTTGTAAAAATTAATATTTGTGTCATTCTCAAAACTTTTGGCCATGACTGTATAATGATAATAATACATATATATATACCTTATATCACCGCACTCCTCCTGTTCAAGGTTTGGAAATGGTAAGAGAAGGTGCTGAAGAGCAGAATCTTTCTTGGTGATGTGTAACCTTTGCATTAGTAACTAGCCTGCCATTCACAAAGAATTACTATGTGCCCATCAAACAGGGCAACCATTCATCTGCCAGCGAACTGAGCGTCCTCTCCTGGGGCCTCTCGGCTAGTAGAAGATCCTCGCTCCGTTGCCAAGTATACATTCTGACGACATCCTTGTTTGCTCGTACAGGATATGCCTCACCCTCTACAGACCCACCATGGCGCCTGTAAAGGAGGGCACTTTTTTTTTTTTTTTTTTGTTTTAAACAAGGGGTACATCCTGTTTAATGCCAATGAGCATAGCGTCCTGCTGTCATTCCCTTCCATTTTTGGATTGTGGATGGATTTAGCATCTTCTGTGGTTCTCGATGTCATTTATACTTTGAGTTTTTGAAGGTGGCTCTAAAAAAAATTCTTAGTAGTCAAGAAACCGTGGAGTAGTAGTGGTGGCTTGCTGCATCCTGCGGTAAGAAGAGTCATTTCATGGTGGTCTTTCATTACTCCTCTTCTCGATCTTTCGCAGTCGATGTCCTCTCATTTCTATCCAATTTTGTTTTTTAGCTCTGCATGTGCAAGTACAGTATATGGGAAATTCAGTATGTGGTAAGGTGATGCATAGCCTGGTGGCCAAGCTGCCCCGACCGCCGGGCAGCCCTTAGTTCCAGATATTAGTCATTAGGTGCAACCTGCCCTCCCTGCTTCCTCACCCATGCATATATTGTAGCCTAGCCTTCCATGTACATAAATGTTTGATGTTTCTGATGAAAAATCATAAAACCAGGTCATCAGGTGCAGTGTTTTCTTCAATCTCCAGCCAACCAAGCAAATGCATAGTGACGAGCGTCTGCGGGAGCGGGCCGAGCTTCAAACGGCAGAAACACTGCATTTATGTCTTCATTCAAAGCCTCCATTTCAGGTCGATGATGGATTGTTGCCTTCAGGGTTGTAGAACAAAGGTTGCCATGATGAGGCGAAACCTGGCTTTTTAATGTTATATTAAAGGGTATTTCCTAATAGAAGGAACGGAGTTGTCTTCTTCTGTCCAATTCCTTGATCTTCCTAGAATGTCCTACACTCCAGAATGTTGAATCGATCACGTCATGTAGGATCCCTAGCCCCTCTAAGTAGGGTAGGAGACTTGTGATTTACTTTAATCCAAGAGAATCATGCAGACCTCTATTTGCTTTAGTGTAGATTTATGACACATCCGTATTTAGAAATTTCACTAAAAAATGAGCAAAGATTTGAGTTTGTTTTTGGCCGTAAACCACAAACACGACCATTAACATGGTCGAAAATAGTGCTGCATTGCCTTCAGAAAGGTAGAAAAGTTGTGTATTCAGAAAAGTGGTGCTCAGACAATCTTAAAGGGAACCTGCCAAGCTTTTACTCCATTAATATGGTTGTGTAACCCTTAAAATATAAGCCAGTCCATCCTTTTATGTCCCAAAAGCCTTCTCCAGCAGCAAGATGAGTTGAGTTGTGTCTGGAAAGTGCATTGGGGCATGGAGATTCACTTCTAGCTTCTCAGCTTCTGGTTCCTACCTAGCTGCACCCTCCCCTGGATGTTTGACAGGTTGGTGGCCATGTACCAGAGCAAATGACCAGTCAGTCATCCAGGTAGGTACTAGCTAGGTAGGTGCTTCTAGGTAGGTTCTAGAACGTGAGGCTGAGAAGCTAGAAGTGCATCTTGATGCCCCAATTCACTTCCAGACACATCTTCAAAACTGTTTTTCAGCAGCAGATTGGAAGGAAGAGAGACACACTAGTCATTACTAGTGGGTAGGCGGAGCCCAGATAGGATAGACACCTCAGATTAAAAAGAGTGTTGACCGGCCCCTCCAGCTCGGGCTCCTCCTACTCCAGCTTCTCCAGTCTAAAATTTGAGGTCTCAGAGGATAGTCGCTGCTGGAAGCAGCTCCTCAGAAGATTTTTTATTTTCATCGGACAAGAGACTTGGATCACCAGAAGTGGTCTTGAGGTCTCAGGGGTCTCAGCGCTGCTGGACCCCCACCTCTCCCTTGGCGGATCTGTAATTACCCTGTATGGTGGTCCCTGCAGAACCCTGCCGGCCCTGGGGGATGAGGATTGCTTCCCTGGCGGGGACGCAAACCGCGCATCTGGGGTCACTGCGTTCCCCGCCCTGGGGGGAAGCGATGGGCACAGCGCCACAAACCCCTGGGGGTCCCTGTGGCGCTCAGCTGGTGAGTACTCCGCATTTTTAATGTATGTGAGTGCATCAGCGGCTGCTGCGGCAGCCGCTGCTACATGTGAATGTGACATGTTTGGTGACTGTATTTTTTGTCCGCAGGCAGATGCCTGCAGGACAGGGGAGAGCAGAGAGCGAAGGAGTTCGCGCTCTTTTTTGAAGCCAGCGGGGGGCGTGGCTTCACGCTTCCCGGTCTTCTTGTGCAGAAGCGCGCGATTTTTATGTGCTTCTCTTCCGGCTTCTCTCAGCGCGGCGGCCATTACAAGGCTTCCCGGGCTCCTCATGCTCCGCTCCTCCCGACTAGCAAGTATACATCACCCGGCCAGCTGGGTGAGTGAAACGTCCTCACCCCCACAGCGCAGGACCTTTCTGTGTGACATGTGACAGATAGCGCTATCCTGCAGCTGCGGTCTCATATAGAGACCTTGTTTTGTCTGGGACTCGCACACCCCTTTTATTTTAATAAGGGAGTTGTGGGGAGCCTGCGACATTAACCCCTATGGAGGGTTAACCCTTTCAGCGCAAGAATCCAGCAACTACCCGCCATAGGTTCTATTCCAGTTTGGATCAGAACATATAAGGGTTAATTATATCGCTAACATATTCTGCTGATACAGCTGGGGTAGCTCTCTCCTTTAAGAGCTTTAACCCTTCAGCGTGCTTGTTTCGTCCACTTGAGAAACCACACTTTTTTCTAGTTACTGACAGGTTTTGACCTGCCATATACTGTGTGAGGGCATGTCGGATCAGGGTCCAGAAGGTGCGGACCGTTTTCCAGATCCGCTTCAGGATCAGTCGCGCGTATCTGATACGCAGACCTCGACGGCGTCAAGCGCAGCGGTCGGAGGTTACAGCGATGCCAAATTGGATGCCATCGCTCGTTCTATTGATGGCCTGTCTGACCTTTTAGGTCATTGGGTGTCAGCTAGATCCTCTCATGACAGGAAGCGACACAGGCCGGTACCATCCTTCCCGCATAGCGAATCAGAGGTCTCTGATATGGATTACGGAGAGGGTTCCCCTTCAGATGGGGAGTTATCCGATTCGGATAAGGAGGATCAGCAGGGGCATTCTGCCTCTTTTTTGGACCGAACAGAGGCTTTTATTGAAGCCATGAAGGAGGCGTTACAGTTACCGGAGGAGGTAACTAGACGTCCTGGTAAGTCGGCCCGAATGTACCAGGAGTACCGTAAGTCGCGATCGGCATTGCCAGCTCTGGATGAGCTTAATGGAGCAGTGGAGAAGGAACGCCTGTGTCCAGATAAACGTTTTCAAGAGACACGGTTTTTTGAGGCACTATATCCGTGTTCTACAGAGTTGATAGATAATTGGATTCCTTCTCCTGAAGTGGATGTTCCTTTATCCCAGCTTAGTAAATCCTCATTGCTTCCTGTTAAAGGGAAGGCGAGTCTGCAGGAACCGCTGGACAGAAAAACGGAGATGGCGGCGAAATCCACCTACGAGGCCGCGGGTCATGGATTCAGAGCGGTGCTAGGATCCATGTGTGCTTGTAAGGCTTCCCTGTGCTGGTTGGTCCGTATACGGACGGCGTTGCAAAATAGATCTCCGTTATCTGAGGTAGATGGGCTTCTCGAATTGTTGGAGACTGCAGCCCGATATAGCTATGATGCAGGTCTGGATACTGCGTCACTGTTGTCCAGGGCGCAATCCTCGGCGGTCACAGTCAGAAGAGCACTGTGGCTTAGACAGTGGACCGGGGACGCGGTTTCCAAGCAAGGTTTGCTGTCTTTAGCCTACAAGGGTGGTCAGCTATTTGGATCTGACCTCACGGAGCTGATTGCAAGGCAAAGGCAAAAGAAGCGGCTTTACCGCAGCGAAGGGCTATGGCTTCTGCGTCTGGCAGGCCTAGTGCCGGTAGTGGTCGGCGGTCCTTTCGGCCCAGGGGACGATTCGGTCAGTCCTCTTGGGGATCGGGTCGTCCCTCTTTTTCGGGAAAAAAGTCCTCTCAGAAATCCCGCACTCCCTGGAAACAAAGTTTCCGTCAAGACAAGGGGAAGCTGACAAGAAGCCCGCCAAGGCGGACTGACGCCAGGGTTCCACTCGAGGGCTCTCGAGTGGGGGTCGTCTGCTCCAATTCGAAGCGACTTGGATTTCCCGCGTTCCGGACGCCTGGGTAACGCGGGTCGTGTCGGCAGGCTATTTCATAGAGTTTTCTTCTCGACCCCCGGACAGTTTTTGCCAGTCTCGCATCCCGTCAGAGCCCGAGCTATTTGCCGCTCTGCTGCGAGAGGTCGAATTCCTTCTGCAGAAGGGTGTGGTAATACCGGTTCCGCCAGAGGATCGGGGAAGAGGATTTTATTCCAATC
Organism: Oophaga sylvatica; assembly: GCA_033576555.1. Lineage (NCBI taxonomy): Eukaryota > Metazoa > Chordata > Amphibia > Anura > Dendrobatidae > Oophaga > Oophaga sylvatica. The sequence continues at coordinate 20,075,913 of JARQOD010000010.1, read as the reverse complement.
TTTTTGTGGTCCCCAAAAAGGAGGACAAATTTCGCCCTATTCTGGATCTCAAAAGATTGAATCGGCATGTCCACACCCAAAAATTCCGCATGGAGTCACTTCGCTCCGTTGTGGCAGCCCTGTCGCAGAACGACTTTTTGGTGTCAATCGACATTCGCGACGCTTATTTGCATGTTCCCGTCGGAAGGGCTCACCAGCGCTTCCTTCGTTTTGCCATAGGTCAGGACCATTACCAGTTTGTGGCTCTGCCATTCGGCTTGGCCTCAGCGCCCAGAGTTTTTACAAAAATTCTGGCGCCTCTCATGGCAATTCTTCGAAGACGGGGTTACGATTCTTCCCTACCTGGACGACCTTTTGATTGTGGCGTCCTCAAAGAGGAAGCGGTGACGGCTCGCAATCTATCCCTTCAGCTCCTGGAGGACTTCGGGTGGCTGGTCAATTGGGAGAAGTCGTCTCTGGAACCGTCGCAGTCAATCCTGTTTTTGGGGATGCATTTCGACACGGTACGGGCAGTGGTGTCCCTACCTCCAGACAAGCGGGCATGTCTCCTTCGACATGTACAGATTATGAAGTCTTCGACAGCAATGTCCCTTCGGAAGTGTATGCGCCTTCTAGGTTTGATGGTGGCGTCCATGGAGGCACTTCCGTTTGCCCAGTTTCATTCCAGGGCCCTCCAAAGGCTCATTCTGAGTCATTGGGATCGATCGCAGGCTTCGCTGGATTGCAGTGTCATCATCTCTCGCAGGGTGCGAGAATCTCTAGGATGGTGGTTACGTCCAGGAGCGTTATCCCTGGGGAAGTCTTTCCTCCCTCCAAGGTGGTCGGTCATAACCACCGATGCCAGCCTGACGGGCTGGGGGGGTGTCTGGAACGATCTCTGGATTCAGGGAGTATGGTCATCGGAAGAGTCTGTTCTACCGATCAACATCCTGGAATTGAGGGCAATTTTCCTTTGCCTCCAACACTGGACGGTCCCTTTGAGCGGTCTGCCAGTCCGAGTGCAGACAGACAACGCGACGGCGGTCGCGTATATCAACCACCAAGGCGGGACGAGGAGTTCCAGGCTCATGGTGGAGGTGTCTCGGATCCTGATTTGGGCCGAGACCAGAGTGCCAGTCATCTCTGCGATCCACATTCCAGGGGTTCAGAATATCACGGCGGACTTCCTCAGTCGCGAGAAGATGGATCCCGGAGAATGGAGTTTTCATCCGGAAATTTTTGCACTGCTGTGCTCCCGTTGGGGAACTCCCCAAGTGGATTTGATGGCATCCAGGTTCAATGCCAAGTTACCGACCTTCATGTCCAGGTACAAGGACCCGAAGGCTGTGGTGGTGGATGCTCTGGTGGCTCCGTGGGACCAATTCGAGCTAATCTATGTGTTTCCGCCGATATCTTTACTTCCTCTGGTGCTGCGTCGGATCAGACTGGAGAGAATCCCGGCTATGTTGATAGCCCCAGATTGGCCAAGGAGGACGTGGTTCTCGACACTGGTGTCGCTTTTGGCGGCACCTCCATTCCCACTTCCTCTTCGCCCGGACCTGTTAACCCAGGGGCCCGTTCGTCATCCGGACTTGAAGTCTCTGCGTTTGACGCCGTGGCTCTTGAGACCGAAATATTGACCCGTAGAGGTTTTTCAGCCGAAGTCATTGCCACTCTGCGAGCTGCCAGAGGTCCGGCTACTACTAAGATTTATCACAAGACTTGGGAAGCCTTCTTTTCGTAGTGTTCGGGTTCTTCAAGGAACCCGAGGATTTTTTCCATTCCCAATTTGTTGGCCTTTCTGCAGTACGGGCTGGACAAGGGTTTGGCAGTTAGCACTCTGAAGGGTCAGGTTTCTGCTCTGTCTTTGCTGTTTCGGAAGGCTATCGCCTCGCGTAGGGACGTGCGTTCCTTTTTTCGCGGAGTAACCCGTCAGTTTCCGCCGCGGAAGGCGCCTGTGTCTCCTTGGCGGCTCATCCTTGTCTTGGAGGCTCTTCAGCATGGGCCTTTTGAGCCTATGGACTCTGCTAGCCTTTCTTTACTTTCTTGGAAGGTTGCCTTCCTAGTGGCGGTCACCTCTTTGGAAGGGTTTCTGAGTTGGCGGCTCTTTCCTGCTCGCCTCCCTTCCTGGAGTTTTACCCGGATCGAGTAGTGCTTCGCACACGGGGCGACTTTCTACCTAAGGTGGTGTCGCATTTCATGTTAACCAGGATATTGTGTTGCCCTCGCTTTGCCCGGCCCGAGGAATGCAAAGGAACGGGCTTTGCACACATTGGATTTAGTGCGGGCCTTGAAGTTCTATTTGTCTGTTACTCAAGGTTTTCGGAAGTCAGACTCTCTGTTTGTGATTCCAGCAGGTCGTCGACGTGGTCAACGAGCTTCCAAGGACTCTATAGCTCGTTGGATTCGGTCGGCCATTTTGGAGGCTTACCGACTTAAAGGCGAACCTTGCCCGATTAAGATTCGAGCTCACTCCACGAGGGCTGTGGCTTCATCGTGGGCCTTTCATCAAGGGGCCTCGGCAGCTCAGATCTGCCGAGCGGCGACTTGGCGCTCCGTCCACACGTTTACAAAGTTTTATAAGGTGGACGTCAGTGCTTCCGCTGATGCGGCCTTAGGACGTAGGGTCCTGCAGGCGGCTGTAGTTTAAAGTTCTAGTTAACTTGTATTTGGCGCCTGTTGCGCATTTATCAAGGTTGTTGGGATTCTGCCTCTTTTGTTTTTTCCCACCCTTAATTTTTGGACTGCTTTGGGACGTCCCACTAGTAATGACTAGTGTGTCTCTCTTCCTTCCAATCTGCTGCTGAAAGACGGATTTTGGTAAAAACTTACCTGTAAAATCCTTTTCAGCGAAGGAAGGAAGAGAGACACAGCTCCCTCCCATGGCAGAAGTGTGTTGTTGTTTTCAGATGCGGCGTGACCCTTCTCTGATAGCGATTATCTGGGCTGAGGTCGGCGCGCTAAGGCTCTGTTCCAGCATCGCCAGCTCATCGCAGTAGTCAGGTTCAGTGAGTAGTACCTGGAACTGTGTGGTTTTTTCCTGTTACATACATAACCTGTATTCTTGTTTTTTTCTCTGAAGTCCTTCAGAAGGGGTTATGTTGCTCCGCTGGTGATATTTGCTCTTCCTTAGCTTGTGTACGACTGGAGAAGCTGGAGTAGGAGGAGCCCGAGCTGGAGGGGCCGGTCAACACTCTTTTTAATCTGAGGTGTCAATCCTATCTGGGCTCCGCCCACCCACTAGTAATGACTAGTGTGTCTCCCTTCCTTCGCTGAAAAGGATTTTACAGGTAAGTTCTTACCAAAATCCGTCTTTTTTTGCTGTTGGAGCAGCGTTTTGGGATCACATAGGAATCTACTGGCTTATTGTTTAAGGGACTACATTGCCATATAAATGATTTTTTTTGGAGGGCAAAGATTTCCCCCTGATCCTTTCTATACACGTGGAGAGTAGAACGGTTCTAGATGCCTTTTTGGCAGCAGATAGCAAAATAATCAAACCTGTCGACATACAACATGCCGGAGCCTTCTCCTGCCCCGGGCATCAAGCCTACAAAACCAATGGAAGACAGCGCTGATCTAGAAGTTTCATCTAAAAGTCCTTTATTCCTCCATATAGTAATGACAGCAGCAACGGTTTGACCTGTATGGTCTTTTTCAAGCCGACGTGCCTACTAGGAGTGCCTGACATCAAGTCTATTACTGCAAAATGAATGTTCAAACCAAGCACGGGCCCTCTGTGCACATACCAAGGGTTCACCAAGTACCTGTGCTTGGTTTGAACAGTCATTTTGTGCTAGCAGACTCCCTTTAATGGGATTCTCAAGTATATACATACTCTTGTTTTATTGAGAGGCGCGGATGAGAATCTAGTCGACACTAGTGTACAAATGGCGTAATGGCTTTCTGCTCCATCTGACGTCCCTTACCAAGAGGGTGTGGCTCATGGGACTTTGTGGGCGTGTCTTTAGGCCACCCTGTAAGCCATGCCCCTTCGTAAAGATCAGAAAAATTGGCATTATATTAAGAAACAAAGAAAATCCTATCTCTCTGTAACCGGAAGGCACTTTTGAGATGGTTACAAGACCCCTTTAAATAATACAGTTAAATGGATTAGTGTGAAGCCCCCCTTGGCATCAGATACGGAGCGCGGTGCTGAATGTGCCGCCATATCGGCGGAGCACTGGCACACACCCTGCTTGTGCTTCTCTATGCATCATTCCTCTTCGTGTTTTTTTTTCTTTCTCTTCCTCCCTTTCCTATTCATTTTTCACACATATCTTCCGCTGGGCTCGGGCGGCCGGGAGATGAAATAGAAATGTTGCCATGGAAACGAAGCTCATTAATGGAGCTTCTCTTGAGTCTGCAGCGAAGTGCTTTCTGGCGATGAGGACACAGAGGCCCGGCATTCAGCCCCTTGTAATGTGTGCACAGTGCGGCTCTGTGAGGCCGGTCATCACCCGCAATTCTGGAAAAAAAAAACAATTATATACACATCATTCTGTGCTGCGGTTGTACACCCAGGAATTCCAGGAGAAACGTCTTCCCGAAAATGTGCTGCAGCCGGGCGGTGATGTAATTGGGGAACGTAAAGGAAATCTCAGATTCTTAGGAATTTACATGATAAAATAGGGCAAGAAAACAGATGAAGAGCGCTGTGACAACGCTGCCCCTAGTGGACAAACCTTCACCTGCCCTGATAGAGATGACGCCAGCAGCACAGATGCTGCCCCTACGGCAGAATATCCTGACTGATCTAGTCAGCCGTTCTGGCTGAAAAATAGTGGTTGTTGGTGTTGAAAAGGGTCTTTCGGCACAAAATGACTGTTCAAACCAACCACAGGCGCTCAGTTGCACCCTGTGGGTGACCAAACCATTAAGTGCACCTTCCCACCGACTTGAACTGCATCTGTCTTTTGCTCCTGTAAAGGCAGAGCCAGTCTATTAAGAAAAGAGAAGGGAACCTGGGCTTGGTTTGAACAGTCATTTTGTCCTGGCACGCTCCTTTTAAAAAAAGAAAAAGGCTAACAGCTGGAAATCTGATAAAAAAAAATACTCTTGGTGCCGTATGGTATATAGAATGGTCAGTGGACCCCAAAGGAAGTTTTTTTTCCCCCTCTCGTTAGTTAATGATGTGATAAAATCAGCGATAGCTAGGATATCTGTGCTATATGGAATAATGCTACACCTAGTGCAGGTACCCGGCGGGCATTGCAGCACAGCGCACTCCCGCGGCCTCGTGCCTTCCTGCTGGATGTAACCTGTGCATTATTCTTCCGTTCCCATATAGTAGGTTTTCATTTCCAGTGTCGTGACAGTACATGAAATTTTAAGAAATCTCATGCACTGATTGCAAAAAATATCTGCAGCGGTTTTGAGAGCCGCACCATGGCAATTTATGCCGCAGATGTCGTTGCATTGTGGATACTGCGGCGACTTTTCTGCTGCGGCATACACTAAAAAGGCCGGCGTTTTCTGCTATCAGCACTTTGTTCTTAGGACTAATTACCCCTGTGTCGTCTCTTCCACGTTTCCTGTTGCACGTTTGCTGCCTCTGAACATTTTCATTAAATGGACCCTTACTCCCATGTTTGAAGAGGCTGGCAGACAGATGGCGAGGGCACAGTCTAAAGGCGGGAGTGGCAGCGTGACGGCACGCGGGGGGGACAGGAAGCTGTAAATGAGGCCCAATGCAAGATATGTATTTCAAATGTAAATTCTGCCCAGTGCGCTCAGGGAGGGGGGATTTGTGCTAAAGGTTAGACCCAGCATGGATCCTGCCCTGCAGAGAGAAGGGCTTGAGCTGTGCCGCTTGCACACAATTAATTGGACTCTGGGATCTAATGAAGCCACTCATTGAGGTGTCAGTGCTGGGAATTGGGGCCGGGGTCACTTCATTTAACTCACATCGCTGCCACACAGGTTGCCTGCTTCCAAGTAAAGGTATACAGAAATGCAAGTATTTCAAGGGTCTACCTATGCTGTCAATCATCTGGGTGATGCCCTTCTAGAAGGACCCTCCTTACCCCTCATATTCCAGTTTTCTGTGTATAACACATCATATTATAGATTTCCATCTCCTACTTTAGGTTTAGTGTAATCTGAGGTTATGCTTGGCATTAAGGTTGCCAACCCGTCGCATGCGTGAAAAATTGGGTCATTTGCAGCTTGTCTATGATGGACAGGCTGTGAAAAATGAGGTCACTTAAGGTCTGTCCGACATAGTTAGATAATGATCCCATTTTTCATTGAATGCCCAGTTGTCACCCTCACAGTGGTCACCACAATCATTTAGTCACAAGTAGTTGAATTTAGTGTAGAGTTTTGTAAATTAATGATGGAGTTCCAAGTTATAACTTGGGTGACTGTATCTGATGATTAAAACTGCCGGACAGCCCTGAGTTTAGGTATTTATTAAAAAAAATATATACATGTAGAAATCACAACATTATACACAGACATCTATACGAGCACGCTATCCATCGTTTGCACCCATTTGCTTATAGAGATCCTGTGACAGGTCAAAAATGGCCAATTTTGGCCTTATTTTATTCTTACATCTCCCCTGAGTATTCAGTTGTTTTCTCTTTCATGATCCTCCATACAGTTTCAGAGATATGGCCCTTTTTACATAGTGCTGATTTATCTGGTCTTTAAGGGGGCGTGGCTCACAGGATAATTATGCAGTGCAGCCTAAAGACACGCCCCAGAGGATCCTGTGAGCCACGCCCTATCATAAAGATCCTAAAAATGAATACTAAATGAAAAGGCTCATATCTCTGGAAACGTATGACGGATTTGAAAAAGAATGTAATACTCAGGAATAAAATAAGGGCAAAAACTGTCTAGTAATGATTGGGTGACAGGTCCTCTTTAAATGGTAAAGATGAGATTGATCCATGTAACCCAAACACTTTGTTAGGCTGTGGCATCAACTGACTTGTACCCTGAATCTCTGGCTTGCCATCTTAAGCTTCAGTTTAAAGACACTATACATATAGGACTAACATCAGACGATATCGGCAGGTTCGACCAAAAATATTTGTATGGCGGTCCCCGACTCTTGGAGATGATAGCCTGCATGTCCTTTTTCGCACTGACGATCATATTGTTCTCTCGAGATAAGCCAGCACCAGAGGAGTCTGCCATTAGCTCTCTCATGGAGAACACAGAAGCTCTCAGCTTAGCGAGCGCCACTGAGTATGGGAGAGTTGGGCGAGATAGCTGCCGGGCAAATGATCAGCCTAACAATATTTCAGGTGACTGCTTTCGAACTAGAGTGGGGCTTTAGTTTCTGGGTACCCGATACTCATCTTAATGTTGCGTTGGACGTTACCCCCAATGTTTTCACAACCTTCTAGAAACTAAATATTACATTATAACATATGACTAGAATAGACAATTAACTCTGCATAAAGTTTTTATAAAATTAAATTGCATGTGTAGGTGGTTAAAAATTAATTTTTACAAGCAAAAATCTCTCCTGAGAACTACTTTGTTGTTCCCCGACCTCGGCCAGTAAGGGTTCTTCCATTACCTGACATATAGACTAGCGGGACTTAAATGTCACACACGTGATTCTTGTAATGTACCATGTAGTTGTCCCACAGTAGGACTGCGGGGTTGAGAGCTGAATGTCACGCTTTGCCTAAAGTACAGTTAATCACATGGAGGCCTACTACACACGTGACGTAATATCCTCGTCCATAAATTTTGTCATAGCGTTCCTGGATTGACGTGGGGGCTCAAGCCACGCCAAGGTATGTGAGCTGTAATGTTCAAGTACGGACAATCGTTTTTCTTGCCGGTGACTTTTTCAGATAGACCTTTGGTCTCGTCATCTTCTCGGGCTGAGGGTTGGACTGTGGACCTTCTCAGCTGCCATGCCCTGGGACATTGTCTACCGTCTGCCGAAAGACGTTGAACACTCTCGTGTCTAAATATCTTATCTGTTTTACCGGAGATCGAGCTTATTGGAAACAAGATTACTTCTCATAACGCCGCACGGTTACGAGAATCCAGAGATAGCGGTTTACTGTCAATTCATTTGGAAAATTAGGTCTAATTATCAGACTCCGACGTGGACTTCCCCATACATTTTCCATCTTCAGTTTTCCCAGCTGAATTTTAATAAATGCTCAACATTCTTTTCAGACTGCATCTCTTACAAACATGTTTGCGTGAGGATAATATAATGATGGAAAAACCTTTTCAATGGTTTGTTGCCAGTCAATTATCTATTTTCCAGGCTTTGTTGATATGGACTTTCAGTTTGGTCTCCGTTTACGATGGTTATCTAATATTCTGTCATGGTTACAGCTTTTTCGCGCTTGCTGTAGATGGTTAGCCCACATTCTGCTGAATTGATAAACTATAGATTTGTTTCCCCTTGTATTGGGTTTGTGGTTTTTGTTTTACTCATTATTTTAATGTCTCTTATTTTATTTTTTTTTCGTAGGCTGATGCCAAGATGGTGTGTGATGTGGTGAGTCGCATGGAAGATACGGAACCTTTTTCTCCTGAGCTGCTTTCAGCCATGATGAGACTGTGGGCAGATTCTGGAATCCAGGAGTGCTTCAACCGATCCAGGGAATATCAGCTTAACGACTCTGCTAAATAGTATGTCCTGAACTAAACCTTGCTTTTATATAACGTGTGCTTTTCATGTTGCATTTTGACCTTCTATGTGAAAACTTTCACTCTCAAAAATGAACTTGTAGAAGTCACCAAGCTCCCCTGATACTGACGCTCTTTCCAGTTTTGCTCTGCGTCGCTCCTTTGTAGAGATATTACATTTGTTGCTTTCGGAGCACAATGTGTGAAACCTCTGCCTGCAGACCAACTGGTCATTTTATTAGATTCTTCTCTGAGGGCGTGCACTTTTGCTCCTCCCTCCCAAATTCTTCCAATCACAGCTCTGCATCGTTTGAGTTTCTAGACTGCTAGATCAGTTGCCCCGCTGTGATTGGCCATGACTGACAGGGAGGGGTGAAAATGTATGCCCCCAGAGAAAACTCTGAAGAAACGCCCAGTTGGAGATTTCACATACTGCTCTCTAAAACAACAATCGTGAATATCTCTGCAATGGAGTGACGTAGCTCAAAATGGAAAGAGCAGCAGAATCTGGTGAGTGGAAGGATTTTTACAAGCTAATTCTGTGAGTATGTGACAGGATCTCTTCAAAGGTTAAAAAAATTAAATAAACACTAAAAGTTATTGGCTTGGGGCAAGAATATTAATCAGTAGTTAACCATAGTCTATCCCCTGTAACAACAGTTTTTACCTTTTAAGGCTACGTTCACACTTTCAGTATTTGTAAGCCAAAACCAGGAGTTTAGTGCATAAAAAAATAATCTGATTCAACTTCATCAGGTTTTCAAAGCCAAAAACGCAGCAAAACCTGATACCTACGGGGTTTTTTTTTTCCGCAATTTTTTGCACTTTCATTGGGTAAAAAACGCTGCAAAAAGTTGAAACAAGTGACATGCTGCATTTTGCAAAGACGCATGTTTTTGACAAAACAGTCAGGTTAAAAAACCAAGTCGTGTGCATGAAATTTCTAAAATCAGAAATCTAATCACCTGGCATTTAAATATTACTATCAATTATATCTGGATCAAGAGTCATTTCAAGTGTAAAAATAAAATAAAAAAAAGACAAAAAATATCCTTAAGAAATAAAAATAGAGAAAAAAAAATCCTAAAAATATAAAAACTGAGAAAACCCCCCAAATATATTAATAAAAGATATAAAAAGGCAGGAAAAAGGGAAAAAAAAAGAAGTGTGCGTGTTAAGAATATATATATAGTTATTCATTTTATTGTGGAGTTTTGGGCTCTATGGTAGCCAATTGGATATGCACAGAGTTTTTATATTAAAGCAGAGTAAAGTTTATTGTCCTTCATAAATTTTACAGCTCCATGAATGAAAACAGCCTTTCTTCGGCACAAATAAATAACAAACCGGTCCTTTTTCTCTGGGTAAGGTTGGGGTCACACTTGCGAGAAACTCGCACCTCAATACCTGGCACTGCCGCCGGCACTTTGATCGGAGCGTTCAGCTGCATAGAAATACATGCAGCTGAACGCTCCGGTCCCGAGTGCCGGCGGCAGTGCCGGGTATTGAGGTGCGAGACTCGTGCAAGTTTCTCACAAGTGTGACCCCGGCCTAAGGCAAACTAAATCAAATGGTCTCACCAACTTGGCAATACAGGCACTTCTTTCTCTCTAGCATAGACGATCCAACTTTAACTGCCTGTTATTAGGCCTGTAAAATTCGGACTGGAGTAAGGGAGCTTTCTTTCCCACCCAGGCTCTTTTGGTCGCTCCCAAATCCTGGACCCAAAATCCACTCAAATTAAAAACCATCTCAGTAACACATACCTGCCATCCCAGAACTTACCTTCTGTTTACTTGTCAACACCAGGTCCAAGCCTATAAGTTATGGTGCTAGTACAGAAGAGACTGAACATCTTTTGGGGTGTAGTGGGGGTTTATTTTGCATATTTTTTTACATGTTTTTAACTCTGCAATTATTTATTTTGTGTAAAAAAAATTAAACAGATTAGAATGGCGTAAAAATAACAAAAAGAAGACCTCTCTTTAGGAATCCCCTCCTGTTCCCTAGATAAAACTTCCAGGTTCCCCTCCGGCCTCTGTTCACTCATCTTCAGTCAACACTACTGAGGTCACAACTGCGACCAATGATTGGCTGCAGCTTTGGAAATGGTTCCTTGTAAAGATGAGCAAAAAATTATCTTTTGATTAGCCGGCCTGGAACAATGTCTCAATGTTGACGTTTCAACAGTCCAGCTAATCAATAGAGGAGCCTTGGATGCTGTCAAGTAGGAAGCGTTTGAAGGGTTTTGGTCTAGTAGCCAAGGAATACTGACCTGGACCAAGGTCCTGCCAATCGATTGACTGATCTCTAGTACTTGGGGGAGAGGTGGCCAAGCATATAATGCCACTCTTGAAAAACATGGTGTGCCTTTTGCCATAGTGTGATCCTGGTCAAAAATAATGTGGCACACAGGTACCGTAATCCAAATACTAAGTTCAATGAGTAGTGAAGTACTATACTCTCAGTGATACCCAAAGGGGTTGTGGCCGTTTGGCAGAAATTTTTACACTTTTTATGGTGGAATTAGTTGTGTCCACATGATCAATCCAACTTACTTTTATGTTACAAAGCATTTTCAGTAGGGTGTTCTTTTGAATGTAATAATGCTGTGGCTTGGAAATTGGGTGTGTACAGACGCATTTATATTGGTTGTTTGTTTTTCCTTCCAGTACAAGGAAGTGGTCAGGAAATATGTGATATTGTTAATCTTGATACAGATTATGATGCATCGTTGTGTGTGCAACTAAGAATATTAAAGTTTTAAGGTTGTAAGAAGACACAAGTCCATCAAGTTCAGCTTACAGTCATGTCTGAAAGTGTTAGCAGTAGCACCCTTGAAATTGTTCCAGAAAATGAAGTATTTCTCCCAGAAAATTATTGCTATTACACGTTTTGTTATACACATATTTATTTCCTTTGTATGTATTGAAACAACACAGAAAACCTGAGAAAAAAACTTGAGAAAAAAACACAAATTGGACATCATTTCACACAAGAAATGAAAAATGGGCCAAACAAAATTGTTGGCACCCTCAACTTAATATTGATTGCACACCCTATGGAATTAATAACTGCAATCATTCACTTCCTAACAAGCTTCTTATACCTCTCAACTGGAATTTTGGAGCACTCTTCTTTTGCGAACTACTCCAGATTGCTCATATTTTAAGTCGCCTTCTCCCAACAGCACGTTTAAGATCTGAATAGGATTTGAATCCGGACTCATTGCTTGCCATTTCAGAACTCAGTAGCGCTTTTTCCATCTATATCTGGGTGTTTCTTGAAGTATGTTTGGGCTCATTGTCCTGCTGGAAGACACATGACCTGGGACGTAAACCCTGCTGTCTGACACTGGGCACTACATTGTTACCTCAAATCCTTTGATAATCTGCCTGAGTGCAAGGTATCATGAAATTTGAAGATTATCAAAGGATTTGGGGTAACAATGTAGTGCCCAGTGTCAGAAAGCAGGGTTTCTTTGAACCTCCACCTTATTTGACTGTAGGTACTGTGTTCTTTTCTTTATAGGCCTCACTACGTTTTTGGTAAACAGTAGAATTGTGTACTTTACCAAAAAGCTCTGTCTTGTTCTCATCTGTCCACAAGACGCCGTCCCAGAAGGATTTTGGTTTACTCGCATACATTATCACAAACTGCAGTAATTCATTCTAGCTTTATGTCTCTGTGTCAGCAGTGGGGTCCTCCTGGGTCTTCTGCCATAGCATCTCATTTCATTCAAACGTTGACGGATAGTTTGTGCTGACACTGATGAACCCTGAGCCTGCAGAACAGCTTGAATTTCTTTGGAACTTGATTGGGGCTGCTTACCCACCATCCGCACTATTGCATTGCAACATTTCATCAAATTTTCTCTTCTGTACACGTCCAGGGAGATTAGCTACTGTTCCATGGGTTGTAAACTTCTTGATTATGTTGTGCTCTGTGAACCAAGGAACATCAAGATCTCTGGAGATGGACTTGTAACCTTGAGAATGGTTTTCAACTATTTTGGTTCTCAAGTCCTCAGACAGTTCTCTTCTCTGTCTGTTCTCCATGCTTAGTGTGGCACACACACAGACACACAATGCAAAGACTGAGTCAACTTCTCCCCTTTTTATCTGCTTTCAGGTGTGATTTTCACATTGCCCACATTTGTTACTTGCCACAGGTGAGTTTGAACGAGCATCACATGCTGAAATAAGTTTACTCACAATTTTGGAACGGTACCAACAATTCTGTCTGGCCCATTTTTAGGGTTTTGTGTGAAATGATGTCTAATTTTTAAAATTTATTTTTTTTGTGTTCCAATTCAAACAAAGGAAATAAACGTGTATAACAAATCATGTATAATTGCAATAATTTTTTGGGAGAATTACTTATTTTTCTGGACATTTTCCAGGATGCCAACACAGTTGGCCATGGCTGTATATGAATATCTTGATCCAGAGGAAAGCAAAAAACCCCTGATTAGTTGCCCCATATTAGGGGAAAAATGTCTTCCTCATCCACTGGTTCCTCGGAGCCACGTCCCATCATAGAATCTAATACTCATAACCTGTTATCTTTTCTTTCTTTAATATTATTTTTTACCCATTTTTGATAATTCTGCTAATGGGGTTTCTTTGGTTTTTAACCTATTGCAAAACCCCTTGCAGTAAATGGGCCTTTAAGACCACTTAGTATTTTAGTTCTAAGCATGAAAATGGGTCATGATTTGCTTTTTAGAGATGTGATATCCATATTTTGCCTTAGAAGACGGAAAGCTGGAGGCATTCGGTGGTGATCACATTATTTATTGTAAATGCACTGCAGGAGACCCCCGCTGTAATCCTCACCAGCTCCTCCATCATCCAACCACTCCCCTGAACACCACCCACGACTCTCCGTGAATCATTCCGCTGGCACCTCCTCCTCTCTCCTCCATTCTCCTGCCCTTTCCTCCTCTCTCTCATCTCCAGTACAGGCAGGGGTTACTTAGCTAGCAGCCTTCACCGCGAAAAAGGGCGGTAGGCCGGGGGGCTTCACTTTCTCATACTCCCCCTCCTGTGATACAAATAACATGGAGAAAGGCAATGGCTGCCCAGCTGTAATATTTCCATGTTAGAGGCTGCCCCATTGCTCCGAGCCAATCCCTCGGCATCCCAATAAATCCCTGGTTTCCATAGCAACCTGGAGATCTCTTGGTGGCTGTGCCGCCGAGAGATGCAGATCATATATATGTATAAAAAAAAAATGTGAATCTGTGTGCACATATGTTGGCCGTATCGCCCGGTGCACGGTGGGCGCACATCCCAATAATGCATGTGCTGAGTCTGTGTCCTGATCAGATGAGCGGCTCCATTCATCTGCCGTCAGTCACAGTGTGCAGGACTGTGTCACACTGCAGGAAAGGAATAAATGGGCTGGGGTGGGGAGAATGTCTCCTGAGGGTTTGTTTTTCTATTAAAGTGCATGATAACAAGGCAAAATGAAATCCTGAGCGTCACATTCAAAGTTTTATCGGTTTTCTCTTGATGTGTAAAATAAGAAATGGGCAGTGGTGTGCACCGCACATATAAGCGGGACTAGTGGAGGGGCGGCAGACTAAGCTGGCCATGTACCCTGGCCGCCATACATGTAAGATGTACAGTGTGTGTAGCATCCACATTATAGCTACTGTCCGCGCAGACAGGAGTCTGTTAGGAGTAAACAGGTTGGCAATTGCCCAATCAGATCTCATGTTTTCGTTTTTCCAGTGCAGGCTAGAAAAAGTAAAGCGAATTCCTATTGGTTGGTGAGGGCAGCTTGGCCGTCTCTCCCCCAGTGAGGTGGTTTCCATACTTGAGGTTGTGTGGAATATGTGCTTTCCGTGAAACATGTTAACTCCAATCTGCAGCTCGGTCATCTGACTGACAGGATCTCTGTATTAGATAATGTCATCTTATCATAAGAACTACTAGACTCACAATATGTGCGGGGATGGGCTGATGTGTGGCGCCATGGGTCACCAAGTACAGGGTTACCTAACACCGCGTGATCGATGTACGATATATTACTGCACATGTGCTGCTTCATCATTGTACATAATGTTATAACATCACCTACAGATAGGATGGGGGAATAAATGTATGATCAACGCGGCCGCCATATCTCTTAAATGGGGTTCTCAGCTTCACCTCTTGCTCTATTACTGGTACAGCCACACTACAGTCAGGTGATTAACGTTCTCCTGACATTCACCAACCCAGACTCATCCATGAGACGCCAGAAAGAGAAGTGCGATCCGTCACTGCACAGAACACATTTCCTCCGGAGTCCAGTGGTGACGGCTTTGCACCATTCCATCCGACACTACATTGTGCTTGGTGATGTACGGCTGCATGCAGCTCCTGGCAGTGGCTGATGTTAGTACTAGAAGAGGTCTGAACTCTGCAGTTATTATGTAGTCAGAAGAGCGTTGGTGACTTTTCTGCTCACTCTTTACGGGGTCTCCACTTAGTGGCTGAGTTGCTGCGGCTCCTTCCACTTCTCAGTAATATCACTCACAGGTGATGGGGGAAGAAATGTCCTGAATGGACTTGTCACCCCGGTGCCTCCTATTACAGGACGCGCTGGTATCACTAAGCTCTTTACCACCGGCCGTTCTGTCATGTTGGTATATGCAGACGGCATGGCGTCAATGGGATTCGATAAAAAAGAGTGCATCCAATACTTTTTTCTATATAGTATTTGTCACTGTATAGATGTACAGTGGTATATGGAACACATAAGCACCAGTGTTAAAGAAAATAAATTATATATATTTTTTGGTTATTTTTTTATACGTGTTTCGGCTACTTCATTGCATACAAGTTTGAGAGTATTAAGAAAAATAGGGGGTCCTCCAGTCTATTTTTTAATCACGCTCCATTTTCTTCTCCGTGTCAAAGTGCCAGTACTTTCATTACAAATGTCGTCACTATCTAGCTGACACTTGACAAGTGGGTAGTAAATGGAAGGATTTTTCCGCCTCTGACCTTGCATTCACATCATGATTGACATTGATGTAGCTGCAAGGGCAGTTTTGACTGTAGCTCACGAGCTACTACTGAGAGTAGCTACATGCAGTACTGACATTTAACAGTGCAATTGTTAAAACGGATGCAAATGGTGTGTTAGTTCACATGTGAAGTAGAGCATGTATGTGCATGCACACTTAGCTTTAAAATTGCAAGACCAAGAAAAAAATTATGAAAATCACAAGACATGTAAACTTATGTGCACATGGCGTCTTTTAGACACTGGCACACCCACCAGGTTTTCCCAGGCGAAGAACTCCCCGCGCTTTCTGCCTTGGCTTCTATTAATGGCTGCCTGAAGAAGGTTCTGTCGCACTAAATGCACTTGGGCAAATCATCAAGATCTGCTGCTGGCAGCTCCCTTTGGAATTGCATATCAATGATGACCGGGAGTTGTCTTAAAAAAATGGCTACTGAGACATTTTCACATTCCCTAGTGAAGGCCGCCTTTTGATGTTGCCGTTGTCATCTCCAGACCAAACTCTTGCTATCCAAGACGAAAGCGGGAAAAATCACTGAAGACGACAGAACTCCATTCCAGCCTCCATTGCCGTCTTGCTCTGCCCCATGATAGCTTTTAAGACAGGTGGCAAGAGGTCAGTGGACATCGGTTGCCAGACATCTGGCTCGTAGCCCAATGTCGTGCTATTTCCTTCTGATGGTTTGTGTATACACTGTTTGACACCTTAGACTTTGTGTATGATGTCTAATATCACTTGTAGCATAAATCACTACGTGCCAATCTAATCTGAGAAAATCATATGGCCATTACCATGTAGAGGCTTTCACGACACCGGTCCCACTTGTGATATTATGGTGTGGGGTGGCATAATATCTGTTAGCCCTTCAAGCTGCAATCCGGGTACCCTAACGGATCTACATAATATTGGATTTGGTTGTGTAACTAATAGTGTGGCCATTTTTCCAAAATATCCCAGGAGCACCACAGTGCCAGGCCACTTGTTGCTCATACTATTGTGAGCAACCTACGTGATACTAAACATGCTACCATGGCCTGCAGCGTCTCCGGACTTATCTCCCATCGAACACATCTGGGACATCATTGATCAGTTATTGCAAAAGGAGCTGCCAGAAGCTGATCTTGATGATTTGTCCAAGTGCATTCAGTGTTGCAGAACCTTCCTCAGACGACCATTTATAACCTCACTGATTGCAGCCAAGGCTTTAATTGAAGGGATTTCTGCATGTGGCGATAATGAATAAATCCAGATGTTTTGAAAAATTTGTTTCCATTTTCCATCATTTAGGCTGTCTTTGTCTGGCGGAGTCCGTCCGAAACCCACCTGAAAAAGCTCCCCATAAATGAACATAATGCACAGCAAAGTCTATCCATCCAGTGATTTCTATAATTCCACAACTCTTCCTCTTTGGTCTCACAATTTCAATGGGTGTGTATGTATATATAATCTCTGGAGACCTCCCGATTGTTGTAAGAGAGGGTCCTGAAGTGCCTGTTCTTTTCTGTATGACTGCAACGTCTATGGGGCTGATACAAGCAGCCACATTCTGTTCTTTCTCCTTCTGTCCTCTGGCGCGGCAGGACACATCTCCAGGCCTCTTGACTTGTGCAAATCAAGCAAAATAGCAATCGGCTGCCAATTTGCTTGATTGTATTTAGTGCCGAGAAAAGGTTAAAAAAAAAACAAACAGTATGCGTTAGTCTTCTCTCCCCTCACCTGTTGTAGGGCTGCAGTTCCCCCCAGGCTGTTCCCTCTGGCTCCAGTATTCTCCTCCGTCGTGACGTCACTTGAGGCCTATGCCTCGTCAGTGGCACCAAAAACTAAAGAGAAGCCTGGAGCAGGATGGCCGGGTGGGAAAAGCAGCATTAGAACCCGTGAGGGGCGACGTGAGTATAACAAATTTATTAATTTTATTTTGCATCTCAATTCCCAGTAAGACTGCGTTACTTAATTTGTCATTTTTACATAGGGCTGCCATATTGTCTAAATTTCTCACCATGCACAAAAACGTAGGCCCAAAGACAGCTCCTCTAGATCTGAGTGCCTGCCGCCCGCCCATCTCCTGTTAACACCGCTCCGCGGAAGCCTGTGGACAGTAGTCGTAACAGCGCCACCTGGAGACCAATATGAGGATTGTTTGTATGGGAGGGGAATTTAGATATTGATGAATCCCAGCCGAGGAAATCCAATCTCTGCTCCGCAAGCATTTGTCTCTGTGCTGCCGGATACAGCAATCATAGCAGAGATTTTTTACCCCATCACATGAGGACGTCCCGGGGTGTACTTAATTCATGATGCAAAGTACAAAGGTGACAATGCTGATTTTTTCTGTTATATTCCCCTATGAACCATGTCCTAACAGAAATGTACATTTATCATTGCAGCTACCTAGACAGCTTAGATCGGATCGGAGCCGCCGACTACCAACCTACAGAGCAGGACATTCTGCGGACCAGAGTGAAGACCACCGGCATTGTAGAAACCCACTTCACCTTCAAAAACCTTCACTTCAGGTTAGTGGTGTGATGAGAGATTATGGATGGGGTTACACAGTGACACCGGTCACTTGGCCAAATATCGCTCTATACAGCTGCTACCTCGCAGAATAATGCAGGAGAATGGGGTCACATTGCAACCTTGGGTATCACAACTGCAATAAGCAAGATGCAAAATATCCAACCGGGTCTGACTTCTTGGACTTGCTTGTCACGATGCTATCAGGGCTGCAATGTGACCCCATTAACCTGCGATGTGGCAGCAGCTCGGTGTCTTTGGCCACGTGACCGGTCTTGCAACCAAGAGTTGCCATATAGCCTACGCCTTATATTTCTTAAATATCAAAGTAAGAACCTGATCAGGATTGATATCTGATTTATTATTTCTGCAGTTTTTATTGTGAAATCTGGTGACCGTTGTGCTATAAATCTAATTGATCAAATAATTGTTTTTTTGTTACTATTTATATAAAAATCTTGAAATCATGCATATATCACTTTACCCACTGTGTCTCACCACAGATCACAGCCTACTTCATCTCCCTCTCTGTATGATGAACTTTGCACAGGTCACAGCTTACTTCATCCCCCTCTCTGCATGGTGTCTTTTGCACAGGTCACAGCTTACGTCATCCCTCTCTCTCTGCATGGTGTTATTTACACAGGTCACAGCTTACTTCATCCTCTTCTCTGCACAGTGTCCCTTGTACAGGTCACTGCTTAGTTCATCCCCCCCCCTCTGCACAGGTCACAGCTTACTTCATCCCCCTCTCTGCACAGTGTCCCCTGCACAGGTCACAGCTTACTTAATCCCCCCTCTCTGCACAGTGTCCCCTGCACATGTCACAGCTTACTTCATCCCACTCTCTGCACAGTGTCCACTGTACAGGTTACAGCTTACTTTATCCTCTTCTCTGCACAGTGTCCCTTGTACAGGTCACTGCTTAGTTCATCCCCCCCTTTGCACAGTGTCCCCTGCACAGGTCAGAGCTTAATTCATCCCCCTCTGCACGGTGTTCTCTGCACAGGTTACAGCTTACTTGATTTTGGATGGCATGGTTCTTCTTTTTGTGCCATGGACGAAACTCGTCAATCAGATACTCTATATACTTTGCTGAGGTAATTTTCACACTTTTGGGAACCGTAAAGTGGCCTACAAGCTCTCTCTCCATAATTCCGGCCCAAAACATGATCCCTGCTTACGTCACAGCCATGTCGGGACATGGTGGCCATCCATCAGCCGTCCTCTATTCCATCCATTAAAGAAGACTGTTTCAAAGTTAGTCTTCGTGTATGTCTAGACCACTTCAGCCGTATCTGCTTGTGAGCAATGTTTAGGAGTGGCCAGATAGTAAGTTTATGCACAACTGGAGCCTGTGACCTGTCCTACACCTTGAGTTTCGTGGTACTCCAGAGGCATCAGCAGCTTCAAATACCTGTTTGCTGCTTTGTGATGGCATTTTAGCAGCTGCTCTCGTAATCCGTTGAAGTTGTCTGGCAGATACCTTCCTCATTATGCCTTTATCTGCACTAATAATTCTGTGCTCTGTATCATCCACAAATGTCTTTGCAGTAGGATGATCATGCTTAAGTTTTTGTGAAACATGGTAATGTTTTCATGCCTTGTCTATTTGATGCTTTTCGGCAGCAGAGAGGTCCTTTTTCTTTCCCATTTTGCATGAAACCTGTGGCTGCTTAATAATGTGGATCGTCCTTCTTAAGTAGTTTTCCTTTACTTGGGCTCACATGGCAAACTAATTATCACAGGTGTTTGAGATTGATTTCAGTGATCCAAACTCCCTGAGGCATTATACCATCCATGAGGTTAGGGGAAAAACAAAAAATTACATCTTTATGACCCTTAAATCTAATTTGCTTAGTACTATGGAACGTGGTATATGTTGGTGCTGGCACAGGAGGAATCCCACCTAACTCATAAATGACATTATTGGGACATTAGTGCATAAATGTATCACATGGCTCAGCCATATAGGATGGTAGAAAGAGCAGGATTGATTTGGTTGGAATCCAGTATCCATTGTTTCTTATGGCAGACATTAACCCTTTCCTTTAGCAGGCCCTTGGCTGATGGCAACCCATTAACACCCTGCAATCATATTCTGTGGCTTAAAGGGAGTCTCTCATTAGGCATTTGCTATTTAATCTGAGAGCAGCATGATGTAGGGACAGAGATCCTGATTCCAGCGATGAGTCACTTAATTTACTGGGAGCAACAGTTGTGATACAATCACAGTTTTCTCTGCTGCAGATCTAGCAGAACACTAAATGCTGAGGTCTGTATATCCCCGCCCACACCACTGATTGGCTGCATTCTGTGTGCGCTGTTCATAAAGCTGCCTATCAGTGCTGGGGCGTGGCTGGACCACGAGGCACAAGACACCTAGTCCAGTAGTGATAATCTCCTGCTGATAAATCATTGATCTTACCGAAACATACAACCTAGTAAGTGACACATCGCTGGAATCGGTGTCTGTCCCCCTACGTCTTTCTGCTCTCAATTACACAGGTTCCCTTTAAATTGCCACTTTCGGACTTACAAAGTATTCACCGGTCACTTTCTTTTATTAATAGCCCTGCTAATAAAAGAAGAAAAAAAGACTCTGTAACCCCTGAAAACTTTGGCCCTCTTTAAGAAAAAATAATAACTGCAGCATTTGCAGACTGGAGGCTGCGCTTTCTGCCATCAGACACAGAACGCGTGTCATTAGTTGGATGTAATCTTCTTCGCCCCGGACATTAACTGACTCTAATGTTCTGTTTAAACGTCTTCTAAATAATCTTCGCTTCTGCAGATTGTAGAAAAAAGGAGGCGAGATTAACCCGTCGTGGTGAATGACGGAGCAAAGCATGATGTGTGATTGTTCTTGACCTTCACTGGGCATAGGCGCTGCTGCCCTCTAGTGGCCAAAGGGTTATTTTTCTTTATTTATTGTGAAAAATATCAAGATATATTCACATTTTGATTTTGTTTTTTGAAACAATCAAAACTAAATGAAAAAAACGCACAAATTAAAAAAAAAAAAAATACGGATTTTTGTGTTACTCACCGTAAAATCCTTTTCTCCGAGACGCTCATTGGGGGACACAGGACTGTGGGTGTATGCTACTGCCGCTAGGAGGCTGACACTAAGTAAACATAAAAAAAGGTTAGCTCCTCCTCCGCCGTATACACCTCAGCACTGGCCGCAGGCAAACCCAGTTTAGTGCAAAAAGCAGTAGGAGGCTAAAAAATAAATCAAGAGTTAACACAGATACAGTATATCCAGAAGAAAAAACTGCTGATACCAACTTAAGGAGAATAGAGTTAACTCAATATAAAGCCAGCCGGCTCTTAGGGAGGGTGCTGTGTCCCCCAATGAGCGTCTCGGAGAAAAGGATTTTACGGTGAGTAACACAAAAATCCGTATTTCTCCTTCGTCTCATTGGGGGACACAGGACTGTGGGACGTCCCAAAGCAGTCCCTTGGGTGGGAAATCGACTCCACAGTGTAATTTATAACAGGCATTGCCTATAGGTGCGCAACCGCACCCTGAAGAATCCTTCTACCCAGACTGGCATCCGCAGAAGCCTGGGTATGGACATTATAATGCTTGGAAAAGGTATGCAGACTGGACCAGGTTGCTGCTTTACAAACCTGTTCCACCGAAGCCTGATGCCGAAGGGCCCAGGAGGCACCACCGCTCGGGTGGAGTGAGCCTTGATCCCTGCGGGAACCACCACGCCTCTGATGCGGTAAGCCTCCTGAATGGCTAACCGAATCCACCTAGCCAAGGTTGATTTAGAGGCAGCGAGTCCCTTCCTGCGACCCTCAGGGAGAACAAACAGCGTGTCCGTCTGCCGAAAGGACGCCATCCGAGATACATATCTCCTGAGTGCTCTCACCAGATCCAGCGTATGGAGAGCCTTCTCCACTCGGTGCGTCGGAGCTGGGCAAAATGAGGGCAAAACAATGTCCTCATTAATATGAAATGAGGACACGACTTTAGGCAAAAAAGGTGGTGTTGGTCTGAGCACTACCTTATCCTGATGGAAAAGCAAGTATGGAGCTCGACAAGACAGTGCAGCCAGCTCCGAAACCCGCCTTATGGATGTTATGGCTACCAAAAACACCACTTTCCAGGAAAGAAATGACAGAGACACCTCCTGCAAAGGTTCAAAAGGAGACTCTTGCAGGACTCCCAGGACTAGATTGAGGTCCCAAACCTCTAAGGGAGTCTTGTAGGGAGGAACTATATGGACAACCCCCTGAATAAAGGTCCTAACCTGAAAATTAGACGCGATCTTTCGCTGAAAAAGAACCGACAAGGCTGATATCTGTCGTCTAAGAGTACTAGGTGCTAGACCTGAATCTAGGCCTGCCTGGAGAAAAGATAGAATGTTTGGAATTGAAAAGAGGAGCAGGGAACAATCATGTTCCCTGCACCAATCAAAAAAGACCTTCCAAGTACCGTGGTAGATGCGAGCCGAAACGGGCTTTCGGGCGTTAGCCATTGTTGCAGCGACCTTTTTAGAGAATCCAGCCCTGGTCAGGATCCAAGATTCAACGGCCAGGCCGTCAAACACAGGGCCGCTGAGTTCTGGTGGTAAACTGGGCCCTGGGAGAGAAGGTCCACGCGCTCTGGCAGTCGCCAGGGTGCGTCGGCGAGCAATTGTACCAGTTCCGCGTACCATGGGCGACGTGGCCAATCCGGAGCGATTAATATCGCTGGAACCCCCTCTATCCTGATCTTTCTGATCACCCTTGGGAAAGAGCTATTGGTGGAAACAAGTATGGAAGATGAAACTGATTCCATGGTAGGACCAGAGCGTCTACTGCAAATGCCTGCGGATCCCGGTACCGGGAGACGAAGTTGGGCACCTTGGCATTTATCTTGGAAGCCATCAGGTCCACATCTGGGGTTCCCCAGCGTCGGCATATCTGCTGAAAAATCTCGGGATGAAGCGACCATTCCCCTGACGCTATGCCGTGACGGCTGAGAAAATCCGCTGCCCAGTTTTCCTCGCCCGGAATGTGGACCGCTGAAATCAGAGTGATTTACCTCTGCCCAGGTCAGAATCTGTTTTACCTCGTGCATGGCCGCCCTGCTGCGGGTACCTCCCTGATGGTTTATGTATGCCACTGCCGTGGCATTGTCCGATTGTATTCTGACTGGGTGGCCCGCCAGATGCTGGTGAAACTGCCTCAGAGCCAGCCGAATAGCTCGGATCTCTAAAATATTGATTGGGAGGGTCGATTCCTGCTGAGACCAAGTTCCCTGGGCTGTGTGGTGACGAAACACTGCTCCCCATCCGAGCAGGCTGGCGTCCGTTGTGACAACCAACCAGAAATTTGGAGGAAACAAACGACCCTGTTGAAGAGTGGTGCTCTTCGCCCACCACATTAGAGTCTGTCTGACCTGCAGGGACAGACGGCACCGAAGATTGAGGGAGTAAGGGCTCCCGTCCCATACTGCCAAGAGTGCATGTTGAAGGGGGCGAAGATGAAATTGGGCAAATGGAATAGCCTCGATTGCTGCCACCATCCTTCCTAGGACCCTCATGCAAAACCGGATGGTGTGAGGAATCGGTTGGCGAAGGATCCGTACCTCTTGACGGAGAACCAAGGCCTTGTCTTGAGGAAGAATTATCAACCCCTGAGCGGTGTCGAAATTCATCCCTAAAAAGGTGATCTTCCGAGATGGCACGGGAGATGACTTCTTCATATTCACCAGCCACCCCAGGCGAGCAAGGGTGTCTAACGTAATGCTGACACTTTCCTCGCAGGTCTGAAAAGACGGACCCTTGATGAGGAGGTCGTCTAAGTAAGGCAGGATGACTACCCCCCTGGAGTGCAGAATGGACACAACAGCAGCCATGACCTTTGTGAACACCCTGGGGGCTGTGGCTAGCCCGAAAGGCAAGGCTGCGAACTGAAGATGAAGTTTGCCGACGGCAAACCGAAGAAATCTCTGATGAGGAGGAAATATGGGGATGTGAAGATAGGTATCCTGAATGTCTATTGATGCTAGAAATTCCCCTTTTTCCATGGCTGCAATGACAGAACGGAGAGACTCCATTCGGAAATGACGAATTCTGACAAACCGGTTCAGTCGCTTTAGATCCAGAATGGGTCTTACGGTACCGTCTTTTTTGGGTACAATGAACAGGTTGGAATAAAACCCCTGACCTTTTTCGATTTCCGGAACAGGTACGACAACCCCGCTGTGCCGAAGAGACTCGACCGCCCTGAATAAGGCGCAAACCCGAGATTCCTCCTTGGGAAGGCGCGAGGGAAAAAAACGATTTGAAGGAAGGCTGGTAAATTCTATTTTGTACCCCGAGGAGACTAACTCTCTGACCCACTCGTCGTGAGTAATTGATAGCCAAATGGGGCGAAATCAGAGTAAGCGGCTGCCTACTCTGGATAAATTGACCGGATTCTGCCTCCAGTCATTTGTCCGAATATTTCTGGGGTTTGGACCCTCTAGATCTTGGTTGTTGAGATCGCCCTCTTCCCAGAGGGTTGGTCCTGTAGGAGACCTGACGATCTCTGGCTTGATTAGGCCGACCTGAACCGCTGGAGGTAGCTGGCGCGGCCCAACCTGGGTTACGAAAGGCCCTAAAGCGAGGCTGAAGCTGTCGGCGAAAAGGCTGCTTAATCTTTTGCTGAGGAAGGAAACTGCTCTTCCCTCCCGTCGCATCAGATATGAGCTGATCCAACCTTTCGCCAAATAACCGACCACTCTGATATGGTAAGGATGTAAGCGATTTCTTTGAGATTGAGTCTGCTCGCCAGGTTCTCAGCCACAAAGATCTTCTGATGGCAATTGCATTAGCAGCAGCTAGGGCTGAGCAATTTGCCGCATCCATGGACGCATTAATTAAGAAGTCTCCTGCCAGCGCTATCTGATTAGAAATCTCGGTTACTTCAGACGGTACCTCTATACCATGAAGAGCTCTATTTAGAGACTCCGACCAGGATATCATGGCCTTAGCAACCCAAGTCGCTGCAAAAGAAGGAGAGAGAGCAGAACCCGATGCTTCAAACACCGAGCGGGCCAAACTCTCAATCAGACGATCCGTTGGTTCCTTGATCGAGGAACCGTTAGGAAGGGAGAGGAGCGTCCTAGACGCCAAACGCGACACAGGAGGATCACCGCAGGAGATTCCGCCCACTTCTTAAGAAGCTCAGGAGCAAAAGGATATCTAGTATTGAGAGCCTTTTGTCCTGCGAAGCGCTTGTCCGGTTTCTCTCGGTGGCGCTGCACTAGTTCCTCAAACTCAGGATGAGCCCCAAAAACCTTATGAGCTTGCCTGGCTCTTTTGAAGGACACCTTATGACCGGAGGTCAAGGTGGACTCATCGTCTATCCCCAAAGTTTGATTGACAGCTTCAATCAAACTGTCAATTGTGTCCTGACAATTTGGTGCCTCTAAATTAAGGGACCCTTCTGAATCAGAATCCGAATACTGATCACTTGCCAGAGGTGAGGGAGAGCGAGAGACGGAACTGAAAGATGCCGAGGCCCCGGACGGCAAAGGCGACGCAGTGTGGGTTCGCTTCCCCTGCGTCTGCCTGGTGAGAGCGCGGCCCCTGCAGGCCGGAGGTTCATGAGACGTCGCCAAGACGGGTGAACCACTGTCCCTGCTCCTATCGGGAGCTTGAAGGGACTCGATCGCTCTTGTTAATGACGCCACAGATTGAGTCAGGGACAAGGCCCACTCAGGGGGACCTGACGCACTAGGCTCAGCTATAGGAGCGGGTTCCTGAGCCCGTTCAGAGTCACAGGCTTCGCAGACCCGAGAAGTCTGGGCGTGCGGAAAAGGGGACCTACAGGCAATGCATGCGGTATACAGCACCGTATGAACTTTAGATCTTCTGGACATTCTGGATCTGTCACAGAGTCCGCAATGAACTGGATGTGACGGTCAGCAGAGAGGCGAAAAAGAGTGCGAAGTAAAGAGGAACAACCAGGCTGGAGGTAGTAGCAACCCCTGAGCGGTGTCGACTTACCCCAGTCCTGTATCCCTTGCGTCCTAAAAACAGCGTCCAAATAGCATTGGCGTAGGAAGACAACTGAGCTCCAAAATTTTTCAAAAAGGAGCGCTCCTCTGTCAGGGAGGCGTGCTCATGTAGTCGAGCCTCTCAAGAGGCTCCTCCCACCTACTTCCGGCCGCGGCCTAGTCTCCGGCAAAAGCCGGGGACTAAATTTGAAGCCGCGGCCTAGCGCCGGCCGAAGCCGCGGCCTAAATTTCCGGCTAAGGCCCTAAAGTCGGAGGGCGGTCCCACCGGAAGGAGACGCCGCCGGGGGCGGATCTCCCTTGCGACAGCGGCCCACCCCCCGGCTGACGCCGGACACAGAATTCCGGCCCGCGGCCCAGTCCCCGGAAAAAGCCGGGGACTAAATTTTAAAACCGCAGCCCAGAAGCCGGGCGAAAGGAAGTCCCCAAAGTCAGAGGGCGGGCCCGCCGGAAGGAGACGCCGCCGGGGGCGGATCCCCCCCCACGACCGCGGCCCACCCTCCGGCTAACGCCGGACAGTAAACACCGGCCCGCGGCCTAGTCCCCGGGAAAAGCCGGGGACTAAATTTGGCAAAGGCATAGCGCTGGCCGCAACCCTCGCGGCTGTCCAGGCGGGAGGCGGACGCCGACTTGATACCCCCTTGTGGAGGAGGGGAACGAACAGCTGGTTCCTACCCGCTCCAGTAATCCTGGCCACACGTCCCTTGGAGAGGTAAGAAATCCGTCTTCGTTCGCTCAGGCGATGTGTGATCCCATAAAATTCTGCTTCATGTAGGAGAAGGGAACTGTTAACGCCTCTGGTAAAATGGGGGCTCCATAACAAAATAAGGTAGGACGGTGCAGGAACCCTAACTCCATCACCCCTTCAGAGGGTGAGGAGAGGGACCGTCCGCCTCCTTGCAGCACCGCAGTCTAGCATTGGTGGTGCAGTGGGGGCCGCACGGACTAACTCTTGCCTCTGTACAGCCTAGGGTTTCAATACCCTAGGGTGGTCAGGGCTGAGTCCGGCATTCATGTCCCACGTTGCGGGAGAGGATACGTTGGAGGCTTTACTCCACGTGCTCGCCCGTTGATGGTTTGGGGAGATCGGACCCTTTCAATAGGATCCGTCGCCCCTATCTCATCTTCGTGGGAAAGGAAAAAAAAATAAAAATAAAAAAAATGGTCTGGAAAAATAACCAGACGTGTGCCTCCATCAGACACTAAGCAAGAACTGGGTTTGCCTGCGGCCAGTGCTGAGGTGTATACGGCGGAGGAGGAGCTAACCTTTTTTTATATTTACTTAGTGTCAGCCTCCTAGCGGCAGTAGCATACACCCACAGTCCTGTGTCCCCCAATGAGACGAAGGAGAAAAAACATATACAACATTACAAAACGGTTCTCATTAACTGCTTAATACTGTTTACATACGTGAATGCAAATATAAATGAAGACCATCTGACTGCTCGTGTATTGCGCCAAAATACAGAGAATCCCAGCATTTAGACAGTTATCTAGGACCCCTTTGTTTCCCAGAACCAAAGCCTAACACTTTGGGTGGGTGAGTTAGGGATCTGAGATGAGTTAGAAGATTTAACAGGTTTATGACAGAGCGGTACAGGCAGCCTATCATAGTGTTTGTGAGAAGGCTTTCCGATGCAATCCCTGAAGTAGTTAACCATTGGTCCCATACCTTTATACATTTTTTAGAGCGTTTCTTTTAATATATGTTTCCCTTTCCATACATAAGACATTATTTAGTTTGGATTTTAATTCTTCTATCCAGTGTGGGGCTACCAGCTTTCTAGCTTGAAACAGCACTCGGCCGATGGCTGTAGCTATAGGGGAATCCGAATCCAGACCTAGGAAGCAGATTCTGGGTTCTGACGATATAAGGATTCCGAACACAGATTTTATCAAGTCCACTACCCCCTTCCAATAGTTCCCAATGTATACACACCCCCACATCACGTGCTTTAGGTGAGCGTCGTTTTTCCCGCATCTTGGACACACGTTGTCCACTCTTATACCAATTTTAAATAGGATACTCGGGGTCTTATGTACTCTGAATAAGAAAGATTTGGGACAGTCTATGTGATTCAGACAAGGATAATTTGGGAATTAGATCCTCAGATAGGGGACCCACGTCTCTTTCCCACTTTGCTTTGGCTGTGATAGGATACTTTTCTAATTGCACAGCAAAAGGCTGCTTATATACTGTATATATGGGAAATTAAACCTTTTGTGTCTATTACAGAAGCAATTGTATCAATGATAGAGTGTTTATTTATAACAATGCCATTTGCTCTTTGCATTTGTGAGGCCAAGAAGTAGCATACGGGACTAGCCAATCCACCGTTACCTTTTCCTCTTTGCAGGGTCTCGAGTTTAATTCTGGCCTGTTTCTTTTTCCATATAAGTTCTTGGAACAAGCTATGAATTTTATAAAAGAAGGTTGTGGGGATCCATACTGGGGTATTATGTAAGAGATCTAAAAGTTGAGGCATGAGAATCGTTTTGATCAAATTGCCTCTCCCGATAAAAGACATTGGAAGTCAACACCAAGTGTCTATATGGGAGTCAGGTTAAGAGAATAGTATTCTTGGAGCCCCAAGATATCAATAAATATTTGCTACCTTTATTGAGTATTTTCCAGGGACAAATCTGTTGGTAAGAGATCTACGGGCATGAGGACTGATTTATCCCAATTAATTGATACTCCTTACCAAGTTCCAAATATTTTACTAAAATTCATAGCTGGAAAAATGGAGAAGACCACATTTCCTAAACATAGAAGCATGTCATCTGCATATAAAGAGATCCTCATCTCCCTTAATTTATTTTTTAATACGTTTTTGAAAGTTTGGACATGATTTAGTGAAACGAGAGAGATTTACCATTCGGCTCACGTGTTCTGCACTGTTCTTTGATCTAACCTTTTAATTTGCACTGGATCGCTCATACAAACAGTGCAGCAGACGATGGACGGATCAAGAACCAGCGTGTGCCGCCAGTTTTCGCTAACTTGGATGAAGATTCGAGTAGTTTTTTATTTAACTTATCGATGTCCTGTTGATCTCCTCTTTAGGCTGTTTGATGTCGGGGGCCAGCGATCAGAACGGAAGAAGTGGATTCACTGTTTTGAAGACGTGACAGCGATCATCTTTTGTGTCGCCCTCAGCGGGTACGATCAGGTCCTTCATGAAGATGAGACCACGGTAAGTGTCATATGTTATACGCAATAATATATGTTTTCAATAAAAACTTTTATATGTTACCAGCCGAAGAACTGACTTAAAGGGGTTGTTCGCTTTCAATTACATTTCTCTCCTGGTCACAGTTTGTTTGTTATTTTATAGCAAACTGCAGTGTACTTTCCTTCCCGGGGTGTCTGGCATTGGCACCATCAGCGCGAGACACGATCAGTAATCCAACAGGAACAACCCCTTTAAATACTACTCCGAAGCCTGAGACAATGGTCTGGATCCTGCATGTGTCAATGATTTGACTTTATGACTTTATTCACATTTGTGCGTCGAATAAGTTTTGCTTTTGTGCAGGAGAAATGAAATAATCTTTGCTGTATAGATTTAATACTATGCCTCCTTTTCATGCAGATGGGGTCTTTATAAATTCACGTATGGTGGGCATGTCGCATGTTGGCTGCAAAATGACCACATAGCCACTAATGTGTTAACACTGATACTAATTTATTACATTTTAGTGAAAAAAAAATCAATTTTCATACAATTTGAGCAAAAAATTATGTTTTCAATGGAGTTGCATTATTTCTATTTCTGCTGATTTAGGATACCTATAGGTAGTAGGTGCTGGGAACTACCAGGTCATCGCTGTAGAAACACTCGCTCTGCCGGTAATATCTCTTTAGCGGTCACTTAATAATTCAATATAAATTTGATTTAATAATAGTGACTACGGGATGCAATTTTCATGGATCTTCTGCAACTGTCACAGGCTTTTGCAAGCTCTCCAAGTTAAAGGGCATGTCCGGGACTTGCACAGCGGGGGAAATAAGTATTTGATACTCTGCCGATTTTGCAAGTTTTCCCACCTACAAAGAATGGAGAGTTGTTTAATTTTTATAGTAGGTACACTTCACCTGTGAGAGACAGAAACCAAAAATAAAAATCAGATAATCACATTGTATGATTTCTACATAAGTAATTTGCATTTTATTGCATGAAATAAGTATTTGATACAGAAAAACAGAACTTAATATTTGGTGCAGAATCCTTAGTTTGCAATTAGGCTAAGTTCACACGTTGCGGAATTGCCGCGGAAATTTCCGCGGCAATCCCGCACTTCTCCCGCGGGAAATACGCACTTTTTTTGTATGCGTATTCCCGCCAGAATAATAGCGTTTTGCAAGCGTAATTAGCTTGCAGAATGCTAGCATTTTCCTAGCGATCTGTAGCATCGCTTGGAAAACTGATTGACAGGTTGGTCACACGAGTCAAACATAGTGTTTGACACGTGTGACCAACTTTTTACTATTGATGCCGCCTATGCCGCATCAATAGTAAAAAGATCTAATGTAAAAATAATAATAAAAAATAATAAATAATGATATTCTCACCTTCCGGCGGCCCCCGCAGCCTTCCCGCCTTCAGCGACGCTCCCGGCAACTCCCGGTCCCAAGGATGCATTGCGACAAATCACACCGATGACGTAGCATCACGCGAGACCGCTACGCCATCTGGGTGATTCTCGCAAAGGACTCTTGGGACCGGGAGTTGCCGGGAGCGTCGCTGAAGGCGGGAAGGCTGCGGGGGCCGCCGGAAGGTGAGAATATCATTATTTATTATTTTAATTATTGTTTTACCAGGGATATGGTACCCAGGGCCTGGAGGAGAGTCTCCTCTCCTCCAGACCCTGGGTACCACCGCACATGAACCGATTACATTCTGCAAAATTAATGAACATGTTGCTATTTTTTCCGCTAAGCGTTTTTTTCACGGAAAAAAACGCAACATGTGGCCAAAACATGCGGAATCAATTGACATGTATAGGATGCTTAATGCTTGCGTTTTTTTCGCGTTTTTACCACGGAAAATCGTGGAAAAAAACGCGAAAAAAACGCAAATATTCCTGAACGTGTGCACTTAGCCTTACAGAGGTCAGACGTTTCCTGTAGTTCTTGACCAAGTTTGCACACACTGCAGAAGGGATTTTGTCCCCCTCCTCCACACAGATCTTCGCTAGATCTTTCAGGTTTCGGGGTTGTCGTTGGGCAACATTGAGTTTCCTCTACTTCCAAAGATTTTCTATTGGGTTCAGGTCTGGAGACTAGATAGGACGCTCCAGGACCTTGAAATGCTTCTTATGGAGCCCAGTAGTCCTGGCTGTGTGTTTCAGGTCGTTGTCATGCTGGAAGACCCAGCCACGACCCATCTTCAATGCTCTTACTGAGGGAAGGAGGTTGTTGGCCAAAATCTTGCGATACATGACCCCATCCATCCTTCCTTCAATACGGTGCAGTCGTCCTGTCCCATTTGCAGAAAAGCACCCCCAAAGTATGATGTTTCTCCCACCATGCTTCACAGTTGGGACAAAGTTCTTGGGATTGACAGCATCCTTCTTCTTCCTCCAAATATGGCGAGCGGAGTTGATGCCAAAAAGTTCTACAGTATTTTGGTCTCGTCTGACCTTCTCCCATGCCTCCTCTGGATCATCCATGTGGTCATTAACGAACTTCAAACGGACCTGGACATGTGCTGGCATGAGCAGGGGACCTTCTGTACCCTGCAGGATTTTAATCCATGACATCATAGTATGTTGCTAACTGTAATGTTTCAGACTGTGGTTCCAGCTCTCTTCAGGTCATTGACCAGGTCCTCCTGTGTAATTCTGGTCCGATTCTTGACCTTTCTGAGAATCATCCTTATCCCTTGAGGCGAGATCTTGCATGAAGCCTCAGACTGAGCAGATTGACAGTCATCTTGTGTTTCTTCCATTTTCTCATAATTGTGACAACAGTTGCTGCCTTCTCACCAAGCTGCTTGCCTATTGTCCTGTAGCCCATCCCAGCCTTGTGCAGGTCTACAATTTTGTCCCTGGTGTCCTTAGACAGCTCTTTGGTCTTGGCCATGGTGGAGATGTTGGAGTGTGATTGATTGTGTGGACAGGTGTCTTTTATACAGGTAACGAGTTCAAATAAGTGCAATTAATCCAGGTAATGAGTGCAGAGTAGGAGGCTTCTTAAAGAAAAATTAACAGGTCTGTGAGAGACAGAATTCTTGTTGGTTGGTCGATGATCAAATACTTATTTCATGCAATAAAATGCAGATTAATTATGTAAAAATCCTACAATGTGATTATCTGGATTTTATTTTTAGATTTTGTCTCTCAGAGGTGAACTTGCAAAATCGGCAGATTATCAAATACCATACTTATTTTCCCCAGTGTACATTGATGACATATCCTCAGAATAGTTCATCAATGTCTGATTGGTGACGTTTGCAACACCTGGCACCCCCTGTGATCAGCTGTTCCTTATTGACCCATATGTGCAATATCCCTACGCAGCCATTATACTTGCGGCCGACACCGGCTGATTGGCAGGGGTGCTAGGTTTAGCACCCTTACCAATCAGATATTGTTGAACCTTATCCTAAGGATAGGCCATCAATATAAAAGTCCTGGACAACTCCGTGAAGTAACTTGCTCCACTAGGTAATATTTTCGTGGGTAGGTGGTGAACCATTGATTATAATCAGCTGGTGGTGGGGCTTTTGAAGAAAAAAGCTAGAGACTCCATGCTTTTCTACTTTTTTTTTTTTTTACAGATGTAGTATCCATCCATCCCCCCCAAAAAAGTTTGATCTTGATCCAAGTCACAGATAAAAATCATACAACCCCAATTTCAAAAAAGTTTGGACGCCATGTTAAGTTTAACAAACGTGAGCAAGAATGCAATGATCTGGAAATCTCTACTAGCCGTATTGTATTCACATGAGAGCATAGATCACAGATCAGAAGATGAATGTTGGACATTTTTCCATCTGAATAGGAAAAACTAACTCATTTAGAAATAGATGGCAGCAACACATATCAAAAAAGTTGGTCCTGGGCCGTCTACCATTGTGTAGCGTCCCCTCTCCTTCTTATAGCAGTCTGTTATTGCCTGGGAAGTGAGGAGGCAATTGGTGGAGTGATTTCTCCTCTCTCAATGTTTGATGATATTATGTACTGTAGATAGTGATATGTTAAAGTCTTCACAATTTTACACTGAGGAACATTTTTCTGAAATTGTTTCCCATTTTTTAGATGCAGTTGTTCATATTGGTGACCTCCGACCATCTTTGCTTCTGGGAGACTCTGCCTCCCTTACACTCTCTTTTTATACAATCATGTGACTCACCGTAGTTGAATATTGACCCTCCAGCTGTTTTTATTAGTATCACTTACTTTTCCAGCCTTTTGTTAACCGTGTCTCAACTTTATTGCGATGTGTTGCGGCCATCGATTTCTAAATGAGATATTTTTCCATTTCATTTGAACAAAAATGGGCTTCCACCTTCTGATCTTTGTTCCATGTCCTGTCGTGACTAAAACACGTCTATCAGAGATTTCCAAATTGTTGCATTCTTGTATCCTCTACGTTTTACGAACCATCCCGACTTTTTTGGTATTGGAGGTGTATGGTCTCGATTCATCAAAGCTTCTGCACCAGAATTCTGGAGTCAATCGCTTTGACAAGCTGTAAAATTTGTGTGCGACACAGAGTCGCACAAAACTTTTCGACTTTTGGCATTTTGGACTGGGTTGGGTGGGACAGGGTCATGGCAACCCCTATTTATCAAATTCTTAACGAGCAATGGCTTTCCTGACACCACAAATCTTGTACCCGTCCCATACAGGAGTGGAGTAAGATTTGTGGCAAGGCGCATTCCACTTGGCGTCACTTAATAAATCGGACGCCTTTCACTCCATTCCGCCCCCTCATCAAGACCAAAACTATGAGCCGTCAGCGCTTTCCGAATATTGGCAGTAGGTAGGGAGAATGTAATCACTGACTGTAGAGGGGAGTCCCAGTTCTGCTCCGACTGCTATGAAGATGTATTATCAAATTAAGTAGCGCTAAATTTTGGACTTCTGGACATTTACTTTTAAGAATGAATCTAACCTAACAGAACAAAGGGTGTCAGTAACAGAGGCCGCATTATAGCCGTCATTTTTGTGCCAAATTACCTTTAAATTGTCCTTGGAAAAAGGCCGGTTACCTAGAAAGAAAAGGCTTTTGTATTCCCTCGAAAGGCTATGCAAATCTCTTAAATTGAACGGTGGATGAGCCCTGCATACTGATCTGCGAGTATTCTGCGGAGGCGCTCGTGATGTGTGACGGAGTACCAGGGGAATTTGGGAGCGAGCACAGAGCGGTCCATGGCCGCACTCCAATTCTGGATCTGATTCATGCAGGTTGCCCGTTTCCCCACCCCCCATTTTCAGTACGTGGACTGTCCGCGCTCAGGATCGCACCACTACGCATTGTCTCGCGCCCTGTAAATTTCAGTGTGAGACACCTCATTAGTTGATAATGCAAATGCTGCAAATTAATTTGCTTGTAGGACTTTCCCAGGTCTGCACACGCTGTACTATTACTTGCGGAGCATTGATGTCAAGCAAAGGAGGTTGTAACCGAGCTAGAAGGGATCGCGTGCAAATCTGAGCGTTTTTTTAATCATTTATGTAAAATCCAGGATCAGTAGTGTTAAGGTGTTATCCGAGCATGCTCGGGTGCTAACCGAGTGTCTTCAGTGTGCTCTAAAACTATGCTCGAGTACAGCGCCTGCCTGTCTCGCGGCTGTTCGAAAGCCCCAACATATGCAAGGCTTGCCCAAGAAACAGGCTATCCCTGCACGTATTGGGGCTGTCAAGCAGCTGCGGGGACTCGAACATATTTTTCGAGCATGCCGAGGACACTCCGTTATCACCTGAGCATGCTCAGATAACACCTTATCCAAGCACATTCGCTCATCACTAATCGCTATACAGTGTACAGAGGTATGATACAGCACCTATAGAAGTCTATAGGACCCTAATGTACCTCCAATAGAAGTGCTTCTTGGAAAGGGAGTTCGGGGACATGAGCTATGGATCTGGAGGTGGGGGATTTTACTTGATCTGTAAAAGCATT
The DNA here is from genome assembly GCA_033576555.1 of Oophaga sylvatica. Classification (NCBI taxonomy): domain Eukaryota; kingdom Metazoa; phylum Chordata; class Amphibia; order Anura; family Dendrobatidae; genus Oophaga; species Oophaga sylvatica. The sequence goes on along the minus strand of JARQOD010000010.1, from coordinate 20,040,645 downwards.
ACAAATTAACGGGGTCGTCTGCTTCAGACCATCCCTAGTGGTGTCTCCGTTGCTGCGGGTAGACTTCAGGTGCAGACTTTTAAGCTTGTTTTGGATTTTCACTGTTGATTTCACCACTTTTAATGTAGGGGGGTAACATCTGCAGCAGAACTCACATAAGATATGTGGTAAAGTTGGGGTAACGTGTCCACTGCTCCTTTGTATCCCTTGACTGCACCGTGGACCAGTGTGTGCACTGTTGCTAAAATTCAGTTCTGTTGGAGCGATGAAACCCGTCTTCAGATTCATACTGCTCGAAGCTCAGGCAGCAAAGATGAATCAGATCCTGGCTTTGCGATTACAGCCAGGTATGATTTTCTCTGAAGTGCTGCGGCGTTTCAGAGTACACCTAGGGTGACAAGCCAAGCCTGGCATGTCAGAGTGAGAAGACTTATGAGCCTCAGCCAAATCAGATCTTATACTTTTGCAAATATGAGAGGCAACAGTCCAAAACATCGTGTCTGTAATTTGAGATTCTGTTTTGGCTTTTATCCTAAGTCATATTGCAAGGCTTGTTAATGGATATATCCAGGATTTTGGGAAAAAAATGTATCTAAGCACTAACAGGCAGGTAATTTCAACTTCCCTTCTTGGTGCGCACGCACCGTTTTTCCCTGGTACAGTGTGGTCACAGACCGCTCCTACCGAGAATTCAGCTGCCTGTGCTGATGCGACGGGGTGGAACTTCCGAAGTCATTGTGATTGACAGCCGGCTCCCCCAGTTAAGCAGCAGCGATCCGGCTGTCAATCAGAATGACCTCGGAAATCCCGCCCCATCTACCGAGCGAAGGGAAAAGAAGCCTCCACTCTGTAGACATGATGTCAGCAGAGGTTTCTAAATCCCCGGCAGGGGCGGTTTTTAACAGTCAGGTAAGTTGCAATTACCTGCCTGTTAGTGATGAGACACATTCTTTGTTTTTTTTGTAAAGTCCCGGATATACTCTTTAAAGAGTCTATATTGACTTTTAGGATCGCTGCTTCCCATAGGTAGTGCTAGAATTCTATTTCTCTTCCTTTCTGAAAAGACAATTGGCATATTTAATTTCCCAAAGAAGCATGCATGGCTTATAAATCTCCTCTCTCTGACATGCCAGGCTTGTCTTGTCTCTCTCTCCACAAAGGGAAACCTTATCCCTTAGATCTCATTTAGAGTTCTCTTATCCAGCCAAATCAGATCTCATACTTTGCACTGATGAGGGGGCAACACCCCGAAACACACTGCCTGCAAATTAAGATTCTGATTTGGCTTTTATCCCAAGTCATATAGTGACTTTTAGGATCGCTGCTTACAATAGGTGATGCTGGAGATCTAGTCCTCTTCCTCTCAGAAGAGACAATTTGCAGAGTAAACCTAAATGCGTTTCCCGGCGGCTTCTCCCCGCCACAGTTATCTGACCGGTTTCTCCCAATGTGTGTACATAGGGAAACACCTGTCAGTCATGTCAGAGAGGGCTGGGAGACACCGCAGTGGAAGGCATTGGACTAGTCAGATGAGGCTTTTTTTTTCCCAAAGTGTGAACCTACCCTTATTTTTAAAGAAATTGTACCCTTTGGACAATACCTTTTTTGTTAGAAAGGTCTCCTGGCAATAATCCGATCAAAGTATTATGATTCAGGGGCACGCAGAAATCATCCATAACTTGTGCAAACAAAGTATCACAGTGGGCTATCAATGCAGTGCATGGACGTGTCGGGTAGAGCAGAGTGAGAGAGACGTCCATTGTAGTTCTAGCTGTTAAATGAGTTTTCTAAACCATGAAACCCCACGTGGTGTGTCAATAGGTAGTATCATAGGTTATATAAAGGGGTACGTTTCCCCCCAAAATTGGTCTATTGCAGCTATTGTGATACTAATGTACTGGAGAAGCCAACTACATCTACTTAAGTTTATTAATGCACAAACCTTGTGGTAATTTTAGAAGTTCAAGGTGTATGAAGACCCCTTTTCCACTATTCTTAATTTACCTTCTGTAAGGTAGGTTTGTGCCCCTACCCACAGTCTGCACTGATTGGACAGTATGGAAAGCATGTGAGGAACACCCCCAACTAGAGAGCGTGTGGGGGACACGCCCCCAACTAGAGCGTGTGGGGACACGCCCCCAACTAGAGAGCGTGTGGGGGACACGCCCCCAACTAGAGAGCGTGTGGGGGCACGCCTCAGCTGGAGAGCGTGTGGGGATACGCCTCAACTAGGGAGTGTGTGGGGGACACTCCCCAACTGGAGAGCGTGTGGGGGACACGCCCCAGCTAAAGAGCGTGTGGGGGACACTCCTCAACTAGAGAGCGTGTGGGGGACACGCCCCAACTAGAGAGCGTGTGGGGGACACGCCCCAGCTACAGAGCGTGTGGGGGACACGCCTCAACTAGAGAGCGTGTGGGGGACACGCCCCAACTAGAGAGCGTGTGGGGACACGCCCCAGCTTGAGCGTGTGGGGGACACGCCTCAACTAGAGAGCGTGTGGGGGACACGCCCCGGCTAGAGAGCGTGTGGGGGACGCGCCCCGGCTAGAGAGCGTGTGGGGGATGCGCCCCGGCTAGAGAGCGTGTGGGGGACACTCCCCGGCTAAAAAGCGTGTCGGGGGCGCGCCCCGGCTAGAGAGCGTGTGGGGGACGCGCCCCGGCTAGAGAGCGTGTGGGGGACACTCCCCGGCTAAAAAGCGTGTCGGGGACGCGCCCCGGCTAGAGAGCGTGTGGGGGACGCGCCCCGGCTAGAGAGCGTGTGGGGGGCGCGCCCCGGCTAGAGAGCGTGTGGGGGACGCGCCCTGGCTAGAGAGCGTGTGGGGGACGCGCCCTGGCTAGAGAGCGTGTGGGGGAGGCGCCCTGGCTAGAGAGCGTGTGGGGGAGGCGCCCTGGCTAGAGAGCGTGTAGGGGACGAGCCCGGCTAGAGAGCGTGTGGGGGACGCGCCCCGGCTAGAGAGCGTGTGGGGGGCGCGCCCCGGCTAGAGAGCGTGTGGGGGACGCGCACCGGCTAGAGAGCGTGTGTGGGACGCGCCGCGGCTAGAGAGCGCGTGTGGGGGACGAGCCCTGGCTAGAGAGCGTGTGGGGGACACGCCCCAACTAGCAACACCCAGTTGTCAATGTTGTCATATATTTTCAGGAGGAGTAACAGTATTGGCATAACTTGGAGTTCTAAGAAAAGATGCTCCATGAATTATTTGGGAGTACAAATATTTGCTAAAACAGACCTGTCCGAAGTGGTGACTGGTCCTTTTTACTGATTGTAATGCTTTACATATGATATTGGTTAATAAGTTTATATCGTGGTCAGCCCTGCATGTGCTATTGTAATACTTTTTCCTAATTTGTGGGATCCAGTGGCTTGAAAATGAAATTATTTTAGACTAAATCTGAATATTAACAATATACACCGTATAGTGATCGTCCACTACTTTAAAAATAAAAATTGAGCCCATGGTGATCTTGATACAATAATAATAAAAAAATTACATACTTGCTTACTGGTCCCTCAATGCCGTGGTCAGATGGGGGCATCAGTGGCAGGTGATTGGTTGCAGCAGTCACCTAATTGGCTGCAGTGGGCACACTCCATCCCAGAGGACAATCCCTTTAATCTCGCACTTTGCTCTGGTTGTGCATTGTTTGTGCCAAGTGTCTGGTCTCTATTTCCAATCATGTGTTTATATGGTGGTCATCCAATAAGCTGGTGAAGAATGGGCTATCGACGTCCCAAATCCCAGTCCTTCACCGGACGGTGAATACCGACAAACCGGTAGACAAGGGTTCAAACAAAACTAAGCATGATGTGTATGTGCTATACCGGGTTACAGTGTGGCACCTCGTATTGATGATCTATATCTTGTATTAACCCTTCCCGCTTACTTTGTAAATGTTGTGTTTTGAATAATCTATAATGAACTGTTATAAAATGTACAAAAAAAATTTTAAAAAATGTTGATCGGGTCTGTTCTGCCTTCCTCTAATCCTGTTTCTCTTGGGTAATGTTGACCTGCACCTTCCCCTGGGACTGAGAAGTAAAGCGGTCCTTTCGTCACTAACTGCACGCCGTCTCTGTTCCCGGTGTGGCCTCTTCCGCCAGGTGTTGACTTTGTGACTTTTTGGTTGCTTTGTGCCTCTATTCACTTGCTTTCTGTTCTCATGGTCCTGCTGGGGAGTAACTCGCACCGCCTGCACAGTACTCTTTCTCCAAACACCTCTGCGTCTTCAGCACTTTTCTTCCTCTGCCGTCCAGCCCTATCTAACACCGCTACTTATCCTGCAGACACTGAGAGAGCCTTCAAATTCAGCAGGTACGAAGCTTCATGTCTACATAGCAGTGCATTAGCCGCAGGTGTTAGTGTCCTGTCCGGAAGGGCCTTGTCTTCTGCTCGTAGCTGGTGGCTTCATAGTCTACATTCCGCTTCCATCTCTGGTATTATTTTATGAGCTTCAACCATATGTCTAGGCTCAACCCAAAACCACGATAACCTTCCAGTCCCTTGTTTGAATACTTTTTTGTGCAAATTTTTGAAATTTTTTTGTGCAAATTTGGCTCAAAAAGTCCAGATGTTTTGACCCTTTGCATTACAAAGGGTGGCGTAAATTGACATGCTGCAGACTATAAATGTACACGTCGTGTCAATTTTTGTGGATTTTTTTCTGCAGCATGTGGATGACCTTTGATAACATCGTATCTACAGAAACACTACTGCAAAAATCTGCAGTGTATCTGCCACATGTGAACATGCCCTAAAGACAAGGCTTTTCCCAGGTCACTTGACACCTGTCTAATTCCCCATTAATGCCAGAACATAAAAATGTCCTAAACTAGACTAGTTTCACATGGACCTTGCTCAGATCGGAAGGCTGACCTTAGCTGTTTCTTACCTGCCTATGCTATGAAGCAGATGGCTTACGTCAAGACCCAGCAGTCGGGCCTTCCGACGCAAGAACGTCCCGTTTGTCACGGATGTGTGAAATTGACCATAGTCATCTTGCACCATTAGGATCTACTTGGCCTTTCTATCCCTTAGAAACTTCCCACCATTTTGCTCCACATAATGCATGCAGTGATCTGGAAGGACACATAACATTCCCTGTTGTCCCTCTAGGCGGCTCCTTCTGCTTCTCCATAGAAACTTTCTTTGGTATTGGGGATATTAATTGCCAGATATTGAAATATGGAAATGTAGATGCCTACAAGGTGGCAAGTATCTGGATAATGAGTTTTGACGAGCCCGTGTGAATAGGTGCCGAGTAATGGGAAGAAAGACTCAGAGGAGATTATAAGAGTTGACCGGATGAGTGATGGACGTTGGAAAGAACAAGTCAAACAAGTGTTAGAGGAAACTGGGTGAGGACATAACAGAAGACGAGGTGAGGACATAACAGAAGACGGGGTGAGGACGTAACAGAAGACAGGGGTTGAGGACGTAACAGGAGACGGGGTGAGGACATAACAGGAGACGGGGTGAGGACATAACAGGAGACGGGGTGAGGACTTAACAGGAGACAGGGTGAGGACGTAACAGGTGAGGGCATAACAGGAGACAGGGTCATGTCTATGATGGAGTGGATGTTGTAGTGTGCAGAATGTGGGAACGGGCCTAGTATGATATTATGGCAGAATGGGAACTGATTGCGTGGAGTAGTTGGCATGAGTGTCTGCATACACCGGACAGCATGAGCAGAAGGTCGCAAAAGCACCGAACAGCACCCATAGTGCAGCGTAAGCATGACGGGGTCTGTCCTAGAAGCATGAGCATACAAAAAGATGTGGAGAAGGGAAGACAGTGAGCACAGAAGGGGATAGGCCACCCAAAGCCCGCTAGGCACGCTGGTGACACTACGCTGCATGTGCTTCAGGCATCAGTCCTTTCAGAGGAGCAGACACCTCGTACTGTGTAGCCGTAGCGGTCAGCTGTTGGGGCAGACCTGTTTGAGCCTGTGTGACGTGCGCCTCTCGTTTGTGTTACAGAACAGAATGCATGAATCCCTCAAACTATTTGACTCCATCTGTAACAACAAGTGGTTCACTGACACTTCCATCATCCTGTTCCTGAATAAGAAAGATATCTTCCAGGACAAAATCCGAAAATCTCCACTTTCTATCTGCTTTCCGGAATACACAGGTACACACGCGCCCACCGAAGTGTCAGCATGCATCACGTTAATCATCGCGGCCGATGTATTGCAGCCTTTATTGCCCACAAAATTAACAAAAATTAGCTTGAAATTGAAAATCTAAATCTTAGGTCACATATTCCCTTAAGGTGCACCTTAGGGCACAGTGAAGGCAGCCATGACTTAACCTTAGCCTACACCCCCATGAAGGCTTGGTGCAGAATGAATTGGCTGCAATCTTCTAGTGATTGTGAATATGACTTGTGTCTTCAAATGTGCAAATCTTCAAAACGCACAGTGTGCAGTCTATGTATAGCATGCAGGATTGGACAGTTCTCCAAAGATCGTCTATTGCACCTCGCATGCAAAAAGGCATTGAGGGTAGACGAAAAAGCACCTCATGCCAAGGCAGAAATGGGGTCCACCGTACTGCATGAGGCCTAAAAAGTCAGATTTTTCCACGGGTCTAAGAGCTACTTGCCATCCTGCAAGGCAGCAGGCAGCCCTTCTTGATCACAGGGCGGCTCCTGGTGAATGTGGGCCCTAGCGTATCACCACGTGGCCCCCATCTACAAGCCCACTGGGGTTAGTAATCCGGATAGATGGCATGGGGTTGTGAATAGATTTCCATTAGATGACCGATGTGTAGGACAAGAAACATAGAGTAACCCAACTTTTTAGATTTTTGTAAAAAAAAATGTTAAGGATGGAAGGCTGAAACTATTGAGGGATTTTTCTTAATTTCTGTAAAAAAAAATTTATAAAATTGTCTTCAAAACCGTTTTCCTCCTATTTGCCTGCTTTTGGCGGTATTGTTATCAGAACATATTTTGAGTACAGGTGATGGCAGTGATGGGTTAGCAGACAGGAGCTGATCCATCACTGCCATCATCTGTACTCCATATGAGGATGCTGATATCTGTGCAGCTGAAAGCAGGCAAATAAAAGGAGAAAAACAGGGGTTTAACGACAATTTTATGCATTATTTTTAACATAATTAAGAAAAATCCCTTAATAGTTTCAGCCTTCCATCCTTAACATTTTTAAGGATGAAGGTGGCAAATAGACTGGAGAAAAAACAGAGTTTGCCAGTCACTTATAGGCATTTTTTTTACTGGAGTGAAGAGAAATGTTGCAGGGTTTCATAACTTTCCATTATGGAAAAAAATATCAAAACACAAAAATGAAAGTTTGATTACTCTTTAATATTTTAACACCTTACCTTAATACCTTATAGAATAAACTTTCCAACCCCCTGGGATATGACCATTTCGAGGGAATCCTGGTAATATCATGCATGGTAAAATGGCAGTGCTAGCTAGTTAGTGAGAGATTTTCATAAATGAGCCAAAGTAAAAGCTGCGCAGTTTCCTCTAGGACCGATGATTTGTCTTCGCACCTCCCTCCGATCACATCGCTTAGCTGTGCATGGTGTGTTCTATCTATATATGCTCCGTGATTATGTGTGATGGAACCTATTTATGAAGAAACCTGCTGCTCTCTCCTCTCTTGCAGGTCCTAATTCATTCACTGAGGGTGTAGCCTACATTCAGCATCAATACGAGAGCCGGAACAAGTCTCCGAACAAGGAGATATACACACACGTCACCTGCGCTACCGATACCAACAATATCCAGTTTGTGTTTGACGCCGTCACAGATGTCATCATTGCCAATAACTTGCGTGGTTGCGGCTTGTACTGATTTGCCATGTCTATGAAATGATTGCCCGGTGGGCTCCTATATGGAGAGGTTTCTGTTTTTCCCTTCCGGACACCTCGGTGCCATATCCGTACATGCCTTAGGTGCGCACAGTGTTTGCCGGCTTGTTGCGCAGGCACGTGCCGCACATCCACCGTGCGCAGCTCAGATGATCCGTTCACTCGATCGTTCAAAGCCGACGTTGTGCCTTGTACTTAGATACTCTCCATGTAAGAACCTCTTTATCTAAAGGCGTGTTCACAAGAAGCAACTACTACTGCCCAGATCTCGGTCCGACAAGCGTCCGTAGAGATAATCGCTCATGAAGAGCTCCTTAAGTAGATGTATTTCAAACGTTGCGTTTTTGTAAAATTTTGTGGGTTTGAAAAACGTAAAAAAGCGACCTGATCATAACCTGTGAATCATCATTTAAAAGAAAAACCTTTATAGCTTCGCGAAACAGTACGATTGACGATCGTAACAATATGGCTGCTTCCAAACGTCTTCACGTAAATGGGCCTCATATTTAATTGTACAGTTGTATTCATCTATTTATACATAGGGAAGGTTAAATATGGCCGTTGTATTTGTGCCACACGATCCCATAAAACATCCCTTTTCCTTTTTTTTGTAAATTAAGTGCCAAATTCTTCGTTGGGTTCTGCTAGTTTCTTGCTCCAGCGATTTGTGATCTCATAAATTTAGTGGTTCGTATCGATACCTGCGCTTGCACAAATCTCCGTCCCTTTTTCTAAAGTTGCAGGAGGAGTAGGATCGATGATCCCGTCTTTCCTCTCCAAAACTGCTGCCAATTATGACTTTATTATGTGCGGAATTTCTGGACCCATTGTGAAATTCCCGCCATTGTGTATGTTAATAAAGTTTTAAAACACTAAGCTATGAAGAGTGTGATCTGTGTGTAATAGTGGCGGCGCCTCCGGTGTTACTGTTGATGGATGTGCTGCTGATTGTACTGTTAGTTGTTATAGGGAACCGGGGTTTGATCTGGAATGTTTTATTTCTTTGTGAAATATTTGTGTAGTGATAGATGAACCTCGGGATACGCAGGATGCTGTCCTGTGACGCCTAATTAACCACAACCCTTAATTGTGTCCTTTCAGACAACTATGAGCAATAATCTGCAGTAGTTATAGTAAACTATTACTTACTCTCCCCATATTCAGTGCTGGATCTCCACCGCTGCACGGTCTCTGGTTTTGGCCTGCAGCGTTAATATCACATTGCCAGCGCTGCGGCCAATCACTGATTGGCCGCAGCTCTGTTGTGATGTCAACACTGCAGACCAACCACAGAGACCGTGCAGCGGTGGAGATCCAGCACTGAATATGGAGAGAGTAAGTAATAGTTTTATTTATAACTACTTCTTAGTTTACTGAAGGGAACAACCCCTTTAATAAAGGAGCACTCCAAGTACAGTAAATACATGGTACATTGTAATGCAGGGCACTGAAAGGGGAGGAGTGGAGCATAAAATGGCAAACCATACAACCCATATATTCAGTCGGTCTACTATAATAATAGTATACATTTTAATATTAAAACCCTGGCGCTTTAAGGGTTGTCCATTTTAAAATATTATTAGTGTATTGGCTCGCACTTATAAAATAATAGTGTTTACTCTCACTCCCTGGTCCAGCGATACCTTGTTGATGCTTTGCTACCACTGCAGCCTACCAACATCTCAGCAACAGCACTGCAGCCAATCACTGAGCGCAGCAGCTCCCCGATGTAGACCGAGCCTTGCACTTATAAACTGAGTTTTTACTCATACACTCTGGTCCAGCGATACCTTGTTGATGCTTTGCTACCACTGCAGCCTACCAACATCTCAGCAACAGCACTGCAGCCAATCACTGAGCGCAGCAGCTCCCCGATTAGACCGAGCCTTGCACTTATAAACTGAGTTTTTACTCATACACTCTGGTCCAGCGATACCTTGTTGATGCTTTGCTACCACTGCAGCCTACCAACATCTAAACAACAGCACTGCAGCCAATCACTGAGCGCAGCAGCTCCCCGATGTAGACCGAGCCTTGCACTTATAAACTGAGTTTTTACTCATACACTCTGGTCCAGCGATACCTTGTTGATGCTTTGCTACCACTGCAGCCTACCAACATCTCAGCAACAGCACTGCAGCCAATCACTGAGCGCAGCAGCTCCCCCGATTTAGACCGAGCCTTGCACTTATAAAATAGCAAACTGAGTTTTTACTCATACACTCTGGTCCAGCGATACCTTGTTGATGCTTTGCTACCACTGCAGCCTACCAACATCTCAGCAACAGCACTGCAGCCAATCACTGAGCGCAGCAGCTCCCCGATGTAGACCGAGCCTTGCACTTATAAACTGAGTTTTTACTCATACACTCTGGTCCAGCGATACCTTGTTGATGCTTTGCTACCACTGCAGCCTACCAACATCTCAACAACAGCACTGCAGCCAATCACTGAGCGCAGCAGCTCCCCGATTTAGACCGAGCCTTGCACTTATTAAACTGAGTTTTTACTCATACACTCTGGTCCAGCGATACCTTGTTGATGCTTTGCTACCACTGCAGCCTACCAACATCTCAGCAACAGCACTACAGCCAATCACTGAGCGCAGCAGCTCCCCGATGTAGACCGAGCCTTGCACTTATAAACTGAGTTTTTACTCATACACTCTGGTCCAGCGATACCTTGTTGATGCTTTGCTACCACTGCAGCCTACCAACATCTCAGCAACAGCACTGCAGCCAATCACTGAGCGCAGCAGCTCCCCCGATTTAGACCGAGCCTCGCACTTATAAAATAGCAAACTGAGTTTTTACTCATACACTCTGGTCCAGCGATACCTTGTTGATGCTGCTCCAGACTTCGCTACCACTGCAGCCTATCAACATCACAGCAACAGAGCACTACAGCCAATCACTGAGCATAACAACTCTGCCAATGTGGACCGAGCCTATCGGCTGATATATTTGAAATGGGACAAGTCTTTAAAACAGAAAGTCAGATAACCTAATGGGTATACATGTGGTACCGTTACACAAAAGCCCCAAAGTGCTAAAAAAAAAAAATAGTGAAAAAGGAATTCCTAATTCTGTGGAGTCACATGACTCCTCTCAGCCAGTCGGCCGTTCTGAACTGCATCATGTGATTTTTGGACAAGTCATAAAGTGCATGTTGCAGTCTGATATGACCACACAGAATCAGGATCTGTTTGTCTATTTTGATGTTTAGCGCATGCATAGAAAACCCTGTCCTAGTGCCACCCAGAACTGAATGTGCAGTTCAGAAAATTGTCATTAGGAGGACACAGGACCCGCGTCATTGGCAGGATGGATTTTATTAATGGAAATCCCATCTACTTAATAGAGAAGTCTTGATATTTCCCAGGAACTGCTGTCGCTTGTTTGGGAGTATCCACAATTGCTGCATTGATATTGAGTGGTCGCTGGGCAGCTGGTCAAGATGCTGACAATGTCCTAAGCTGCAGAATGCTGCATGTTAATCAATCAGCGAAGTCTTGGCTCCCACAGTGATCTCTCCTTTCTAGACTAGAACAGGGCGGTTATATAGGGGCCCGCTCCAGGGAGAGGACTCGGGGGAGATCTGATTCTCCTCCTCTTAAAGAGTTAACTTATAGCTCTTCACTTTATTTTTCTAGAAACCTCAATAATCGGTTCCATAACACTACAGACCCAACCCAGAAAAATCCAACCTAACAGGAATGTCACCTGGATCAGGCTCGGTTCACACCTATAGGGCTTTGTATTTTTGCCGCAAAAAAAAACAAAAAAACATAGCATTTTGCACTACCAGTAAAGTAAACGAGATTTATATTTATATGATAGACTCTTATGCACATGCTGCTTTTTTTTCTTGCAGATTTGAACAACCAAAGCATTTTTTTTTTTCAAATCTTTGGAAAAAATGCAAGTAACTCATGTGTTTTGCATAGCTTTTCTCATGCCAACGCATTTCTGTGTTGTTTTTTTTTTTTTTTTTTGCAGCAGAAGAATTTGCAGTGCGTAGACATACAGTGCTCTATGACCAGTTTAAGGCAGAATCCCCCTAAAAACTGTATTCTTTCAACAAGCACAAAAATGTGGTTAACCCCGACGAAAACCAGTGGGAACATAAAGATCATCAACGCGACTCTTCTGTCCCTATACAGCATCACGCTGTCCGCAGCACGTCATGTTTAACTGGGGCGATGTGCTGCTGACCTCAGATCTGGGCAAGACGTACAATAAAATCATTCTATTCATGGTGCACAATAAATATAGAAAATGTGAAAAACACAAACCTGGAGAATACCAGAAGAGGTAGTGGAGCAGAACTCAAATGGCTACTCTCAGCTGAAGCGCGTTTCACATTTGTGCTTTGTCTGAGGTTGGCCACTGAACTCAGAATCAACCCCTGATGAAGCACATACGCAAAACGCATGTCAGGTGAGGATGGCTACCTGCGATATGCACCTCTTTTGGTAACATCTCATTCATTTCCACCCCTGTTGACGTGGGTTATTTTAAGATATCATTTCCTTATTGACGGTTTCATATTCATTGTAGGCATCTGTTTTATGCTTTTATATTGGGAAATGAATAGATATTATTATACTTCTTCTAGGAACACATGAACTGGATGGGTAGTGTATTATGTCGTTGTATAAATCAAGCAATAAATTCCCTTTAATATCTTTTGTACCAAGGACGTGGTGAGTTTTCGTAGTCTCTGACACCAAAGATTGTATTTTTACCGTTGCGATACTCCAATACTCGCGTGTGCTTGTTGTCTCGGGGTGTAAAGGAGCAGAAATTGCTGATGATGACATATCTGCTCTTGTCCAGTGTTGTCTGCCGCCGCGACTTTTATATGTTGTGCTATCGTGAGAACAGTCACCATTGATCCAGTTTACGTCCTATTCCAATAATTCCTAATAATGTGCTGCTGGGTCTACGGCGACTCTTAACGTCTGTAAACATTTCTAACTTTGACTCTCCTCTTTGGTTGATGATTATGACTATTATTACATGACAAAGTAACTCCTCCTTGGTTTCTATGTTATGACTATTATTTTGTACATTCTTGCTCTCGGTGTATTGGGTTGTCCTTAGGGTCTTCAGGCCACTTGTACCTTGCGCACACTAAATGCAAAATTCTTGGAGAAAACGTGAAAATACCCCTCTAATAACGTTTCCCTTTTTCTTTGTTTTACACTGGTAACCGTTCCTCTCTCCTCAGCCTAACTCCTTTTCTCCTTTTCTTTCTGTCTTCCACCTCCTGTCTCTCCCCCTCTTTGCTGCAGAACCGAATGCACGAGTCTCTAATGCTCTTCGACTCCATTTGTAACAACAAGTTCTTCATTGACACATCAATCATCCTCTTCCTCAACAAGAAAGACCTGTTTGCCGAGAAGATCAAGAAGTCTCCTCTGACCATCTGCTTCCCAGAATACACAGGTGAGGAGAGAACACTGCTTTTTTTTTGTAAGGCTATGACCTGGAGATATACTTTAATGCAAATCTGTCACCAGGTTTTTACGATGTAATCTGAGAGTAGGATGATGTAGTGGCCGAGTTCCTGATTCCAGCGATGTGTCACTTACTGGGCTGCTTGCTGTAATTCTGATAAAAGCAAGTTTTCTCTACTGCAGATCTAGCAGTGCTCTAAATGCTGAGCCCTGTATAGCCCTGTCCACATCACAAAATGTACACAGAAAGCTACCAGTGAGTGGTGGGGGCTTGGTAGGACTACATGACGACAAGTTTCCTAGTCCTCTTGTGATAATCTCCTGCTGATAAAACTGTGATTTCATCAAAACTACACCAAGTAGCCCATTAAGTGATACATCACTGGAATCCAAATCTCTGCCCCCACATTATACTGTTCTTAGATTAGGTGGAAAACACTTAGTGACAGATTCCTGTTAAGGAGTTCTTTGCTCTTGGATATATATTTCTGATTTGGTACTGGTGTTTTATTAGGCTTTTTTTATTGGGCACGTCTGTATTTTAAGATATTTGTGGCTAGGTCAGGTGCCAAAGATTTAGTAAAACTTGAATGTTGCATTAAAGGGGTTTTCTCCTCGTATATGAGTAATATACATAGTAATAATTTTCTATATTAAATATCCTCTCCATTTTCAAGAACAAAAGACTTTCTTATTTTATTTATTACCGCTTGTGGCTTTGGTTGCCAGCCACTGATGCAGTCTTTCCAAGGTGGCCGATCTCCTAGCCAAGGACAGCAGCGCTTCAATGCTCTTTTCTATAGAGCTTGTAAGTGCTGCTCTGAAGCGAAATGATAAAATAATTACTTAACCCATAAATGATGTAAAGAAAAAAAATTTTAAGTTAGGAATTGCTGTTTTTTTCATCGCTGCGCCAACCCGAACAATGCAGTAAAAAGCCATCAAAATATTGCATGTACTCTAATATAGCATCAATAAAATCAGTACGCAGAAAACCAGCTCCAAGTTATTAGTCCCAGAAAATGGTGGCACAAAGCTATTCATTGTTTGTTTTTTTCCCACAAAGTTTTGAATTTTTAAAACCAGTTAATTTTGGTTCTCCTCTGAAGTCCGGCCGCAGGTTCTATATACTGCGATGTTTGTTTTAAAAATATAAAGTTTAGATCAAACTTTTTACAGCTTTAAATAAAGAATAAAAAAACAATTAGTACTGCCACGCTCAGAACATTCTGGACTATCAAAATATAAAATTATTTAAAATGTTACAGGCCGAAAAGCAAAACAATAATCAAAACGCCAGATTTTCACCTTTTTTTTGGCAATGCAATTCCCGTAAAAAAAAAAATAAATACAGAAAAAAATATTAATATTCTGCATTTTTCCCAAAATGGTATCAATAAAAATATCAGCTCGGTCTGCAAAAAGCAAGCCTTTGTAAAGATGGATGGACAGAAAAAGAATGTTACATGTCTCAAAATGGACACAGTTTTTTCTTAATTACGGAATTTTTTAATTACTAAAATATGGGGGAAAAAAAATATGAGTTTGGTATCACTGTAATTGTACGGACCTTGTTTTTACAGCACAATGATCACCGTAAAAACAAAACAATGGTGGAACTGCATTTTTTTTTTTTTTTCACAATTTCTCCACGCTTGGAATTTGTTTCTTGTTTCCTATTAGTCTGCGTGCCCTTGATCAGGAATAGCAGCGTTTTACATTAGGAGCAAAATGGATGGGATTTCTATAAATCCCATGCCCACTCTACTTCTATGTACCGCTGCGTATACTCACCCACGGTGCGGCTTTACAAACCGCAGCATGTTTATTTTGTTGTGTAGTTTCCACCATAGCCATTCATTAGATACAATAAATCTTCATAGTACACAAAGAACATGCGGATTTAACTGTGAGATTAGAACGCAGCGTTTTGGAGGCAAAGAAAATGTGCTGTGTCCAATCCGCTACTATTCCTGATTGTGGGCACAAAGCCTTACATTATATGGTAAAATGAATGATGTCATTCAAAACTACAAATCTTCCTGCAATGAAACAAGATAATTTTTGGACGTAGATATTAGATTAGTTGCCATAAAGGTATTTCCAAGTCAGACATTAATGATGTATTCACAGAATATGGCATAAATATGTGATAAAGTTGGGACCCGCATCTAATATAACAGGGTCCCATCTTGCTCTGCTGTGGATGGAGAGGCACCCATGAGTTTCTTTATTTGCATCTATGGGAATTCTGAAAATAAACTGAGCCACCTGTACTTTTGCTCTCAAGATGAGTGTTGGCCTTAAAGAGAAATTTTCAGTTCTCTTTTGGCTCTTATTCATCCCCTACATTTTTTTTATTCCGCCATACATTTCCCGAGATATAGTCTTTTTTTATTTAGTGCTAATTTTCACTGTCTTTGAGACACTGCCTATGGGTTGGGCATAGATCTCCCCAAGGATCAGCCTACAGAGCTTATTTTACATGAAAGGGGGAATTACCAAAGTGAGACATGTAATGACTGACAGTCTGCTCTCTTGATCTACATGTCGCATACTGCTAACTCCACCTTTCATTTAAAATAACCTCTGGAGGCAGATTCTCAGGGAGATCTATGTCGCACCCATAGATCTTAACAGCTCATTTGCATATTAAGAAAAATGTGGATTTCTCAGGAATAAGACACCAGATCGCATATATCGAAGTATCATTTTATTCTACTTTCTACGACCTACATATCCATATAGACATATATTCCTCTTAATAAGGGGAGTGGAGGGGTAAGATGTGACAAATTCATTGAGGCATGTGCCACTTAATGAATTTGGTGTATCTTCTCTATAGAATATGTTTCACCAGAAATGCTACTCCTTCTGGAGTAGCATGTCTGGCGTAAGTTTACTCTGCTAAAGTGGGAAAACTTATTAGTTTGGTGGGTAGGTGACGCCACACCTTGCCCACCCATGAACTTTGATGGAGCTGGCCAGGAGTGGCGTAAAAACACCAAAAGTTACAACAATTTTCAAAACTGTCGCAGTGCTGTCTTGATAATCTATCTCTCTATTTTTTTTTCAATCCCTTATTATGGTTCCAATTACTCTGCTTTGTAATTAATCCTAATTTATTAATGTCACAGTTTAATGCTTATTAATCATCTGATGATGAATGGCTGGATAAGATCTTAATCGTCCTTGAAAAGGACAAGGAGCAACATTTATCTAAGAAGTTTCATATTTTCTTATTGTCTTTTTCTAAAGTTTACTCTTAATAGAGGCTTTGAGTGTGATACATATATTTCTAGATACCTGCAGATATTGCTGTCTGATTGACCAATATTATCAAATATTTGCATACATCAAAAATGTGTGCAAGCGCATGCCATATGTCTTATATTCAACGTATTGATCATTTTTTTTTAAATAAAGTATTTTTTTATTTATTATTTTATCAATTAGCTTTAAATGATACAGATAGGGAAATCTATATGTTTCAGCTGTTCCGTAGTTCAAATGTCAGTTTTTTGTCATGTAAAAAAAAATCATACCAAGAATAATTTCAGAACTTTTTCAACCTTTAATGTCACCTATAATCTGTACAGATTAATTGAAAAACAAACTGAAAACATTTTGACAAGGACAGTAAAATCCTCTGGTGGGCCCATGTGCTAGGAGTGGGCACCATCCTCTTATATGAGCAGTACTTGGCACAATATATTGGAATCACTATGTACAGACACATGAAACATCTTATTCATTTAATAATCTACCCAGCTCATTGTTATATAAATTTGTGATTGAGGGTAATGTCACACTTGTGTATAGGTGAAAAGTGGGGCCCTGGAGTTGATTACTGATGGGCCCTTGGCAACCCAATACGACGCTGTTTACAGTGAATCCTATTTAACTCCATGTAAAGTTTAGCTGTTCTAGGAGGATTTTCCTGACCTTTTCCTAGTTAAATTTTTCAGCAAAACCATAAATCATAATGACAACCAAAAACATCCAAATGACCTTGAACAAAAGTTCACATACCCTGGTGATTTTGTCCAGATACCATGCACAGAAGTTGACACAAATGGGTT
The DNA here is from genome assembly GCA_033576555.1 of Oophaga sylvatica. NCBI lineage: Eukaryota > Metazoa > Chordata > Amphibia > Anura > Dendrobatidae > Oophaga > Oophaga sylvatica. Next base: position 20,023,262 of record JARQOD010000010.1, on the reverse strand, counting down.
TGAATGGCTACTAAAGGTAACATCCTCACCTGTGACCTGTTTGCTTGTAATTAGTGTGTGTGCATAAAAGCTGAGTTAGTTTCTGGGATCCAGACAGACTCTTGCATCTTTCATCCAGCCACTGACGTTTTTGGATTGTCATGGGGAAAGCAAAAGAATTGTCAACGGATCTACGGGAAAAGGTAGTTGAACTGTATAAAACAGGAAAGGGATTCAAAAAAGATATCCAAGCAGTTGATAATGCCAGTCAGCAGCGTTCAAACTGTGATTAACAAATGCAAATGGAAAATCAGGGGCTTTGTAAAAACAAAACCATGGTCAGTTAGACAAGTTCATCCACAACTACAAGGAAAATTTTTCGGCATGAAAAAAAAAAACCCACAAATCACAGCAGCTGAAATACTGAACTCTCTGAAAACTAGCAGTGTGGCTGTTTCAAGATGCACAATAAGAGGCAGTTGAAGAAAAATGCACTGCATCGTCGAGTCGCCAGAAGAAAGCCATTACTGCCAAATGCCACAAAGTGTCTTCAATACGTAAAACAGCACAGAGACAAGCCTCAAAACCTCTGGAACAAGGTAATTTGGAGTGATGAGACCAAAATTGAACTTTTGGGCCACAACCATAAACGTTACATTTGGAGAGAGGTCAACAAGGCCTATGATGAAAGGAACACCATTCCTACTGTAAAGCACGGAGGTAGATCGCTGATGTTTTGGGGATGTGAGCTACAAAGGCACAGGAAACTTGGTCAAAGTTGAAGGAAAGATGATTGCAGCATGTTGTCAGCAAATACTGGAGGCAACTTTGCAATCATCTGCTCGGAAGCTTCACATTTGATGTACTTGGACATGACAACGATTCAAAACACAAGCCCAAGTCTACCTGTCATTGGCTACAACAGAACAAAGTGAAGGTTCTGGAGTGGCCATCTCAGTCTCCTGACCTCAATATCATTGAGCCACTCTGGGGAGATCTCAAGCGCGCATTTCATGCTAGACAGCCCAGGAATTTACAGGAACTGGAGGCTTTTTGCCAAGAAGAGTGGGCAGCTTTACCATCTGAGAAAATAAAGAACCTCATTCACAAATAACACAAAAGACTTCAAGCTGTCATTGATGTTAGAGAGGGCAATACACCGTATTAAGAAATGGAGTATGTAAACTTTTGATCAGGGTCATTTGGATGTTTTGAGTTATTATGATTTAAAAAGAGAAAACACAGTAGTTTGACAATAAATGGCTTCACCCAACCACTAACCGTGAGTGGAGAAAAGGTTTTCGTGTTATCATTCATATTCTCTGAGAAAAAGCCAAGAAAGCAAAAATTCTGCCTGGGTATGTAAACTTTTGAGTATAACTGTATATAATACATGAAACTCTATAGCCCCATGAAACTCAATGGGGCTATGGAGAACAACATTGGAAGTCAACTCAAGACAAATAGCACAAGTGACCATCAATATGGGGTTCATATTTGTGGGGTTGATGTCACCTTTGTATTGTCTGGTGACCTCAAGCCTACGGCTAAGTAATGGAGAGGCGTCTATAAGACACCTTTCCATTACTAAACCTATAGTTATAGTGTAAATAAACAGCCAGAATAAAGCCCTTTAAATGAAAGAATTACACAAATTCCTTTAATGATTCTAAATTAATCTATACTCATGTCATAACCCATTCCACTGAAGCCAATGTCTGCTGTAATAAAACAAAAATAAAAAACCTCGATGACGTCACCGCTAGTCACTGATGCTGCGATCGCAACAGCTCATTCCTCAGTGTTTCTCAGCCTGGTCGGTCGCTTCTTGGCACTGTCCAAGTTGAAAACTGTTTATCCCCAGACATAGATTACGGCGTGGGACAGAACGACGGACAGGTGAGAGATACAGTTGTTTTTTATTTTTGTGGCTTTATTTTCAATGGTTTCAGTGGACTGGGTGATAGCGTGAGTATGGTTTAATTTAGTTTCATTAAAGGAGTCTCACCCGGTGGCTTTGAACTCTTGTAAAATGGTTACCTGAGTTCAAGACACCGGGTCTCACGGCAGCTCCACTACCGGACTGTTGAATGCCCGGAGTTGCGGCCGTTCCTCAGTCCAGCACTGGCACTTGCAAAGCAAGAGTAACAGCTGCTATGAACCCAGGAGACCTTACTGTTCTTGTTGACAATTGGGGTCCCCCATAATTTTCATAATCGGATGAGGGAAAGCCGACAGCTGATGTTAATATCATGGGAAAGAGACAATATTAATAGCCTGGGCACCTTCTGGAATATCAGGCATAGGTCCCCCTACATTTAATAACCAGCAAAGAGTTGGCAGACAGCTGTGAGCTGATATTAATAGCCTAGGAAGGGGCCATGGATATTGACCTCCTCCCAGTCTAAAACCGTCAGCTCTCAGCCACCCCAGAAATGGCGCATACATAAGATGCGCCAAATCTGGAACTTAGCCTCGCTCTTCCTACTTGCGGTGGCAAGTGAGGTGATAGTTGAGGTATTGATTTCACCTTTGTATTGTCAGGTGATATCAAACCCAGAGGTTAGTAATGGAGAGTCATCTGTAAGATGCACCCATTACTAGTCCCATAGTTGAATTGTAAAAAAAACATGCACACACACACCACACACATTAAAGTCCTTAAATTGAAGGAATGACGCAGACTCTTTTAATGAATCTAAATTAAGCCATTCTCATGTCATCGCCAATTCCACAGAAGCCAATGTATCCTGTAACAGAATTAAAATAACAATATTTCTCACCTGTCTGCACAGAAGGTAATCTATTTGTCCCATGACTGGTCTAACCCTGCTACATCTAGATGGTAGGCTGCATTGTTGCATGTTGAAGCTATACAGTCTGCCATCCAGTAGAGACACTAAGCAGCCTGTGTTACTGCTGCTCAGTATCTCGCGGTGAACTCCTATGACCTGACTGATGTCAATACAAGCGTGAGAAAGTTCTCACGCTTGTGGTGCCATCAGAAAAGTCCTGGGAGTTCACAGCCAATTAACTCTGCTCAACTCACTGACGTCAGCGCGAGCTCCTTTACAATTCTTCCCACTGCTCTCACACTAACGTCAAGTGAGTTGAACTGAATTCATTGGCTGTGAACTCCCAGGACCTGACGGCACCGCGAGCATGAGAACTTTCTCACACTTGCTTGTGATGTCAGTCAGGTCACAGGAGTTCACTGTGAGATACTGAGCAGTGGTAACACAGGCTGCTCAGTGTCTCTTCTGGATGACAGGCTGTATAGTCGCATCATGCAACAATGCAGCCTACCATCTAAATGTAGCAGAGCTACAGCCGTCGTGGGACAAATGGATTATTATCTTATTATTATTCTCGGCAGACAGGTAAGGAATATTGTGGTTTATTATTTTAATTATGTTACAGGAGACCATGGCTTCAGTGGACTGGGCGATGACGTGAGTATTGTTTAATTTAGATTCATTAAAGGAGTCTGTGTCATTCTTTCAATTAAAGGACTTTATTGTGGGTGTATGTTTTATTTAAAAAATAACTATAGGATTAGTAATAAATAGGTGTCTTATACACGCCTCTCCATTAATAAGCCTTGGGCTTTATGTCACCGACAATATAAAGGTGACATCAACCCCACAAATATGAACCCCACTTACCACCGCCACAGGGCAAGTGGGAAGACCTGGGCAGAGGGCCAGAATTGGGTCTTCTATTTGATGTGCCTTTTCTGGGGTGGCTGCTATTTTTAGGCTGGGGGGGGGCAATATACATGGTCCCTTAGAAGCCCGAGAATACCAGCCCCCATCTTTCAGCTTTAGCTTGGCTGGTTGTGAAAAATGGGGGGGGCCCCTGCTGTTTTTTTAAATTATTTATTTAAATAATTAAAAAATATTGTGTGGGCACCCCGCTATTCTTGATAACCAGCCTTGTTAACGCTGACAGCTGTGGGTTGCTTCCCGCAGCTGTCGGTTTTGCCTAGCTGGTTATCAGAAATACAGAGGAACCCCACGTCATTTTTTTAAAATGTTTTATTAGTTATAGTGCAGGCGGCGGCTGATGAATACTCCATCAGCCGCCGCCTACTCTCGCTGTTAACAGTTGAATAAAACTCTCAACATTGTCCCCTGCAAGCGATGTAAGCCATAATCATCAATATAGAGAAAGATTCTTGAAAACCCGGTCAGCAGGGCGCAAAAGACAGGAATCTTCTTAGTGAATGACAATCTTCATTTATTAAAAATTATTAAAAATTATGGTAAAACAATGAATCCACAACGCGTTTCAACGGAATGAGTCCGTCTTCCTCAGGTGGTATAATACATTCAATAAAAAAGGAAGTGTATTTAAAAGGGCAGCAGCCAATGGGAAACATGATTGCATAATTAAAACACATGAAGTGGAGGTGGGGGTCTGACAATAGTTAAACCCACACTGACATAGACGCTTGCTAAAAACTTAGCAAAAACCACATTAAAACCATCTGACAAGGGAGACAAATTATGCTAATACTATAAAAAATTGAACTATAATGAAAAATAAAATAATTGCAATAATTACTAAAAAAAAAAAAAAAAAAACATCTAATCATTTTTTTTTTCTTTTCTCTTTTCCCTTTACCCTTCTTCTTTCAAACAGTTCTTTCAATAGTGAGATTTAACCCTTCTGGGGCAAGTGTGCCAAGTTTAAAAATCCAAAAATTTTCTTTTCTTGCAAGGTTACCAAACCGGTCAGTCAGATTATCTGGAATCTGATCTATAATAGTAAGTTTCAGTGAACTATCATCTTTATTATGCATAAGAAAAAAATGCTTAGAAAGGCTGTGTAATAAATATCCATTACGGATATTTTGACGATGTTTATTGAGTCTAGCGTGCATAGTCTGGATTGTACGGCCTACGTATTGTAGACCGCAACCACATTCAATTAGATAGATCACATGAGTGGACTGACACGTGACGCGACAATTTATTTTAAAACACGCGCCAGTGGTGTAGGATTTAAAAGATTGTGCCCCATCTAATATAGAGGTGCAACATAGACATTTTTTAACCTTGCAAGCAAAACACCCTGGTTTAATGTGACCTTGGTTGGTGAAAGGAACTGAAGGCCTAACCACTGTGTTACTGGGGGCCACAAGGTTACGGAGTGTCTGATTTTTTCTGAAAATAGTGATAGGTTGTGGGGGTATATGTGATGACAAAATGGGGTCCCCTTTCAGGATAAACCAGTATTTCTTTAACAAATTTCGTATTGATGCATGAGAGCGGTTAAAGGTAGTGACGAGACTCCATCTCACAAAATCAGGGGACTTCTCTACTGTGTCACTATTCTGTTTCATCCTTTCGAGGCAGCTTTCCTGTGTGAACACACTGGCTTTGGTAGTAGGCATCACGAATCAACTGGTTTGGATAACCCTTACACTGAAACCGATGTTTCAGAACATCTGCCTCCTTCAAAAAATCTGTGTCGTTTGTACAGTTTTTTCGGACTCTCCAATATTGCCCGTAGGGGATATTAACTAACCATTTTGGAAGGTGGCCACTGGTGAAGTTAAGGTAACTATTGACATCGACCTGCTTGAAATGCGTGGAGGTAGAAAAATGACCAAATGAGTCGACCTTTATCATAAGATCCAAAAATTGGATCGCTGTATTTGATATATTGGCAGAAAACTTAAGGCCCCAGGAGTTGAAATTCAGAGAATGAACAAAGTTAGTTGCTTCCATTTCCGATCCGGTCCATATGATGAAAAGATCATCTATGAAGCGACGATACACATAGATGATCTTTTCATCATATGGACCGGATCGGAATTGGAAGCAACTAACTTTGTTCATTCTCTGAATTCAACTCCTGGGGCCTTAAGTTTTCTGCCAATATATCAAATACAGGATCCAATTTTTGGATCTTATGATAAAGGTCGACTCATTTGGTCATTTTTCTACCTCCACGCATTTCAAGCAGGTCGATGTCAATAGTTACCTTAACTTCACCAGTGGCCACCTTCCAAAATGGTTAGTTAATATCCCTACGGGCAATATTGGAGAGTCCGAAAAAACTGTACAAACGACACAGATTTTTTGAAGGAGGCAGATGTTCTGAAACATCGGTTTCAGTGTAAGGGTTATCCAAACCAGTTGATTCGTGATGCCTACACCAAAGCCAGTGTGTTCACACAGGAAAGCTGCCTCGAAAGGATGAAACAGAATAGTGACACAGTAGAGAAGTCCCCTGATTTTGTGAGATGGAGTCTCGTCACTACCTTTAACCGTTCTCATGCATCAATACGAAATTTGTTAAAGAAATACTGGTTTATCCTGAAAGGGGACCCCATTTTGTCATCACATATACCCCCAACCTATCACTATTTTCAGAAAAAATCAGACACTCCGTAACCTTGTGGCCCCAGTAACACAGTGGTTAGGCCTTCAGTTCCTTTCACCAACCAAGGTCACATTAAACCAGGGTGTTTTGCTTGCAAGGTTAAAAAATGTCTATGTTGCACCTCTATATTAGATGGGGCACAATCTTTTAAATCCTACACCACTGGCCGTGTTTTAAAATAAATTGTCGCGTCACGTGTCGTCCACTCATGTGATCTATCTAATTGAATATGGTTGCGGTCTACAATACGTAGGCCGTACAATCCAGACGATGCACGCTAGACTCAATAAACATCGTCAAAATATCCGTAATGGATATTTATTACACAGCCTTTCTAAGCATTTTTTTCTTATGCATAATAAAGATCATAGTTACTGAAACTTACTATTATAGATCAGATTCCAGATAATCTGACTGACCAGTTTGGTAACCTTGCAAGAAAAGAAAATTTTTGGATTTTTAAACTTGGCACACTTGCCCCAGAAGGGTTAAATCTCACTATTGAAAGAACTATTTGAAAGAAGAAGAAGGGAAAGGAGAAAAGAAAAAAAAAATGATTAGATGTTTTTTTTTTTTTTAGTAATGCAATTATTTTATTTTTCATTATAATTCAATTTTTATAGTATTAGCATAATTTTGTTCCCTTTAGTAGATGGTTTTTATGTTGGTTTTTTGCTTAAGTTTTTAGACAAGCGTCTATGTCAGTGTGGGTTTAACTATTGTCAGACCCCCACCTCCACTTCATGTGTTTTAATTATGCAATCATGTTTCCCATTGGCTGCTGCCCTTTTAAATACACTTCCTTTTTTATTGAATGTATTATACCACTTGAGGAAGACGGACTCATTCCGTTGAAACGCGTTGTGGATTCATTGTTTTACCATAATTTTTAATAAATGAAAATTGTCATTTACTAAGAAGATTCCGGTCTTTTGCGCCCTGCTGACCGGGTTTTCAAGAATCTTTCTCAATAGTAATCCCACTCGGGGTACCCGGCTGGAGCAGCATTAGATTTCTTAATCGCTTACAACACTTACACCTGGCTGGCGCTCCTACAGACTGTCTATCCCACGTCTTTCATAATCATCAATATAAACACAAATAAACACTTGAAATAGATCACTCTGTTTGTAATGACTATATAATGAGTTTCATTTTTTGTTTTGAAGAACTGAAATAAATTAACTTTTTGATATTCTAATTTTGTGAGAAGCACCTGTATGTTTGGTGCAAAGCCAACACAGCATCACCAGAACAACACCGTACCCACAGTGAAGCATGGTGGAGGCAGAGTTATGTTTTGGGGCTATTTTTGGCAATTGCTCATAATTACGTCAATTTCTCAACAAAAACCTTCAGACCTCTGTTAAAAAGCAGAAGATGAATTTCACCTTTGACCATGACAGTGACCCTAAGCATACAGTGGGTACGGAAAGTATTCAGACCCCTTTATATTTTTCACTCTTTTTGTTTCATTACAGCCATTTGGTAAATTCAAAAAAGTTCATTTTTTTCTCATTAATGTAAACTCTGCACCACATCTTGACTGAAAAAAAAACAAATGTAGAAATTTTTGCAAATTTATGAAAAAAGAAAAACTGAAATATCTCATGGTCATAAGTATTCAGACCCTTTGCTCAGTATTGAGTAGAAGCACCTTTTGAGCTAGTACAGCCATGAGTCTTCTTTGAAATGATGCAACAAGTTTTTCACACCTGGATTTGGGGATCCTCTGCCATTCTTCCTTGCAGATCTTCTCCAGGTCCGTCAGGTTGGATGGTGAATGTTGGTGGACAGCCATTTTCAGATCTCCAGAGATGCTCAATTGGGTTTAGGTCAGGGCTCTGGCTGGGTCAGTCAAGAATGGTCACAGAGTTGTGCTGAAGCCACTCCTTTGTTATTTTAGCTGTGTGCTTAGGGTCATTGTCTTGTTGGAAGGTGAACCTTTGGCCAAGTCTGAGGTCCAGAGCACTCCTTAAGAGGTTTTCATAAAGGATATCTCTGTACTTGGCCGCATTCATGTTTCCTTCAAATTGCAACCAGTCGTCCTGTCCCTGCAGCTGAAAAAACACCCCCATAGCATGATGCTGCCACCACCATGTTTCACTGTTGGGATTGTATTGGGCATGTGATGAGCAGTGCCTGGTTTTCTCCACACATACCGCTTAGAATTATCACCAAAAAGTTTTATCTTTGTCTCATCAGACCAGAGAATCTCATTTTCTCATAGTCTGGGAGTCCTTCATGTGTTTTTTAGCAAACTCTAGGTGGGCTTTCATATGTCTGGCACTGAGGAGAGGCTTCCATCGGGCCACTCTGCCATAAAGGCTCGACTGGTGGAGGACTGCAGTGAAGTTGACTTTGTGGCATATTCTCCCATCTCCCTACTGCATCTGTGGAGCTCAGCCACAGTGATCTTGGGGTTCTTCTTTACCTCTCTCACCAAGGCTCTTCTCCCATGATTGCACAGTTTAGCTGGACGGCCAAGTCTAGGAAAACTTCTGGTGGTCCCAAACTTCTTCCATTTAAGCATTATGGAGGCCACTGTGCTCCTAGGAACCTTGAGTACTGCAGAAATTCTTTTTGTAACCTTGGCCAGATCTGTGCTTTGCCACAATTCTGTCTCTGAGCTCATTGGCCAGTTCCTTTGACCTCATGATTCTCATTTGGTCTGTCATGCGCTGTGAGGTCTTATATAGACAGTTGTGTGCCTTTACAAATCAAGTCCTATCAGTTTAATTAACCCCTAAACCCCCAAGGGTGGTTTGCTTAATGATCGGGTCAATTTTTACAATTCTGACCACTGTCGCTTTATGAGGTAATAACTCTGGAATGCTTCAATGGATCTTGACGATTCTGAGATTGTTTTCTCGAGACATATTCATGTTAGTGGTAAAATTTCTTCAACATAACTTGCGTTTATCTATGAAAAAAATGGAAATATGGCGAAAATTTTGAGAATTTAGCAATTTTCAAACTTTTAATTTCTATGCCCTTAAAACAGAGAAATTTGTCACACAAAATAGTTACTAAATAACATTTTCCACATGTCTACTTTACATCAGCACAATTTTGGAAACAAAATTTTTTTTTGTTAGGAAGTTATAAGGGTTAAAAGTTGACCAGCGATTTCTCATTTTTACAACACCATTTTTTTTTTGGGACCACATCACATTTGAAGTCACTGTGAGGGATCTATATGATAGAAAATAACCAAAAGTGACACCATTCTAAAAACTGCACCCCTCAAGGTGCTCAAAACCACATTCAAGAAGTTTATTAACCCTTCAGGTACTTCACAGGAATTTTTGGAATGTTTAAAAAAAAGTGAACATTTAACTTTTTTGCACAAAATATTTACTTCAGATCCAATTTTTTTTTATTTTACCAAGGGTAACGGGAAATTGGACTGCAAAAGTTGTTGTGCAATTTGTCCTGAGTACGCTGATACCCCATATGTGGGAGAAAACTACTGTATGGGCACACGTCGGGGCTCGGAAGGGAAGTAGTGACGTTTTGGAATGCTGACTTTGATGGAATGGTCTGTGGGCGTCATGTCGCGTTTGGAGAGCACCTGACTTGCCTAAACAGTGGAAACCCCCCACAAATGACACCATTTTGAAAACTAGACCCCTCAAGGAACTTATCTAGATGTGTGGTCAGCATTTTGAACCCCCAATGGCTTCACAGAGGTTTATAACGTAGAGCCATAACATTCAAAAATAATTTTTTTCCACAAAAATGATCTTTTCACCCCTAATTTTTATTTTCCCATGGGTAACAATACCACAAAAGTTATTGTGCAATTTGTCCTGAGTACGCCAATATCTCATATGTGGGGGGGAACCACTGTTTGGTCACGTGGCAGGGCTTGGAAGGGAAGGAGCGCCGTTTAACTTTTTCAACGCAAAATTGGCTGTAATTGAGATCGGGCGCCATATCGCGTTTGGAGAGCCCCTGATGTTCCTGAACATTGGAAACCTCCCACAAGTGACCCCATTTTGGAAACTAGATCCCCCAAGAAACTTGTCTAGAAGTGTGCTGAGAACTTTGAACCCCCAAGTGTTTCGCTAAAGTTTATAACGCCCGAGTGTGAAAATTAAAAAAATCATATTTTTTACACAAACTTGATCTTTTAGTCCCCAATTTTTTATTTTCCCAAGAGTAACAGGAGAAATTGGACCCCAAAAGTTGTCCAATTTGTCATGAGTACGCTGATGCCCCATATGTGTGAGAACTACTGTATGGGCACACGTTGGGGCTCGGAAGGGAAGTAGTGACGTTTTGGAATGCAGACTTTGATGGAATGGTCTGTGGGTGTCATGTCGCGTTTGGAGAGCCCCTGATGTGCCTAAACAGTGGAATCCCCCCACACATGACACCATTTTGTAAACTATACCCCCCAATGAACTTATCTAGATGTGTGGGGAGAACTTTGAACCCCCAAGTGGTTCACAGAAGTTTATAACGTAGAGCCATAAAAATAAAAAATCATATTTTTTTCCAGAAACATGATATTTTTGCCCCCAATTTTTTATTTTCCAAAGGGTAACAGAAGAAATTGGACCCCAAGAGTTATTATACAATTTGTCCTGAGTACGCTGATACCCCATATGTGGGGGTAAACCACTGTTTGGGTGCATGGCAGAGCTCAGAAGGGAAGGAGCGCCATTTTGACTTTTTCAACGCCAAATTGGCTGTAATTGAGATCAGACGCCATGTCACGTTTGGAGAGCCCCTGATGTGCCTAAACAGTGGAAACCCCCCAATTCTAACTCCAATCCTAATCCCAACCATAACCTTAACCACAAACCTAACCCTAACACACCCCTAACCCTAATCCCAACCCTAATCCTAACAGGAAAATGGAAATAAACACATTTTTTTAAATTTTATTATTTTTCCATAACTAAGGAGGTGATAAAGGGGGGTTTGATTTACTATTTATAGCGGTTTTTATAGCGGGTTTTCAAGTTTGGCAGCTGTCACATGCTAAAAGAATCTTTTTAATGCAAAAATAGTTTTTGCATCACCACATTTTGAGAGCTATAATTTTCCATATTTTGGCCCACAGAGTCATGTTATGTGAGGTCTTATTTTTTGCGGGACGAGTTGACGTTTTTATTGGTACCATTTTTGGGCACATGCCATTTTTTGATCGCTTTTTATTATGATTTTTGGGAGGCAGAATGAACAAAAACAGCAATTCATTAATTTCTTTTGGGAGGGGGGGGCGTTTATACTGTTCCGGTGTGGTAAAATTGATAAAGTCGTTTTATTCTTCGGGTTAGTACAATTACAGCGATACCTCATTTGTATCATTTTTTTTTGTTTTGGCGCTTTTATACAATAAGAACTATTTTATATAAAAACAATTATTTTTGCATCGCTTTATTCTGCGAGCTATAACTTTTTAATTTTTTGGCTGATGATGCTGTATGGCGGCTCGTTTTTTGCGGGACTAGATGACGTTTTCAGCGGTACCATGTTTATTTATATCGGTCTTTTTGATCGCGTGTTATTCAACTTTTGTTCGGCGGTATGATGATAAAGCATTGATTTTTTTTGCCTTGTTTTTGTTTTAAATGGTTCACTAAAGGGGTTAACTAGTGGGACAGTTTTATAGGGCGGGTCGTTACAGACGAGGCGATACTAAATATGTGTATTTATTGTTTTATTTTTATTTACATAATGTGTTTATTGGGGAAATATTTTTTTTTTAGGGATTTTTAAAAAAATATTTTTACACATGTTCATTTTTTTTTTTACACTGTCCCAGAGTGGGGCATCATTATATATTGTCAGATCATCGATCTAATAGGCAGTGCAAGAGGCTTATCAGCACCTGCTCTCAGCAGGCACTGACAAGCCACCTCTCTGCAGGACTCAGAAGGACCCAGCGGCCATTTTGGATCCGGGATCCTGCAGGGAGAAGGCCCTCGGAACAGCGCGATCAAATCGCGTTGTTCTGAGGGTCTCAGGGAAGCATGCAGGGAGCCCCCTCCCTGTGCGATGCTTCCCTATGCCACCGCAATGCTGTGATCATATTTGATCGCTGTGTGCCAGGGGTTTTTGTCCTGGGACCAGTCCGTGACCGCTCCTGGCACTTAGCGCCGGGTGTCAGCTGTGAGAATCAGCTGACACGCGGCTGATCACGCATGACGTTCTATTCCGTCCTTGGGAATTAAGTCCCAGGTCACATGGACGGAATAGTACATCACATGGAAGAAAGGGGTTAAACATGGATGGACTCCAATGAAGCAGTACAACCATCTCAAGGAGGATCACAAGGAAATGGACAGCATGTGATGTAAATGAGTGTCTGAGCAAAGGGTCTGAATACTTATGACCATGTGATATTTCAGTTTTTCTTTTTAATAAATTTGCAAAAATGTCTACATTTCTGTTTTTTTTTCAGTCAAGATGGGGTGCACAGTGACATTAATGAGAAAAAATGAACTTTTTTTTAATTTACCAAATGGCTGCAATGAAACAAAGAGTGAAAAATTAAAGGGGTCTGAATATTTTCCGTACCCACTGTACCTCTAAATAAACAAAAGAATGGCTTTGCCAGGAGAAGAGCAGAGTTTTGGAATGGCTCAGTTAGAAGACAGACCTGAATGCAATTGAAATCTGACCTAAAGAGGGCGCTGTACACAGGAAATGCGCCCTTGAATTCGACAGACGTGGAGCTACTGCAGAGAAGAGTGGGCAACGGTGACAAATTCTAGTTCAAAAAAACCACTGCACACGTACGAGTTGGAAATTATGCTTCAAGTGAGGATTTATTAATAGTGATTGCTGAAGCGACAGGCAAAATGACGTTTTGGCCAGTTAATAGCCTTGATCACAGTCGCCCATTTAATGTGCAGTGATTTTTTTGAACTATTGTTTCTGGGACCACTGGCTCCTTTCACTAGCACTGTCATTCTAATCTCGAAGTTGAGTGCTAGCCATCGTATCCTTTTGTCCTACCCAAGACTGAACGTTGTCATAAGTTTGAAGGGGACTTCAACAAGCTATTACTTTATAGAGTAACCATTTTTTTTTCATATATAATAATAATCTTTATTTATATAGCGCCAACATATTCCGCAGCGCTTTACAGTTTAACAGTTTCAAAACACAAGTCATAAGTAACAACGTTAACAATACAGTAATTAAAGAAAATAAGACGCCCCTGCTGTGAGAGCTTACAATCTACAATGAGGTGGGGGAGATACAAAGTACAGGTGTTTATATACATTGATGGTCCAGCCATCTTGGGGAGTACAAGTACACATGAAAATAAGAAACTTTAATATGTTATCAGAAGAATAACACCCTCTCTAAGTGATGTGCATATTTTTGACACCATATTAGTTTCTTTATGTTTAGTTCTCCATCCAGAAAAAAAAAAATTCAATGGATTTGTACAGATTTTGGCCAACGATAAAGGAGGAAAAAGTTCTGAAATTATTCCTTTTGGTGTGAATTTTGTTTTTTAAATACAGATTTTTGCAATTCGGGCTTATACGTCCAGCGGGAACTAATCCTAACAAATAGACTATGATATATATCTATATACAATAGATATATATATATTTTGGATATTGGATACAATTGTAATTTCTGATTTTTTTTCCTCTTTTTTTTTTCTTTCGTTCAGGTCCCAACACATATGACGACGCAGCCGCTTACATCCAAGCACAATTTGAGAGCAAGAACCGCTCACCTAACAAGGAGATCTACTGCCACATGACCTGCGCCACAGATACGAATAACATCCAGGTGGTATTTGACGCCGTCACCGATATCATCATTGCCAACAACCTCAGAGGCTGCGGCTTGTACTGATCGCTCTGTAAAAGCAAATTATCTGCTGATGAAACGAAAATAAATGCAAGTTGGTTAACTGAGAAGGCAACATGACAATATATATATATATATAAATATATATATAAAACCAAGCTTTTTAGTTTGTCTCAAAGAGCTGTCAACAGAACGGATCTCCCGACAGCTCTGACTACCCGACCCACTAAAAAAAAAAAGGAGTCTTTCATTTGTAAGACTCTTCAGGGCCCACTTTAAAAAAAAAATAGAAAATAAAAAAATAATATTAAAAACCCTTCAGTTTTGGGAGAGTCTTCAGTTGCAATTTCAGTCTCTGTCCAGAACTGCAGAGATTTGAAGGCGATCATTGATAAAGGGAACTTCATCCATTTTCATCCTTTTTTTTTAGGGATTTCTTCGTTTCTGTACGGGGCCCTCCACACCTCCTTTAATTAAAATATCACTGGTATATCCTTTCTGTTCAGCTCTTGGATAACAAAACAGCAAAAATAAAAAAAAAAATCAAGATTTTCAAAACCAGGTAGAAGTGTTTGTGACACTTGCAGGACAGTGCGCTCAGCTTTTTCTTTTTTTTTTTTGTGTGGGTGCTGTAACTGTATGAGGGTCTGTGAGGGATTAGGGATTGCCCCCTCTAGTCTGTACAAAGCAAAGTTAGCGGGCCTCCTGTTTGTCTTGAAAAAGGTTTCAGTGCCAACCCAAACTGCGGAGTAGAGGGGGGAATAGTCTGCAATTTTCAGGAGAGGGGACCATTCCTTTACCCCCCCACTACCGTCCTCTCCTTTCTCCGCACTTCTCTACGGACCCTCAAAATTGACGTTCTGCTGGTAGCATGACCTTTGGCCTTTGTAAAAAAAAAAATAAAAATTGAAAAAAATTGCAAAAGCATAAAAAAAAAGGAAAAAAAAAAAAAAAACCTCAGCCTTCCTTAAAGTTGATGTGTAATGTTATCACTGAATTAGTGGCTGCATAGGATGCTGTAAATCTGGTTTAGCCAAGTCTGTACATTTTAGAAGAATCTAAACCCCCGCCCCCCACGTGCTTGTAGCTTAATAACACCTCCCTTATCTTATTGGTCATATTTTGTTTTTTTTTCATGCACCAATTGTAAAGAGGCATCTTTTTAACCGTCTACGACCCCTTCGTTGCCAGAGAGGTCTGCTCAGCCTCCAGCAACGAATGGGATCATGGAATCCATTGTTTTTAGGTGAAATTTGGTAAATTTCAGGACTTTGAAGCCCTATGTAGAAAAAATAATAATAAAAAAATGATATATATAAATACCCGAATTAGGAAGAGCTTTCTGGGGTAATAGAAATGTACAGATTCGATGTCTGTGAAAGTTTCCTTGCTCTGGATTGTGTACCATGAACTTTCTGGGTTGTGTACCATGAACTCTTTGGGTTTGTATAGAAAAAGCACAGCTCTCACTAAATCTCCCGCTGCCAACATAGGGATTTTTCGCTCTCAATTCCATGTATGACAAATAGACTTCTTTACTTTCCTGTTTATGTTCCCAAGTGAATGCTTAGTGCTGCTTCTCTCGCTCCTTCCCCCTATTCTCATTCCTCCGCCCCCATTTTTAGTGAATGGTGTTTTCCTCTCATGTGGGATGTTTGTGCTGCGGAAAAAAAAAATGGGAAAAAAAATGGAAAAAACAAACAAAAAAAACACAAAAAAAAAAACAAATTTAATCGAATGTAGTGTTTACATTAAATCCACAGTTTTCATGACCAAACCTTTTGTCATTTCTACTTTGATTAGAAGTCAGACTTCTTCACCATTTCACTTGCAAAACTGAAGAAGAGCGGTCACACATGTTAAAAAAAAATAAAAAAAAAAATAAAAAAAAACCTTAAATGATTCAATAAATGAGCAAGAAATGAAGCTGGAGTGTGTTCTTTGTATTGACGAGCGCTCAATTTGGTGCTGCCAGCCACTCTCGTTAACTAATGGAAACTCGTATGTAGCTAAATAAAGAGAATGTTTGTCTGTACAGCTCTGTCTCCACAATTCTGCTCTTTTACCAAACCTGCGCCATTCAGTGAGTCCACGCAAACGCTCCCAACATTTACGGCACTGGTCCATGGCTGGCAGATCTCACTGGGAGTTAAGTGCTCATATATCCTAACCACGTCATAACCAGCATCACCCAGTATGACCTCGTTCAGACTAGCACATGGTGCTGTCTCTGTGTGTAATGGACCGTCGTATGTGGGCTTGGGGGGACACGCAGCATGCACCATTCTCGCCCATAAAAGGGAACAGACTAGCACATGTAATGGAGCAGTCTTAAGGTCTCCAGCCCTCTGTTATTGCGATCAGTGAGCGTCGTCTTAATGCAGTTTCAGCAGATTGATGACAACTTGCTATCTTTGTAATGGACATGTTACCATTTGGCATAAGGTTATGGTGGCAGTTTTGGGGGCTTAAACTATGGTGAGAGGTTTATTGATGGCCTATGCTGGGTATAAGTTGGATTGGTAGAAGTCTACATCAGAAACCCCTGCCGATCAGCACAATGAAGGAGCCTTGCACCTTCTCCCTTCCTTTACTGATCAGTCAGCTGTCAGAGGAGTGTTGACCTTCGTAAACCCTACTTTCACTGCTCAGACAGTCTGGTACAGACGAGGTGCTGAACCTTCGAAAACAACCCTTGCCTTTAACTGATCAGACAGTCACCGGTACAGAGGAGGTGCTGAACCTTCGAAAACAACCTTGCCTTTAACTGATCAGACAGTCACCGGTACAGAGGAGGTGCTGAACCTTCGCAAATAACCTGCCTTTCACTGCTCAGACGTCGCTGGTACAGAGGAGGTGCTGAACCTTCGTAAACAACCCTGCCTTTCACTGCTCAGACAGTTCCTGGTACAGAGGAGGTGCTGAACCTTCGTAAACAACCCTGCCTTTCACTGATCAGACAGTCACTGATACAGAGGAGGTGCTGAACCTTCGTAAACAACCCTGCCTTTCACTGATCAGACAGTCACTGATACAGAGGAGGTGCTGAACCTTCGTAAACAACCCTGCCTTTCACTGATCAGACAGTCACTGATACAGAGGAGGTGCTGAACCTTCGCAAATAACCCTGCCTTTCACTGCTCAGACGTCGCTGGTACAGAGGAGGTGCTGAACCTTCCTAAACAACCCTTAGATTTTCTGATTATCATGTAAAAACAAAATAAAGTATGTAAACACCGCTGGACTGATCCATACTAATCAAAAATAACAAAGGCTTGTCACTAGGTTAATTTTTTCCCACCACCATACACATTAGATAACAGTGGGCCAAACCCACCCATTTTAGAATAGGCCAAGCAGCGACAGCGACCAGATGTTGGAGAAGAGCAGGATTCGTCCTTCTGAATTTCCTTTTCTTGGGCTTGGAGATCAGAGGCTGCCCACTGATCGTTCCTGTGTATGGAGGGGTGAACAATCTTTATGGCCAACTTAACGATGTTCTCATTGTTTAACCCTTACATAGCTGCTGTCCAGAATTAGAAAACATGTTTTCTTCTTAAAGCGCCCCTCGCCTGCCTATAGTCTGTGTCTGGTATTGCAGATCAGCTGCACAAAAGTTACGGGGTTGAGCTGCGATACCAGACACTACCAATCTACAAGTGTGATGTTTGTGTAAGAACATAGCCATGTCTTTCTCATACTTTACATTCTCCTTAAGATATAAGACATGTATAGATACTTCTCCGGATTCTAGCTGCTGGATACCCTAGCAAGGTAAGTGAAAGGTATTTTCTCCCGAAAGTAACACCCTTCTATTTAATGTCATGACGCTGTCACAAAGTCTGCAGAAGCCGGCCATGATTGCATGTATGCGCTGGGGAGGAGCAGGACCACTGCTAGGAGGCCACATTATGGTCGGACAGAAATGACAGGCTGCTTAGAGCTGGATCTGTGATGCCATATACAAATTTAAGTCATGACATGTATTAATTAGAAGGGTATCACAGTATTGGGCAAACCCATTTTAAACAAGTTGTAAAGGATTTGATAAACGTGACTACATTCCTTTTGCACAACTTATTAAAAAACATCTCCCAATAGTTAATGCTGAAAACCCTCCCGTGATCCAGCGCTGAGAATCCGCCACTCCACACAGTAGCAGTGATGGCGACTCAGTGCTGAACCCAGGGAGGGTGAGTAAAGCAATTTTTTTTCTTTTTTATGGAGTAGTGTTGTTTGCAGACCATGTACGCCATTGAAAGACTGTGACCCAAGACTCTCATAACAGAGGGACCCCATTTCTAGTATTTCTGTAGAAATGAGCCCAGCGCAGTTTGACAGTGACCTGATCTACGATCCCAGCTATGCATGTATGTATGGCTGTATGTGTATGTATGGCTGTATGTGTATGTATGGCTGTATGTATATATGTATGGCTGTATGTATATATTACTGTATGTATGACTATGTATGGCTGTATGTGGGTATGTATGTATGTACAGTGGTGGCAAAAGTATTGGCACCCCTGCAATTCTGTCAGATAATGCTCAGTTTCTTCCTGAAAATGATTGTAATCACAAATTATTTGCTATTTTTATCTTCATTTAATTTGCTCGCAAGGAAAAAACACAAAAGAGAATGAAACAAAAATCAAATCCTTGATCATTTCACACAAAACTCCAAAATTAGGCCAGACAAAAGTATTGGCACTCTCAGCCTAATACTTGGTTGCACAACCTTTAGGCAAAATAACTGCGAACAACCGCTTCCGGTAACCATCAATGAGTTTCTTACAATGCTCTGCTGGAATTGTAGACCATTCTTCTTTGGCAAACTGCTCCAGGTCCCTGATATTTGAAGGGTGCCTTCTCCAAACTGCCATTTTAAGATCTCTCCACAGGTGTTCTATGGGATTCAGGTCTGGACTCATTGCTGGCCACCTTAGAAGTCTCCAGTGCTTTCTCTCAAACCATTTTATAGTGCTTGTGGAAGTGTGTTTTGAGTCATTGTCCTGCTGGAAGACCCATGACCTCTGAGAGAGACCCAGCTTTCTCACGCTGGGCCCTACATTATGCTGCAAAATTTGTTGGTAGTCTTCAGACTTCATAATGCCATGCACACAGTCAAGCAGTCCAGTGCAAAGCAACCCCAAAACATCAGGGAGCCTCCACCATGTTTGACTGTAGGGACCGTGTTCTTTAAACCACAGACTTTTTAAGAGAAGGATTGTTCCTGTGTGCCTGAATATTGCAGCCAAGCAAGTGTTCCCAAACCTGTGCAGTGAGCGCTGCACTACAGTATGTATTGCTGTATGTATGTGTGTATGGCTGTATGTATGTATGGCTGTATATATATATATTATATATATATTAATATATATATTTATATATATATATATGGCTGTATGTATGTGTGTATGGCTGTATGTATGTGTGCACCAGGGTCGAAGCCACCCCCCCTTACTTAAAAATGCTCCCGGGACAAAAACTCCCCCCTCATGTGAAAATGCACCAGGGACGAAACCATCCCGCTTAAGTCCCAGAACGCAGACGGGACGAAACCAAATCCTCTTACATCCCAGAACGCACCTCGGACGAAACCACCCCCCTTACGTCCCAGAACGCACCTGGGACGAAACCACCCCTATTACATAAAGATGCATCGGGGATGGAATCACCCCTTTATGTCCCAGAACACACCCGGTACGAAATCACCCCTTACGTAAAAATGCACCCTGGACGAAACAGCCCCCTTACGTCACAGAATGCACCCGGTACGAAATCACCCCCCTTACGTAAAAATGAACCGGGGACGAAACCACCCCCACTAACGTCCTAAAACGCACCCGAGACTAAACCACCCCCTTACGTCCCAGGACGCACCCTAGATGAAACCACCCCCCTTATGTAAAAATGCACCTGGGATGAAACCACACCCTCTTACGTCCCAGAATGCACCCGGACTAAACCACCCCCTTACGTAAAAATGCAACCGGGACTAATTAACCCCACCTTAAGTCCCAGAATGCAACCGGGACAAAACCATCCCCCTTATGTCCCAGAATAAACCCGGGACGAAATCAGCCCCCCTTATGTCCCAGAACGCACCCGGGACGAAACCACCTCCTCACGTAAAAATGCATCAGGAACGAAATCACCTCCCCTTACGTAAAAATGCACCCGGGATGAAACCACCCTCCTTACATAAAAATGCACCCGGGACGAAACCACCCCGTTATGTCTCTGAACGCACCCGGGTCGAAACCACCCCCTTGCGTCCCAGAATGCACCTGGGACGAAACCACTCCCCCTTACATAAAAATGCACCTGGGACGAAACCACCCTCCTTACGTCCCAGAATGCACCCGTAATTAAACCACCCCCCTTACTTAAAAATGGACCCGGGACAAAACCAGCCCCCTTAAGTAAAAATGCTCCTGGGACGAAAACACCCCCCTTATGTGAAAATGCACCCGGGACGAAACCATCCCCGCTTACGTCCCAGAACGCACCAGGGACGAAACCACCCCTCTTACGTCCCAGAGCGCATCCTGGACGAAACCACCCCCCTTATGTAAAAATGCAAATGGGACGAAACCACCTACCTTACGTCCCAGAACGCACTAAGGATGAAACCACTTCCCCTTATGTAAAAATGCACCCTGGACGAAACCACCCCCTTACGTCCCAGAGCGCACCCGGGACGAAACCACTCCCCCTAAGTAAAAATACACCAGGGACAAAACCACCCCCCTTACGTCGCAGAACGCACCTGGGACGAAACCATCCCCCCTAATGTCCCAGAACGCACTCGGGACGAAACCACCCCCTCTTACATCCCAGAGCGCATTCGGGACGATTCCACCCCCCCTTACGTAAAAATGCACCCGGGACGAAACCACCCCCCTTACGTCCTAAAACGCACCCGGGACAAAACCAGCCCCCTTACGTAAAAATGCACCCGGGACGAAACCCCCCCTTACATCCCAGAACACACCTGGGATGTAACCACCCCCCTTTCTGTCCCAGAACGCACCCGGGACAAAACCACCCCCTTTTACGTCCCAGAACGCACTTGTCCTTGAGGATTTCAGAAATCTCTACCAAACGGCATTATATGACACATGAAGAACGTCTAGCTGTGTCACAACTTCAATCTCTTCCTGACATTGTCTTCAAACCTGCAGACAAGGGGGGAACATCGTGGTTTGGCCCCATGATCAATTTGAACTGGAGGCCTTTCGTCAACTGAGGGATTCTAATACATATACTAAATTACCCGTCTAATCCATTGACTTCTTTCTCTCTCGATCTCCAATGTATTCTCGTGGGGGCTTTGGATAAAAATGTCATCACTAAGCAGATTTTTGATGGCCTTATTGCTAAACATTCCAAATTCCGACTTTTTATTTGTTGCCTAAAATCCACAAGAATGCCCTTGACCCTCCAGGGCGCCCCATAGTGTCTAGAATTGGGGGCTTGTGTGACCCAATTTGCCAATTTATTAATTTTTATTTATAACCATTGATAGAGACTCTGCCATCTTATGTACGTGACACTACTGATGCCCTGGCTAGGGTGAATGGCATTACTGTGTATCATGACACACTACTAGTGACTGCTGATGTGGAGAGCCTTTACACTTGTTTCGACCATTCACATGGCCTCAATGCGGTCCGCCTCTTCCTTGGGGCCTCTGACTTGGACGGCCCCTTACGTGAGCTTATCCTCAAGCTGTTGCATTATGTCCTTATCCACAATTTTTTCGTCTTTAAAGATCATTTTTATTTACAGAAACGCGGCACAGCCATGGGTGCAGCTTGTGCGCCTATGTATGCCAAGCTCTTCTTGGGCTCCTGGAAGAGATCCATTTTTGGCGACGGGGGCACGCTGGCCGCCTCCCATGTGCTGTGTTGGCATAGATATATTGATGATATTTTATTTTTGTTGGACGGGACCGTGCGGCAGCTCGAGGATTTTATTAATTACATATCAAAAACTGACCGGCACATCCAAAGAGATCCAATGTAAACAGGTGCTAAAACCTAGAGTCACCAACTCGTACACATTCAAGAATAAAAAGGTAGCACACTGTAGCGCTATAGCTTGCGGACAGAAAAATATGAAAAAAGATGAAAAATGAATTGCATCACTGCCTTAGAAATATGAAAAATTGAGAAGTCTTAGCGCATAAAAGGCCAATTTATGTGTACCTGACAGCCATGTTAAGGCTCTTCTCGTATATCCGGTCCTAACTATGCCAATCCTCACTTAGAAAAGTCTGTCTGCATGGGAACATATGAATCCTCTCTCCAGACTAAAATCTACATCTCTGTGGAGGGGTAATGAACAGAGCCTTAACGTGGCTATCAGGTACACATAAATTGGCCTTTATGTCATTCTATGTGTAAGTGTGTGTGTGTGTGTGTAGCCCATTCACTATCTCCATCCATCCCTCACTCCCTCAAGATGGCTGGACCATCATTGTAAATGCACCATTGTATATACACACCTGTACTTTGTATCTCCCCCACCTCATTGTAGATTGTAAGCTCTCACGAGCAGGGCCGTCTTATTTTGCTTTAATTATTGTATTGTTAACGTTGTTACTTATGACTTGTTTTGAAACTGTTAAACTGTAAAGCGCTGCAGAATATGATGGCGCTATATATATAAAGAATATTATTATTTTTATTATGTATGTATTATGTATGTATATATGTATATATATATGTATATATGTGTGTGTATATATCTATTATGTATATATATGTATGAATGTATATATGTATGTGTATATATATGTATTTATGTATGTGTATATGTATGTATGTATGTATATATGTATGAATGTATTTATATATGTATGAATGTATGTATATATGTATGTATGTTATTATTATTACACATTTATATAGCGCCATTTATTCCATGGCGCTTTACATATGAAAAGGGAAAATATAGACAGGTACAATAAACATGTGCTAGACAAGGGACACACAAGTACAGAAGGAGAGAGGACCCTGCCCGCGAGGGCTCACAGTCTACAGGGATGGGTGAGGATACACTAGGAAAGGGTAGAGCTGGTCGTGCAATGGTTCAGTAGACTGAGGATCATTGTAGGCTGTAGGCTTGTCGGAACAGGTGGGTCTTCAGGTTCTTCTTGAAGGTTTCCGTTGTTGGTGAAAGTCTGAAGTTTTGCGGCAGGGAGTTCCAGAGTATGGGGGAAGCTCGGGAGAAGTCTTGTATGCGGTTGTGGGAAGAAGAGATGAGGGGGGAGTCGAGAAGGAGATCTTGAGAGGATCGAAGGTTGCGTGTGGGTAGGTAGCGGGAGACCATGTCACAGATGTATGGAGGAGAAAGGTTGTGGATGGCTTTGTATGTCATGGTTAGGGTTTTGAACTGAAGCCTCTGGGCAATAGGAAGCCAGTGAAGGGCCTGGCATAGGGGGGAGGCTGGGGAACAGCGGGGAGACAGGTGGATAAGTCGGGCAGCAGAGTGTAGGATGGACTGGAGTGGTGCCAGAGTACTAGAGGGGAGGCCAGACAGTAGGAGGTTGCAGTAGTCGAGGCGGGAGATGATAAGGGCGTACACTAGTGTTTTTGTGGTTTCATGGTTGAGGAATGAGCGGATCCGGGAAATATTTTTGATTTTGAGGCGGCAGGAGGTGGCAAGGGCTTGGATATGTGGTTTGAAAGAGAGGGCAGAGTCGAGGATCACCCCAAGGCACCGAGCTTGCGGGACTGGGGAAAGCGAGCAGCCATTGACATTGATGGATAGGTCTAGTGGAGGGGTAGAATGAGGTGGGGGAAAGATGATGAATTCTGTTTTGTCCATGTTCAGTTTGAGAAAGCGAGCAGAAAAGAAGGCTGAGATAGCAGACAGACACTGTGGGATTTTGGTCAGTAGGGAGGTGAGGTCAGGTCCAGATAGGTAGATCTGCGTGTCATCGGCGTAGAGGTGATACTGCAAACCGTGGGATTCTATGCGCTGTCCCAGGCCGAAGGTGTAGATGGAGAAGAGTACGGGTCCTAGGACTGAGCCTTGAGGAACACCGACAGACAAGAGGCGAGGTGAGGAGGTGGTGTGTGAGAGGGAGACACTAAATGTTCGGTCTGTTAGGTATGATGAGATCCAGGACAGGGCCAAGTCTGTGATGCCAAGAGATGAGAGAATCTGTAGCAGGAGGGAATGGTCCACGGTGTCGAAGGCAGAAGACAGGTCCAGGAGAAAGAGGACAGAGTAGTGTAGCTTGCTCTTGGCGGTTAGCAAGTCGTTAGTGACTTTAGTTAGGGCAGTTTCAGTTGAGTGATGCGGTCGGAAGCCGGATTGTAAACGGTCAAAGAGGGAACAGGAGGAGAGGTGGGAGGACAGTTCGAGATATACATGCTGTTCCAGTAGTTTTGAGGCGTAGGGGAGAAGAGATATCGGGCGATAGTTAGACACAGGATGGGTCGAGGGAGGGCTTTTTGAGGATGGGAGTGATTGAGGCATGTTTGAAGGATGAAGGAAAGACACCATTTGTAAGTGAAAGGTTGAAGAGGTGTGTGAGAGTAGGGATGAAAACTGTGGCAAAGTTAGGGATGAGGTGGGACGGGGAGTGGGTCAAGCGCGCAAGTGGTGAGGTGTGATCTTGACAGGAGAGTGGAGAGCTGATCTTCTGTCATGGTGGTGAAGCTGGTTTTGGAAGAACAGGGCTGAGTGGCTAAGAGGGCATTGGCGGCTGCGGGCCAAAGCTTTCTCTGATCGTATCAATCTTTTGCTTAAAGAAGGAGGCAAAGTCTTCAGCAGAAATGAGAGGAGAGGGAGGAGGTGCTGGGGGACGGAGTAGAGAATTGAAAGTGTTGAAGAGCTGTTTAGGGTTGTGAGACAGGGAGCATATGAGAGATGCGAAGTAAGTTTGTTTTAAGGCAGAGAGCGTGGACTTGAAGCTGGCAAGGGACTGCTTGTATGCGTTGAGGTGCTCGGTAGAATGGGTTCTCTTCCATCTCCGCTCGGCAGCCCTGGAAGCCCGTCTCAGTTCTTTGGTCAGGCCGGTCAGCCAGGGCTGCCTGTTGATTGTACGAGTTTTGCTCTGCGTGAGGGGGGCGGCCGAATCAAGTGTGGCTTTTATTGTGTTATAAAATGTGGCAGCAGCATCTGTGTCATTAAGTGAGGCTATGTCTGTGAGAGGGAGGAGGGACTCAGAGAGCAATTGTAAATTGAGGTGTTTGAGATTTCTGCGAGTGGGGGATGCGTACTAACAGAGGAGAGGGAAGAGAATGTCAGTAGGTTGTGGTCAGACAGGGGGAGTGATGAGTTAGTGAGGGAACAGAGGCAGGTGAAGATAAGGTCCAGCGTGTGACCATCTTTGTGAGTGGCCGCAGAGGACCATTGAGTGAGGCCGAGGGAAGCCGTGAGCGATAGAAGTTTAGAGGCAGCCGGGGTGGAAGTGTCAATGGGGATGTTGAAATCGCCCATGATGATGGTGGGGATGTCAGCAGAGAGGAAATGGAGTAGCCAGGTGGTGAAGTGGTCGAGAAAGGTGGAGATGGCTAGTTCCGGGGGGCGGTAGATGACAGCCAGTTGGAGGGGGAATAGATGCGGACGGAGTGCACCTCGAACGAGGGAATAGCAGCGGAGGGTGGAAGTTGAATAGGGGTAAATGAGCAGGTATCAGACAGGAGTAAACCAACTCCTCCACCACGTTTGTTGCTGGGGCGAGGGGTGTGAGAGAGATGGAATCCGCCATAGGAAAGCGCAGCTGGAGAGGCTGAGTCAGAGGGGGTGAGCCAGATTTCAGTGATGCCAAGAAAGGAGAGTTTGTTAGTGATAAAGAGGTCGTGGATAAATGACAGTTTATTGCAGGCGGAGCGTGCGTTCCATAGTGCTCCAGGTAGGGTGACCGGGGGAGGGGTGGTGGATGGATAGGTATGAGGTTGTCATGGTTGCAGAAACGTGTGGAGGATCGTGGCAGGGTGTTAGAAATGAGTGTGGGGATGAGTTGAGGAGGGCCAGGATTTGGGGATACATCGCCAGCGATGAGGAGTAGCAGACAGAGCGTTAGAAGGTGGGAGCAGGATAAGCCATGGTGTGGCCGTGTGTGTCTTGGTAAGAAGGATTGTATGTGGAGGAACAGTTTTGAGGAGGTGAGATGGGTGGGGAGAATGGAGGGGGAAATTACTAATTCCTTACTAGGTGGGGGGATTACAGGGGATAGGAAGAAAGGAGGATGGGGGTGAAAGTGAAAAGAAACTGAAACATAGTGGTTTTAAATTGTTACCTTGCAGCCAAATTCCAGTCTAATTCACAGTAGTGTAATTAGAAATCTGTAATTTGAAATATGGGATTTGAAATATATGAAGCAGACTACGTCTGGAGCAGACCCATGCCACTGAATATATGTGCAGCTAAGGGCAATCAGGTGAGATTGGAAAGTATATATGTATGTATATATCTGTATGTATATATATATATATATATATGTATATATGAATGTTTATATATATATGTATGTATGTATGTATATCTGTATATATGTATGTACAGTCATGGCCAAAAGTTTTGAGAATGACACAAATATTATATTTTCACATGATCTGCTGCCCTCTGGTTTTTATGTGTGTTTGACAGATGTTTTTATCACAGACAGAAATATAATGGCAAACATATGAGTAACAAAAGCTTATATTGACAGTTAGAATGAGTTAATGCAGCAAGTCAATATTTGCAGTGTTGACCCTTCTTCTTCAGGACCTCTGCAATTCTCCCTGGCATGCTCTCAATCAACTTCTAGACCAAATCCTAACTGATAGCAGTCCATTCTTGCACAATCAATGCTTTCATTTTGTCAGAATTTTTAGGTTTTTGTTTGTCCACCCGTCTCTTGATGATTGACCACAAGTTCTCAATGGGATTAAGATCTGGGGAGTTTCCAGGCCATGGACCCAAAATCTCTATGTTTTGTTCCCTGAGCCATTTATTTATCACCTTTGCTTTATGGCAAGGTGCTCCATCATGCTGGAAAAGGCATTGTTGATCGCCAAACTGCTCTTGGAGGGTTGGGAGAAGTTGCTCTTGGAGGACATTCTGGTACCATTCTTTATTCATGGCTGTGTTTTTAGGCAAGACTGTGAGAGAGCCGATTCCTTGTCTGAGAAGCAACCCCACACATGAATGGTTTCAGGATGCTTAACAGTTGGCATGAGACAAGACTGGTGGTAGCGCTCACCTTGTCTTCTCCGAATGAGGCGTTTTCCTGATGTCCCAAACAATCGAAAAAGGGATTCATCAGAGAAAATAACTTTACCCCAGTCCTCAGCAGTCCACTGCCTGTACCTTTTGCAGAATATCAGTCTGTCCATGATGTTTTTTCTGGAGAGAAGTGGCTTCTTTGCTGCCCTCCTTGAGACCAGGCCTTGCTCCAAAAGTCTCCGCCTCACAGTGCGTGCAGATGCACTCACACCTGCCTGCTGCCATTCCTGAGCAAGCTCTGCACTGCTGGTAGCCCGATCCCGCAGCTGAAACACTTTTAAGAGACGGTCCTGGCGCTTGCTGGTCTTTCTTGGGCGCCCTGGAGCCTTTTTGGCAACAATGGAACATCTCTCCTTGAAGTTCCTGATGATGCGATAGATTGTTGACTGAGGTGCAATCTTTCTAGCTGCGATACTCTTCCCTGTTAGGCCATTTTTGTGCATTGCAATGATGACTGCACGTGTTTCTTTAGAGATAACCATGGTTAACAGAAGAGAAACAATGATGCCAAGCACCAGCCTCCTTTTAAAGTGTCCAGTGGTGTCATTCTTAATCATGACAGATTGATCTCCAGCCATGTCCTCATCAACACCCACACCTGTGTTAATGAAGCAATCACTGAAAAGAGGTCAGCTGGTCCTTTTAAGGCAGGGCTGCAATGATGTTGAAATGTGTTTTGGGGGATAAAGTTAATTTTCTAGCCAAATATTGACTTTGCAAGTAATTGCTGTTAAGCTGATCACTCTTTATAACATTCTGGAGTATATGCAAATTGCCATTAGAAAAAGTGAAGCAGTAGACTTTGTAAAAATTAATATTTGTGTCATTCTCAAAACTTTTGTCCATGACTGTATTTGTATGTATGTATATATGTATGTATATAGTTTATATATATGTATGTATGTCTATATGTATGTATATATGTTTGTATGTATGTATATATGAATGTATGTATGTATTTATATATGTATGTATGTATGTATATATGTATTTATGTATGTATATATTGTTAGAGCTGAACCAGCGTTTTTTCAGAAGGCCTTGGTTTCTGTCTGACAGGCTGATGCATACCAGAAGTCAAGATAAGATGTTCCTTCTTTGAGGCAATACACTCCCACCCGCCTGAGTTATGAAAAGGCATCCTGTTCTAGGAGACAAGGGCAAGAATGGAGTTCTCCAATTAAAACCAGTATTCTATGTATTTAGTGATAAGTTGTATAAACACCATATATGATAATTCCGCTTCCTGCTTCAGGGGTGTATATAAACCCCTTCGTTAGCAATAAAGAGTAGAGTTTATTGACCATACTTTGGTCTGTGTCTTATTCTCTCTGGTACCACATTTCAAGGAGGAAAGGGTTAACGAGATAACAGTGACGACAGCCATATGTATGTATGTATATATGAATGTATGTATATATGTATGTATATATATATTTATTTGTATATATGTATGTATA
The DNA here is from genome assembly GCA_033576555.1 of Oophaga sylvatica. Lineage (NCBI taxonomy): Eukaryota > Metazoa > Chordata > Amphibia > Anura > Dendrobatidae > Oophaga > Oophaga sylvatica. The sequence goes on along the minus strand of JARQOD010000010.1, from coordinate 19,994,407 downwards.
TATGTTTGTATGTATATATGTATGTATGTTTATATGTATGTATGTATATATATGTATGTATGTATTATATGTATGTATAAATGTATGTATGTATGTATGTGTCTATGTATGCATATATGTATGTATATATGTATTTATGTATGTATATATGTATGTATGTATGTATATATGTATGTATATATGAATGTATGTATATATGTACAGTCAGGGCCAGAAGTATTTGGACAGTGACACAATTTTCGCGAGTTGGGCTCTGCAAGCCACCACATTGGATTTGAAATGAAACCTCTACAACAGAATTCAAGTGCAGATTGTAACGTTTAATTTGAAGGGTTGAACAAAAATATGTGTTAGAAAATGTAGGAATTGTACACATTTCTTTACAAACACTCCACATTTTAGGAGGTCAAAAGTAATTGGACAAATAAACATAACCCAAACAAAATATTTTTATTTTCAATATTTTGTGGCGAATCCTTTGGAGGCAATCACTGCCTTAAGTCTGGAACCCATGGACATCACCAAACGATGGGTTTCCTCCTTCTTAATGCTTTGCCAGGCCTTTACAGCCGCAGCCTTCAGGTCTTGCTTGTTTGTGGGTCTTTCCCTCTTAAGTCTGGATTTGAGCAAGTGAAATGCATGTCAATTGGGTTAAGATCTGGTGATTGACTTGGCCATTGAAGAATGTTCCACTTTTTTGCACTCATGAACTCCTGTGTAGCTTTGGCTGTATGCTTGGGGTCATTATTCATCTGTACTATGAAGCGCCGTCCAATCAAGTTTGCAGCATTTGGCTGAATCTGGGCTGAAAGTATATCCCGGTACACTTCAGAATTCATCCGGCTACTCTTGTCTGCTGTTATGTCATCAATAAACACAAGTGACCCAGTGCCATTGAAAGCCATGCATGCCCATGCCATCACGTTGCCTCCACCATGTTTTACAGAGGATGTGGTGTGCCTTGGATCATGTGCCGTTCCCTTTCTTTTCCAAACTTTTGGCTTCCCATCATTCTGGTACAGGTTGATCTTTGTCTCATCTGTCCATAGAATACTTTTCCAGAACTGAGCTGGCTTCTGGAGGTGTTTTTCAGCAAATTTAACTCTGGCCTGTCTATTTTTGGAATTGATGAATGGTTTGCATCTAGATGTGAACCCTTTGTATTTACTTTCATGGAGTCTTCTCTTTACTGTTGACTTAGAGACAGATACACCTACTTCACTGAGAGTGTTCTGGACTTCAGTTGATGTTGTGAATGGGTTCTTCTTCACCAAAGAAAGTATGCGGCGATCATCCACCACTGTTGTCTTCCGTGGGCTCCCAGGTCTTTTTGGATTGATGAGTTCACCAGTGCTTTCTTTCTTTCTCAGGATGTACCAAATTGTAGATTTTGCCACTTCTAATGTTGTAGCAATTTCTTGGATGGGTTTTTTTTCTGTTCTTGCAGCTTAAGGATAGCTTGTTTCACCTGCATGGAGAGCTCCTGTGACCGCATGTTTCCGTCACAGCAAAACCTTCCAAATGCAAACACCACACCTCAAATCAACTCCGGCCTTTCATCTGCTTAATTGAGAATGACATAACAAAGGGATTGCCCACACCTGTCCATGAAATAGCCTTGGAGTCATTTGTCCAATTACTTTTGGTCCCTTTAAAAACAGGGTGGCACATGTTAAGGAGCTGAAACTCCTAAACCCTTCATCCAATTTTAAATTTCAAATGAAAGCTGAAAGTCTGGACTTCAACTGCATCTGATTTGTTTTTGTTTAAAATTCATTGTGGTAATGTCTAGAACCAAAATTAGATAAATGTTGTCTCTGTCCAAATATATATGGACCTAACTGTATATATATATATATATATTATATATGTATGAATGTATGTATTATGAATGTATGTATATATGTATGTATATATTGAATGTATGTATATATATGTATGTATATATGAATGTATGTATTATGTATGTATATACATATATACAAACATACATACATAATGCATACATTTATATACCTACATTCATATATATATGCATATATACATACATATATACATACATTAATTATATACATACATAGATACATTATACAAACATATATATATATATATATATATACATACATATATACACATACATATATACAAACATACATACATTCATATATATATACATACATACATATATATATATATATATATATATACATACATACTTATATACATACATAGTAACATAGTTATTAAGGTTGAAGGAAGACTTAAGTCCATCTAGTTCAACCCATATCCTATCCTAACCTGCCCTAACATGTTGATCCAGAGGAAGGCAAAAAAAACCCAAGTGGCAAACAGTAAGCTTCACATTGGGGAAAAAAATTCCCTCCCGACTCCACATACGGCAATCAGACTAGCTCCCTGGATCAACGCTGTATCTAGGAAACTAGTGAATATAGCCTGTAATATTATACTTTTCAAGAAAGGCATCCAGTCCCTTCTTAAATTTTAGTAAGGAATCACTCATTACAACATTAGACGGCAGAGAGTTCCATAGTCTCACTGCTCTTACAGTAAAGAATCTGCGTCTGTGATTATGGCTAAACCTTCTTTCCTCCAGACGTAGAGGATGCCCCCTCGTCCCCGTCACAGGTCTAAGAGTAAAAAGATCATTAGAAAGGTCTTTGTACTGTCCCCTCATATATTTGTACATTGTAATAAGATCACCCCTAAGCCTTCGTTTTTCCAAACTAAAATAACCCCAAGTGTAATAACCTGTCTTGGTATTGCAGACCCCCCAGTTCTCTAATAACCTTGGTCGCTCTTCTCTGCACCCGCTCCAGTTCAGCTATGTCTTTCTTATACACCGGAGACCAGAACTGCACACAGTATTCTAAGTGTGGTCGCACCAGTGACTTGTATAGAGGTAAAATTATGTTCTCCTCATGAGCATCTATGCCTCTTTTAATGCATCCCATTATTTTATTTGCCTTGGCAGCAGCTGCCTGACATTGGCCACTAAATGTGAGTTTGTCGTCCACCCATACACCCAGGTCTTTTTCAGTGACAGTTTTGCCCAGTGTTTTACAATTAAGCACATAATTATACATCTTATTTGTTCTACCCAAGTGCATGACCTTACATTTATCCCCATTAAAGCTCATTTGACATTTATCAGCCCAAGCTTCTAGTTTACATAAATCCTCCTGTAATATAAAATTATCCTCCTCTGTATTTATTACCCTGCAGAGTTTAGTGTCATCTGCAAATATTGAAATACTGCTCTGTATGCCCCCTACAAGTTCATTAATAAATATGTTAAAGAGAAGCGGCCCCAATACTGACCCCTGTGGTACCCCACTGCTAACCGTGACCCAGTCCGAGTGTGCTCCATTAATAACCACCCTTTGTTTTCTATCCATGAGCCAGTTCTTAACCCACTTACACATATTTTCCCCTATCCCCATTGTTCTCATTTTATGTATCAACCTTTTGTGTGGCACTGTATCAAAAGCTTTTGAGAAGTCCATGAACACCATGTCCACTGCATTCCCTTGGTCCAGTCCTGAACTTACCCCTTCATAAAAGCTTATCAGATTAGTCTGACAAGAACGGTCCCTCGTAAACCCATGCTGATACTGTGTCATGAGGTTATTCAGCTTCAGATACTCCAATATAGTATCCCTTAAAAAACCCTCCAGGATTTTACCCACAGTAGATGTTAAACTCACTGGCCTATAATTTCCAGGTTCAGTTTTTGCCCCCTTTTTGAATATTGGCACCACATTTGCTATACGCCAGTCCTGTGGTACAGACCCAGTTATTATGGAATCTTTAAAGATTAAAAATAATGGTCTATCTATAACTGTACTTAATTCCTGCAGTACTCGGGGGTGTATCCCATCCGGGCCCGGGGATTTGTCAATTTAGTGATTTTTAGACGCCGCCGTACTTTCTGCTGGGTTAAGCAGGTGACATTTAATAATATCTCTAATCATGTTATCTGTCATGGGATTTTCATGTGTAAATACAGTTGAAAAAAAAGTCATTTAGCACATTGGCTTTTTCCTCATCCTCATCCACCATTTCACCCAGACTATTTTTAAGGGGACCAACACTATCATTTTTTAGTTTCTTGCTATTTATGTAGTTAAAGAATATTTTGGGATTATTTTTACTTTCTCTGGCAATGAGTCTCTCTGCCTCAATCTTTGCTGTCTTGATTTGCTTTTTACAGAATTTATTCAGTCTTCTGTATTTATTTAATGCCTCTTCACTACCTACTTGCTTTAATTCCCTAAACGCTTTCTTTTTGTCCCTTATTGCGCCCCTTACAGCTCTATTTAGCCATAGTGGTTTCCTCCTAATTCTAGCATGTTTATTCCCATAGGGTATATACTGTGCACAGGTCCTATTCAGGATGCTAATAAACGTCTCCATTTTCTTTGTGTATTTTTATGTCTCAGGATATCGTCCCAGTTTATTGCACCAAGATCATCTCTCATCCGTTGGAAATTTGCCTTCCTGAAGTTTAGTGTCCTTGTAACCCCTCGACTACACATCTTATTAAAGGATACATGAAAGCTTATTATTTTGTGATCACTATTACCCAAGTGACCCCAACCCTTATATTTGATATGCGGTCTGGCCTGTTGGATAATATTAGGTCTAGCAGTGCCCCCCTCTTGTTGGGTCCTGAACTAGTTGTGAAAGGTAATTGTCTCTCATAGTTGCCAAAAACTTATTACCTTTACTGGAACTGCAGGTTTCTGTTCCCCAATGTATTTCAGGGTAGTTGAAGTCCCCCATAATAATGACTTCTCCTTGAGTTGCTGCTTCATCTATTTGCTTTACAGAGGATATTCTCTGTTGCTTCCATTATTTTAGGAGACTTATAACAAACCCCTATCAATAATTTATTATTTTTCCCCCCTCCCCTAATCTCCACCACAGAGACTCTACATCTTCATTAGATTCACAGATATCACGCAGGATGGGTTTTAAGGATGATTTTACATATAAACACACACCCCCACCTCGCTTATTTTTACGGTCATTCCTAAACGACTATAGCCCTGTAAATTAACCGCCCAGTCGTGGCTCTCATCCAGCCAAGTCTCAGATATCCCCACCATGTCATAATTATGTTCCAACAAAATTAGTTTAATTCCGCCATTTTGTTGGTGAGGCTTCTAGCATTAGTATACATGCACTTTATGTATCTCTCTGGAACCTCTATTCTTTCTTAAATTATTAACTGTTCTAACCCCACCCCCATGCCACCCCACCCCAATTTATTATTTGTGCCAGGTCTCTATCTGTACTGCCTTCCCCTCCTATAAAATGAATACCCTCCCCCCCCAGTCCCTAGTTTAAAGACTCCTCCAACCTTCTAGCATTTTCTCCCCCAGCACGCTGCACCTTCCCCATTGAGGTGCAGCCCATCCCTAGCATAGAACCTGTAGCCAACTGAGAAGTCGGCCCAGTTCTCCAGGAACCCAAACCCCTCCTTCCTACACCAATTCTTGAGCCACTTATTAACCTCCCTAATCTCCCGTTGCCTCTTGGTGTGGCACGTGGTACCGGCAGTATTTCAGAAAATACCACGTTGGAGGTCCTTGCTTTAAGCTTGCAGCCTAAATTCCCTGAAATCATCTTTAAGGACCTTCCACTACCTCTAACTTTGTCATTTGTGCCAATGTGCACATGACGCTGGGTCCTCACCAGCCCCTCCCAGTAATCTGTCAACCTGATCAGCGATTGTGTCGGACTCGAGCGCCAGGTAGGCAGCACATGTTCGACGATCCCTGTCTTTGTGACAGATTGCCCTATCTGTTCCCCTAATATTGAGTCCCCCACTACCAGCACTGTCTGGGCCTGCCCTGCTCTCCTAATTCCACCCTTACTGGAGCAGACACTCCCCGGATTTAGAGGACATGCTGGCTGCAGCAGTGCTACCCTGTACTGACAACCCCTCATTGCCAACTTTGCAAACTTATTGGGGTGTGCCAGATCAGGACTAGCCTCCCTGGCGCTCTTCCCTCTACCCGCTTTCTAACTGTCACCAGCTTCTACTTCAGTGTCCTGCAGCTCCACCCTAGCATCCCCCCCCTCATCTATCCCATTGAGCGTCTGCTCAGTGAGCAGAAGACTCCTTTCCATATTGTCTATGGATCTCAGTGTTGCCAGCTGCACATTTAGATCCAAGATTTGGGCTTCCAAATGCACAACGTGCTCACATCTCGCACAGCAGTATGCACCCTCGACGGCTGTTCAAGGACTGCATACATGTGGCAAGATGTACACTGGATGGCATTGGCAATAGTGGAGCACATATCTAATGGGGATTTCACCAGACAGCAAAGATAAGTAAAAATAAATATAAAACTATTAATAAAATATTAACAGCAATTCAGTAAATCCTCCCTTGGAAACTCCCTGAATCCAAAGTCACTGAATCTCAAGTCACACTTACCACGTTCACACTTGCGCACCGGTCACACGCGCTGAAGCAGAAGATTTAAAGAGATTTTTTTCTCTCCTTCAGCAGCAAAATCACCCTGTGCTCTAATGCACTTCCAAAAAAATCATGCATAATATACATACTTATATACATACTTATATACATATATATATATTACATACATTCATATATATCATATCTTATATACATTATAATTTATACATACCTCATATTACATACATATATACAATACCTACATAATTTATACATACATTCATTATACATACATTATTATACAAACATATATACATACATTTACAGGTCCTTCTCAAAAAATTAGCATATAGTGCTAAATTTCATTATTTTCCATAATGTAATGATTAAAATTAAACTTTCATATATTTTAGATTCATTACACACCAACTGAAATTTTTCAGGTCTTTTATTGTTTTAATACTGATGATTTTGGCATACAACTCCTGATAACCCAAAAAAACCTGTCTCAAAAAATTAGCATATCAAGAAAAGGTTCTCTAAAGACCTATTACCCTAATCTTCTGAATCAACTAATTAACTCTAAACACATGCAAAAGATTCCTGAGGTTTTTAAAAACTCCCTGCCTGGTTCATTACTCAAAACCGCCATCATGGGTAAGACTGCCGACCTGAATGATGTCAGAAGGCCATCATTGACACCTCAAGCAAGAGGGTAAGACCAGAAAGAAATTTCTTAAAATAGGCTGTTCCCAGAGTGCTGTATCAAGGCACCTCAATGGGAAGTCTGTTGGAAGGAAACAATGTGGCAGAAAACGCTGTACAACGAGAAGAGGTGACCGGACCTGAGGAAGATTGTGGAGAAGGACCGATTCAGACCTTGGGGGACTGAGGAAGCAGTGGACTGAGTCTGGTGTAGAAACATCCAGAGCCACCGTGCACAGGCGTGTGCAGGAAATGAGTACAGGTGCCGCATTCCCCAGGTTAAAGCACTTTTGAACCATAAACAGCGGCAGAAGCGCCTGACCTGGGTACAGAGAAGCAGCATTGGATGTTGCTAAGTGGTCCCAAGTACTTTTTCTGATGAAAGCAAATTTTGCATGTCATTCGGAAATCAAGGTGCCAGAGTCTGGAGGAGAAGACTGGGGAGAAGGAAATTGCCAAAAATGCCTGAAGTCAGTGTCAAGTACCACAGTCAGTGATGGTGTGGGGTGCCATGTCAGCTGCTGGTGTTGGTCCACTGTGTTTGTCAGGGCAGGGTCATGCAGCTAGCTATCAGGAGATTTTGGAGCACTTCATGCTTCCATCGGCTGAAATGCTTTATGGAGATGAAGATTTCATTTTTCAGCAGACCTGGCACCTGCTCACAGTGCCAAAACCACTGGTAAATGGTTTACTGACCATGGTATTACTGTGCTCAATTGGCTGCCAACTCTCCTGACTGAACCCATGAGAATCTGTGGGATATTGTGAAGAGAAGTTGGAGACGCAAGACCAACACTCTGGATGAGCTTAAGGCGCTATCGAAGCATCCTGGGCCTCCATAACACCTCAGCAGTGTCACAGGTGATTGCCTCCATGCCACGCGCATTGAAGCAGTCATTTCTGCAAAAAATTCCC
>JARQOD010000010.1:19919420-19986236 GCA_033576555.1 Oophaga sylvatica | reverse complement strand
CCTTAATTCACTTTTTGGGGGACCCGCCTTTTATTCTTTGGGGTTTTTAAATGACTTTCGCACGACTGAAGTGTGAAAGAGGCCTAAAAGTTAAAAAATAAACACCATTTCTGTTTATTTGGTAGTGAGGAGGGTAGGCAAAAACGGAATATCCCAGAAGGTTGGAATCTCCGGATTGAGTACCGACAACCACCACAACAAAAGGCACCGTGAGCGTACCTTTTTGGCCCTAGACGCCTGTCACGCCTAAAGGTTAATACATAAAGATAAAAGAGGAAAGCTATCTCCCCGAGCAGATCCCCAAAAGAACAAGGAACCCCCTAAATGTAATGGCGCTTAGACAAGAGGAAATACAGACAAGACAGAAAATAGTATGAGCAAATTGGGGGCCCCAATCTTCCTTACAGAAAAGGATAGGAAGGACACTTACTGAATCCAAAAAACCCTAAAAAATACCAACTTACAATTGCAAAAAACCCCCCCTGAGATCACACGCCCTTACCACCTAAATTGTTCTCTGGTGTAACAAAACTAAGCCGCAGCCACTGAAAAAACTGGAAAGGCAAATGAACAAAATAACAGTGGCTCCAAAGAATGAGAACCCAGCCCCCGGGGGGGGGGGGGGGGGGAAAAGACCTGGCTAACCTCACGAAATGAGAGAAATATGCAAATGGTAACACAAAAACAAAAAAAAAACAGAAAAAATTTATTGGGAGCAGGAGAAAGAAAGACTCAGCAAGCTTCCAAGTAAACCAGAACCACGATGAACAAGAACAATTGTTCACCGGCAAACCATAGGGAGGGAACCTCCCTTATATAAGACCAGCTGAACTCTGATTGAAATTTCCACTTGAAGGGTTTTCAGTTGTTTTAACCCAAGGGAGCTTCTGCTCAGAATTCTTTTTAAAAACACATTTACAACAGTACCCCCCCCTTGAGGAGGGGTCACCGAACCCGATTTGGGCAAGGCGGTCAGGATGAGCTCAGTGATACCACGGATCATCTCCTAGATAGTTGTTCCGAAACAACACCCAAGAATTGCCCTTTCCCTGACCATAACCTCTCCCACTAACCAAAATGGAGTTTTTTAGAAAAAAACGAGAATCCAATATTTTTAAACCCCACGTACTCCGATTGCCCTCACCAAAAAGGGTCGGGGGCGCAGCCATGGAAACCACTGGCTCGACAAACCTCTTCAATAAGGACTTGTGGAACACTTTTGGATTTAAATTCCTGGAAGAAGTAAATGAAAGGAACAGGATTAAGAATCTCCAAGTTTATAAGGTCCAATGAACCTAGGCTTAACTTAGGAATCAATTCAAGGGATATTTCTTGAGGCAACCAGACCAATCCCCCACTTCAAAAGAGGACCATCAATCCTTGCGGGTTTTGGCAAACCGTGGGCGCTCTCCTGAGAGAGAAAAACCTCCCCACTTCCTGGTCCCAAATCTGCGCATACGCCCCACAACAGAGTAAAACCTGGAAGAAGAAGCCTCGCGTCCCGAAAGAAAATCGAGGGTAAAACCCCAAAATTGCAGAAAAATTGGAGACATCAAAGTGGCAGAGCTACCCCTATTATTAAGAGCAAATCAGCAAACAAAAAAGACCCAGTATCCTGATAAGCAACACAAGCATCTCAATAAGTCCCCAATTTGGTTTGTTCTCTCAGTTTTAATCCATTGGTTAGGAGAAAACAAAAGGAAAGACAATTGAACACCAAGTTTAAACAAAAATCCTCCAAAATCTGGAAACAAACTGACTCCTGCAGACACAATTTTCAGGAATGCCCTTTAACCCAACCCCGGCTGAAGGAACAAAGGCACCAATTCGGGGAGGAAGGCAACTTAGGTAATGGCACAGATGTATATTTTGGAAACCCTTCAAAATCACCCAGATAACGGTCATCCCTGAGAAAGGGGAGGTCGGAAATGAAATCCAAAGATATGGGTCCATGGTTCTTGGGCCAGGTGGCATCAACAAACCACTAGAGCGGGCAAGGTTGGGAGCGAGAGCAAGTCCCGGGATGCACAAAAATTCCTGATGTACGAGACAAAGTAGGCCCAAAAGGACCGACTTGAGTCTTGGTACCAAAAATTCCTGGATGACCGGGCCCAAAGCGGGAACAATGAATTCAGATCACACTCTTTTTTCCCCGGGTTGGGACAAACAATTTCCAAAAGGGGACGCTCGGGTTATCCTCTGACACCCTTCCAGAGCCAGTTTTAAATTGGGCGAGATGGCGGAAAGAACTACACCCTCTTTCAAAATAACCCAAACAACAACTCAGGGAGTCGCAAGGAACCCCCTCGAGAGGGCATCCCGCCCTTAACATTCTTAGTGCCAGAAGAAAGGAAACCACAAAATTTTAAAAGGGAAAAACAAGGCCCACTGGCCTGTCTAGGATTAAGTCACTTGGCTGATTCCAGATAAACCAGATTCTTATGGTCCGTAAGGACCACCACCGTGTTTGGTCCCCAGCCAGTGTCTCCCCTTTAAAAGCCCATTCATGGCCAATAACTCCCGATTACCCACGCATAATTACGTTCAGTTGGAGAAAAATTTTGAGAGAAAAGGCACAAGGGTTACTTTTAGAGGTTTGGATCTCTTTGGGACAAAACGGCACCTCCCAATTTAGAGGCATCAACCTCCACCTGAAAGGCGAGAAACATAGGCTGCCGTTTAGAACAGGAGCAGAAGTGAATCTCTGCTTAAGTTCCTGAAATGCAGAGACTGCTCAGGGGGGCAATTCACAACAGAACCCTTTTTGGTCAAATCAGTCAATGGTTTAAAAATAAAGAGAAATTACCAAAAATTTACGATAAAAATTTTGGGGAAAAAACCCCAAAATTCGAAGAGCCTTTAAGAAGTAGGTTGGACCCATACAGGGGGCTGAACCTTGACCGGGGTCCATTTTTAATAACAGATGGGGCAAAATGAATCCCAGAATGAATCCTCTGTACGCAAAAAAGACACTTTTATCCCTTCAATACAAGCATTCTCTCTCAAAATCTGGAACACATCGAACATTTTCACATGAGAGTCCCAGTCATTGGAAAAAAAAGATAACCAAAAACAATCAGAAATTTATTCCACAAAAACCCTGAAAAGTCATTCATGAAGGACGGGAAAACGGAAGGAGCTTAGTGAGCCCCAAAAGGGATCACTGGTACTCAAAATGCCCCTCTGGGGTATTAAACGCCCTCTTCCATTCATCCCCGGCTTAAGCAAAAAGGTTATACCCCCCCTGAGGTCAAGCTGTAAACAAGTAACTTTTCACCGGAAAAAGGCAGAAAATCAAGGGTAACGGATATTTACAGTGAATGACTCCTTGATATAAGACCGCATAGCGTCATGTTCAGGTACAGACAAGTTAAAAAGGCGACCTTTAGGGAATTTACTACCAGGCACTAATTCAATAGCGCAGTCTAGCTCCTATGGGGATGCAAGGATGCAGATTTACTTTCGCTAAAACACATCAGAAAAATCAGTCAAAAAGTCAAGAACATCCTGAGCCTGGGGAGAGGCAGAAAAAACAGGAGTGTTGGCATTAACACATTGGCAGCCCCAACTGGTTACAGACACAGATTTCCAATCGAAAACGGACTATGAGACTGTAACCAAGGGAAACCTAGTACAATAATGTCATGCAGATTATACAGCACCAAAAATTTGCAACTCTCCTGATGATCAGGTTCAACCCTCATTATCACCTGAGTAGAGAACTGGGGTTTATTCTCAGCCAAAGGGGTAGAATCAATCCCCAGTAGGGGAATAGACTTCCGTAGGGGTATCAAGGGAAACCCACAACGTTTAGCAAAATCAAAATCCATCAGGTTAATAACTGCTCCCGAATCAACAAAAGCCTGAGCAGAAAATGTGGACAGGGAGCAAATCAGGGTAACAGTCAACAGAAATTTAGTCTGAACACTACCCAAGACAACTGAGCGTGCAAAACGTCTTCCCCGCTTAGGGCAGACTGAAATAGCATGAGAGGCGTCACCACAGTAGAAACATAACCCATTGTTTTTTCGAAACTCATGACGCTGTGCCCAGAAGCCACTCTATCACACTGCATGGGTTCGGAAGCTGGTTCACAAGGCAACACTATTCCACGTATACCTCTACGCTCACGCAAACGTCTGTCAATTTGAATCACTAATGACATAGAATCATTGAGACCAGAGGGAGCAGGGAAACCCACCATAACATCTTTTACTTTCTCTGACAGACCCTTCCGAAAAAGGGCTGCCAAAGCATCATCATTCCATTTGGTCAGGACTGCCCACTTTCGGAATTTCTGACAGTACAACTCAGCGTCCTCAAGCCCCTGATTTAATGCCAACAAGGTTTTTTCAGCTTTATCAGTGACATTAGGTTCATCGTACAATAACCCCAGAGCCAGAAAAAATGCATCAACATTACTCAAAACAGGGTCCCCAGGTGTCAGGGAAAAAGCCCAATCCTGAGGATCGCCGCGCGGGAGAGAGATGACAATTTGAACCTGCTGTGCTGCGTTCCCTGAGGACTTAGGTTTTAAGGCAAAAAACAACTTACAGTTATTTTTGAAATTCAGAAATTTAGCTCGATCCCCCAAAAAATACATCTGGCATGGGGATCCTAGGTTCCACAACCGGCAACCCTGCAAGATAGGTAGCAATACTCCGAACTTCAGTGGCAAGCTGATCCACACGGCCAGACAACTGTGCAAACTCCATTGAGAGAGAAAAAAATCCTCCTCAGCACCCAGAGAAAAAGAGGGAAAAATGCAACAAAGAGAGAAAAAAAAATTCTGACAGCTTTCCTTTTTCTTTTTCCTTTTACTATTTTTCCCTTCTGTTGAGTACCATATAATTTTCAGTTTGGCCGGTGATACTGTTATGATTTGGTAGCTGAGGAGAGTAGGTAAAAACGGCAATACACCAGAGAGGTTGGAATCTACTGGATTGCAGTACCCTGACTAACCACCACAACTAAAGGCAGCCGTGGAGCGTTCCTACGTTGGTCCTAGACGCCTCGTCACAGCCTGAGAGGTTAACTACACCCAACAAAAAAACAGAAAATATCTTATCTGAGAGCAGGAGAAGAGGAAAGACTCAGCAAGCTTCCAAGTGAACCAGGAACCACAGATGAGACAAGAACAATTGATCACCGGCAACTATGATGGGAGGGAACCTCCCTTATATAATACCAGTCTGTAACTCCTGATTGCCAATCATCATTGAATGGTTCAGTACTGTTTGTAACCACCAGAGGGAGCTTCTGCTCAGAATTCATTTCTAACACATTCACAACACATTTCCCTCACCTGTACAATGTAAAGATAATACTCCAATGCTCATGTCCCCTGTAAAAAATATAAACAACCATATTCCTCAATGCTCCAATGAGAAAATAATCCATTTGTCCCTTGACGACTATAGCTCTGCCACATCTATTTGCAAGGTTGATTGCTAGCATGATGCAAGCATTCAGCCTGAGCTGGGCGTGATAGTGCAGCATCAGTGCCTTGTAGTGTTGTGAGAAAGATGAGCGGAGTTTATAACGAATCAACCCTGTTCAAGTCAATGACATCACCACTAGCATGAGAACTTTCTTTGAGAGCTGATGTTTTTAGTCTGGGAGGGGACCAGTATCGATGGTAAGTAATATCAGCCTGCAGCTGTCTGCCTGCCTTTGCTGGTTATTGATTATAGGGGGAACCCATGTTGTTTTTTGGGCGGGTACCTATTTTAATAACCAGTAACAGCTACATATACTGCTATGAGCTGTTATTAATAGAATGGGAAGCTCCATGTTTATTACCCCTTTTCCAGGCTAAAAACATCTGCCCCCAGCTGTCTGCTTTCCATCTTATTGTTAACAACATTTTGGGGGATCCCCACGTCATTTTTTTCTTTAACTTATTGATTTATTACTTAAATGCAAGTACATTAATCTATCTATCCATCTATCTATTATCTATCATCTAGCTATATATCTATTATTTAGCATCTATTTATTATCTATCTTATCTATCTATGTATTTATCTAAAATAAGAAAAAAACAGGCAGCACTCCAAAAATTAAAGTGAAAAACCGTGGCTTTACTGATCCATTAGCAGCAACGTTTTGGCAGATTTCTCTGCATTTCTCAAGCAGGCGCCGGGAAAGGTCAGAGAGGCCCAGCGCCTGTGCACTGCAGTACTTTGCTCTGCCCTCAACAGGACAGATCAGTACGCCTGCGCAGGAGTCACGACACGAAGCAAGGAGGAGGACGTCATCACATGAAGATGGGGCGCCGGCCCCGTCCACAACGCCCATCGGACTGGACCGCCCCCGGGTGAGTATATATAACTTGTTTTTCTTCTCTTCCAGGTTAGATCGGGGTCTTATCTACAGCATTATAGAATGCTGTAGATAAGTCCCGAAAGGCAGTGGCCGCAGCTTATTTCGGAAAAAAACGACCTGACAGTTTCCCTTTAAAACATGTCGATGATCACATTCAGTTTCTGAAATGTAAAAGCACAGGTTTGCAGATTTCAGAATCTCACCACAGTACAGTTTCGGCCGAGATGCCTCGTTGTTTATAAATCATCTTTTATCACTTTGTACCTCCTGCAGGTAATGGGGAGGATGCTGCTCTGAAGATAACACACCTCATTTCCATTCATCTCATCTCCCATCCCTCACTCTGTGCCTGTGACATCGGTCGCTCAAGAGGAAACCTCGCATGTGTGCATTACTGTTCTCTTCTTTAGGCCACCGTCTTCTGTCCTTCCAAGCATCAAGTGCTGTTTCCAGCGGCGTGCGTATAAACACTCCACTACCTGCACAGAAGACACTTGATGTTTATAGGAGGAAAGAAGAGAACAGCAATCTTACCCCTACAAGTACCTGCAACCTCATATGTACCCCCACATATGGACTGCAACCTCATATGTACCCCCACATGTAACCTGAAACTAAGATTACTATGGCTTCAAAAAATTCTGGACTGCCCATATGATGATGTGATGTGTTTGGCAACATCTCAGTTAATTAGAGACACACCTGTGGATGTATTTTAATGCACACCTGAAACACACTGCTTCTTTGGGTAGTATCATGGGAAAGTCTAAAGAAATCAGCCAAGATTTCAGTAAGAGAATTGTGGACTTGCACAAGTCTGGCTCATCCTTGGGTACAATGTAAAGATACCTGAAGGTGCCTCGCCCATCTATGCAAACAATTATACGCAAGTATAAGCAAGATGGGAATGTCCAGCCATCATACCGCTCAGGAAGGGGACTGGTTTTGTGTCTCACAGATGAACATGCTTTGGTCCGACATGTGAATATCAACCCAAGGACAAAAGGAAAAGACCTTGTGAAGATGATGGCGGAAGCTGGTAAGATTGTGTCAATATCCACAGTGAAACGAGTACTGTATCAACATGGGCCGAAAGGCCACTGCCAGGAAGAAGCCATTACTCCAAAAGAATCATAAAAAGCCAGATTAATGTTTACAAATTCACACAGGAGCCAAGACCTTAATTTGGTCTGATGAAACTAAGATTGAACTTTTTGGGCATAATGACCATCGGTAAGTCAGGGCCTTCCATCTAAAATTTCCTGGGAAACCTGGGGGTCCGGTGGCCCCCTAGAAGAGGGGGTGATGTCACGGTTCCGCCCCTCAGTGTGTCTGAGATGCAGTTACTGACAGCTCGGCCGTCCATTCTGGTATAGGGGTGCGCTGAATCTGTCGGTACTTTGATTGACAGCTTGGCCATCCAATCTGGTACAGGGGCGTGCTGAAATGTCAATGTGTTGATTGACAGCTCGACTATCCAATCTGAGACTGCGAGGCATCGGCTGTCTCCAAGTGTTCACTATTCCATTTAATTGCCATGCTTCTCAGCTGAGCTGAGTCTCCCAGAACCTCTGCCAGACGTACATTCAGCCTGTGAGGTTTGTGTTTTCCTGTGCCTTGAGTTCTGTATGCTTGATCTGTTGCCTGACCTTGGACCTCATTCTGACCATCGCCTATTTAACCCCTTCAGCTCTGATCCATTATCCTCCTAGTACTCTGACCTCGGAACGTTACCTGACTACGCTTTTGTTTCTTCCTTCTGTTTATGACATGCCCTCCTGGCTTCTGACCATGGACTCCCTGACCACTCTGACTCACGACTTGGCCGTGAAATGTGACTGGCGTCACATTTATCCCATTTTTTGCACCAAATCCGTGCCAGCGTGCTAGAGCCGTCGAGCGCTGGTCAGTGACGAACATCACTGACAGGCCTCCGGTTGTTTGTTTTTTTGGGTGATAAAGAATCAAGTAAAAAATCGTTTAGATTAGTTGATATGATTAGATTAGTTAGGGACAGTAAAAATATACTGTAGTAATAGTGGTCTATGATATTTTTCCTATCCCACCTCTGGGACTGCTTTAGGACTCATAATGTTATATACCCCAATGCTTATACCTAGCAAATTTTAATTTTTGCTCTTATCATAGTTTCCGTTTCTGGTTGAATACTTTGGGGCACACGGATCACACCTTATCCATATTTTATGTTTATTCTTTTTTTCCACTGATGGCCATTACAATTGTATTTTGGGCGTTCGTTCCCTGGGGGTGGGGTCAGGTTGGTTCCTGTACAGGTTATTACCTACCAGGCCAAGCAAGCACTTTTTTCCATGTAGTTTCAGCTTCATAACGCCAGGTAGGGTTTATACCGATAGTACTGTGGGATTTTATGGTAGTACAAAAAAATATATATTTTTTTAACTAATTATAATCATTCATTTTTTTAATCAGCTTTTATATTCTTGCTGCAGATATTTTTTTTTCTGTTTTCTGTACAAGATTAATGGGCTCAGCCATCTTGCACTAGTTTGCATTAACAGCAGTTAAGACATTTTATGTACAGTAGCCATGTGGACCACTAGAATCTGAATTTCGGAGATGTTCATTGACTTCTATGGGAGAGTATTCTAGACGTGATTGATAATGTGATTATTGAGCAGAGAAGGGGAGGAGGAAATCCTGTCTGTAATGATAATGAGACTGCTGAGAAGTGACAAGAACAGGATCATCTCATTATGGGACGCAGTGAAAACTGGAGGAAATCAGGATTTTTTTTTTTATATCGATAATGACTTTAAAAATTAGGACAAATCACCAAATATTCTTAAGTTTATTTAACATATTAATTTCCTTTCCCCATGACTGTAGTACACACATTTATCACTTATTGTAATACTATTGTAGGAACTCGAGGATTCTGATAGCGTGGGGCAATGAACAATCAGAGACGGGTTTCTTTGAATGCAAATAATGTATTTGTGAAACAGCAAAACACCCAAAAACAATATTCAAACAACCCGTAGTGACATGCAATGAGTCCATATATATATACACAAGTCCAGTTATAGGAATCCGGATATATAAGTCTTTGAACCTCTATAGCGAGGGTGGTAAAGTTCTTACGACGGAGTCCTCACACAAATGTGACCACAAGGTAAGTCTGATGCACAGATAACGTGGCTGGATTTACACACTGCTGGTGTGTGAAGAGTCAGATCCAGGTAAGCAGAAAACACAGGAAGGTCCAGGAACAAGTTAATCTCAGTTGTGGCTTAATTCAGAGAAGTCCAACAACAAGTTCATAAGTCCGTAAGATTCCAGTAACAATTCCAACAGCTATCACCAGAGGTAATGCACGAAGGGTTAAACAGCAACAGTTCAGAAACACAGTTCTTATCAGATGGAGTGAACCAAGGGTTAAATTCCCAAGTCAACAGTTTAGTGATAACACAGTATGTGCAACTTACATATGCAGAGAATGTCCAGAGCCATGGGTAGAAGCTGCTGTGGCTGAGAAACACCTGAAGATAAGGCTATGCACTTTCCTGGTAAATACACAAAAGCTCTGTGAGGAACAAAGCAGCTGGGTTGCAGAGAAACAGAAGCAGAATATTCCAGCAGTGAAGCCAGCACCTGAGCCGGGTTTTAAACAAACGAACAGGAAGTAGGGCACAGAAAACAGCAAACTCCATTTTAACAAAGGGCAAAATCATTGACAAAGTTACCTAGAAAACCCGGAATACTGACATTACTCCCCCCCCTAAAGACGGCCTCCGGACGGTCCTGGACCAGGCCTGTCCGGGTATCTCCGATGAAACTGAGCAATCTTCAGAGGCGCATTGATGTTACTTACTGGTTCCCAAGAATCATTTTCAGGAGAGTAACCTTGCCATCTAACTAGATACTGAAGCCGGTTTCTATGAAGTCTCGAATTGACAATATCCTGTATCACGAATTGTTCTTCGCCATCAACCAACACTGGTGGAGGGGGAGGTACGATACGTCCCTGAAATGTGTTAGGAGAGACTGGTTTTAATAAGGAAACATGAAATACTGGGTGTACCTTTAAAGTCCGTGGTAGCTTCAACCGACAGGCAACAGAGCTCACAATCCCAGTGATCTTGAATGGACCGATGAATTTCTGTCCCAGTTTCTGCGAAGGAACACCCAATTTTAGATTCTTGGTGGACAACCAAACTGAGTCTCCTACCTTATACATAGGTGCTGGTTTCCGGAATCTATCGGCCGATTTCTTGTAACGCTCCTGTGCTGTGGTCAGGGAGTCCTTCAAAACTTCAAGATTACGTTGCAACGCCGTCACTCTGTCTTCAACTGCTGGTACCGAAATCGTAACCGGAGACCTAGGCAAAATACTTGGATGATAACCCAGGTTGGCAAAAAAGGCGTTACCTTCGTGGAACTGCTTTGGGAGTTGTTGTACGAAAATTCCGCTAGAGGAAGTAGCTTCAGCCAATCGTCCTGCAAATGACTGACGTAACAGCGTAGATATTGCTCCAAGGTTTGATTTGTCCGTTCGGTCTGCCCGTTGGTCTGAGGATGGTATGCAGAAGACAAGCAAACATTAATGTGGAGCGCAGAACAAAATCCTTTCCAAAATCTAGAGGTAAATTGTATTCCCCGGTCAGAAATGATGTCATCTGGTACCCCATGCAGCCGGAAAATGTTCTGGATAACTAGATCTACTGTCTCTGTAGCTGAGGGAAGACCAGCACACGGAATGAAATGAGCAGCTTTCGTTAAACGATCTACTACCACCAAAATAGTATTTTTTCCACCAGAGGTGGGTAACTCCACAATAAAGTCCATCGAAATAGACCCCCAAGGGCGAGACGGTACAGGTAGCGGTTTAAGAAGACCAGTAGGTGAAACGCGAGGAACCTTGTACCGGGCACAAACTTCACAAGAGCGGACATAGTCATTCACATCCTTCAAGCAGGTAGGCCACCAAAAAAAACGAGTTAACAATTCCTGCGTCTTCTGTACCCCCCTATGACCAGCCAATTTGGAGTCGTGGACCAATCTGAGAACTCGAAGTCTTACAGCCTCTGGGACATAAATACATCGATCTCTAAGCCACACACCATTCCGAAGGACAAGATTCACATTGTCAGGTGGAGCTGCAAGAAATACGTCACCGTCATAGGCCAGCTTGATCTCCTGCCACAAGTCCCGGTTCCGGAGCACTCCAACGAAATTGGCCTCCGACAAGATGGTCTTCGACGGGGTCCCAGGCACGGAATCCACGGTATGGATTCGGGATAATGCGTCAGCTTTCCCATTACGTGAACCTGGGCGGTACGAAATAATAAAATTAAACTGGTTCAAGAACAAACTCCACCTAGCTTGTCGAGGAGAAAGACACCTGGCAGACTTAAGGAATTCCAAATTGCGATGATCCGTGAGTACTACTACCTGCTGAGTTGCCCCCTGCAAATGGTGTCTCCATTCCTTAAAGGCAGAAATAATTGCCAAAAGTTCCTTATCTGCCACATCATAGTTCAGTTCTGCAGAAGATAACCTACGAGAGAAGAAGGCACACGGGTGCAGCAAACCTTTGTCTCCGGTACGTTGTGAGAGGATAGCTCCCAATGCACAGTCAGACGCGTCCACCTCCACGATAAAAGGCTGTGCAGGATCCGGATGCATCAATATTGGAGCCGTGGTAAAACAACCCTTCAGGCGATCAAAGGCTTCCTGAGCTTGCGAAGACCATTCAAACTTCTTCCCCTTCTTGGTGAGGAGAGTGATGGGACGGACAATTTCTGAAAAATTTCGGATAAACCGTCTATAAAAGTTAGCAAAGCCAATGAATCGTTGTACCTCCTTAATGTTTCCTGGTACCGGCCAGTCCAAGATTGCCTGGATCTTGCTGGACTCCATATTCAATCCCTGAGGCGAGATAACATAGCCTAAAAATTGAATTTCAGAACAATGGAACTCACACTTTTCGAGTTTGATGTACAAATGATTATCTCTCAAACGTCTAAGTACGGTCTTGACATGTTCCTGATGTTCCTGTAAGGAGTTAGAAAAGATTAAGATGTCATCAAGGTAAATTACCACATATTGGTCCAATAAATCCCTGAAAATGTCGTTGGCTAAATGTTGAAAAGCAGCAGGAGCGTTACAGAGTCCGAATGGCATCACCAAATATTCAAAATGTCCATACCGGCATCTAAAAGCTGTCTTCCATTCGTCTCCGGGCCGTATACGGAGTAAATTATATGCCCCACGAAGATCTAATTTGGTAAATACTTTGGCCTGGCGAACTCTTTCCAACAATTCTGGAATTAGGGGCAACGGGTACCTGTTACGAATGGTTACCTTATTTAACTCCCGGTAGTCAATGCAGGGTCTTAGAGTACCATCCTTCTTCTTTACAAAGAATATTGGAGCTCCCGCTGGTGAAGAAGATGGTCGGATAAACCCCTTGGCTAAATTCTCATCTATATACTCTCGTAAAGATTTTAATTCCGGAGCCGCCAACGGGTAAACATGGCCGAAAGGAATCGCTGCTCCAGGAAGCAATTCTATGGGGCAGTCATACGGTCTATGTGGGGGAAGTTGATCTGCCTTCCTTTTATCACAAATGTCTGAGAATTCCTGATAAATCAGAGGGAGAGTAGGTACCTGTATCACCTCTTCCAAGTTCTGGGTAACTGGAGCCGCCACAGTTGGACTGATGGTAGAGCTGCACTTCGGGAGAAAGGTTATCTCCTTGGTTTCCCAATTGATGATTGGATTTTGTGACCGTAACCAGGGAATTCCTAAAATTACAGGAAAATGAGGAGAAGATATTAACATAAATGAAAGTGTTTCTTGATGGTCTGGTTCCATCTTACACTCCAGAGGCACTGTCTCCCGATCTACTGGTCCAGAAACTAATGGGGAACCATCCACCGTTTCCATAGTGATTGGTGAAGCTCTTAGTTGTGTCTTTATACCATGTTCCTCTGCAAAAGAAGCATCCATGAAATTCCCACCTGCTCCAGAGTCTATCATGGCAGAACTTGATATCCACTGTTCCTCCCACTGAATCTGTATAGGAAGAGAACAATGTGAATATTTCTCCCCTTGATCTTTAGGGGAAGTCGGCATCAGTATTGGGGGAAAAACCGCATCTAGATGTAGACTGGTTTCCGAAACTTCAGACTCAGCGTCTGTGTTATCATAATCCCCTACTACCGCCAACACCTTGTTGGGTCGCCTAGGACATTTAGGACAATTGATGAGGAAATGATCCGATTGACCACAATAGAAACATAAGCGCTCACGGAAACGGTGTTCGCGGCGTTCATTATTCTCACGTCTCTGCAGTGAGTCCACCTGCATAGGCACCTCCTCAGCCTCTCGTGGGTTTTTGCCTGTGGTTTCCCTGGACGGAAGAGAGTAATTAGTAATGCGATTTACAGCGGCCCATTTTTCTTGTCTGCGTTCAGTTAAACGGATATCAATACGTACACAGTGCTGTATAAACAATTCAAACTCCTGTGGAGACTCTGAACGGGCTAGCTCATCCTTGATTACATTTGACAAACCTTTTCTAAAGATTGGTAATAAAGCATTGTTTTCCCACTGGGTGTCCACCACTAACCTTTTAAATTCAGTAACATATTCTATGACTGACCGTTTCCCCTGGCGTAAGGAAAGCAAGGCAGATTCAGCGGTAGCACGGCGGTTGGGATCGTCGAACATTTGCGCCATGGCTGCCAGAAAATTGTCCAAATTATTTAGACGGGTATCATGACTTTCAACCATAGGATTTGCCCAAGCCAGTGCACGTGATGTCAACAACATAATAATACATAGAACCTTAGATCTATCAGACCGGTAGTAGGAGGCATGTACATCAAAAAATAATATACATTGATTAACAAACCCACGGAATTGACTTCGGTCACCATTAAAACGGAATGGAGGTAATTTGGGCATACTGGTGGATGAGGTTGGCTCAGTAGGTAAGGCCTCCAGGACTCCTAACCTAGAACGTAGATCTTGAAGAGCCTGACCAAACCCCTGTGCATTGTGGTTAACCCGAGACTCCAAGTCTCTAATCTGATTGAGTGCAGCCGCCACCTCCTGCTGCAAGGAGTTAACTATGGTGAACAATTTGTCTGCCCGTGTCTCCGTCATTGCCCCAGCAGAATCCTCTTTTTTAGGCTGGAATATCCTGTAATACTATTGTAGGAACTCGAGGATTCTGATAGCGTGGGGCAATGAACAATCAGAGACGGGTTTCTTTGAATGCAAATAATGTATTTGTGAAACAGCAAAACACCCAAAAACAATATTCAAACAACCCGTAGTGACATGCAATGAGTCCATATATATATACACAAGTCCAGTTATAGGAATCCGGATATATAAGTCTTTGAACCTCTATAGCGAGGGTGGTAAAGTTCTTACGACGGAGTCCTCACACAAATGTGACCACAAGGTAAGTCTGATGCACAGATAACGTGGCTGGATTTACACACTGCTGGTGTGTGAAGAGTCAGATCCAGGTAAGCAGAAAACACAGGAAGGTCCAGGAACAAGTTAATCTCAGTTGTGGCTTAATTCAGAGAAGTCCAACAACAAGTTCATAAGTCCGTAAGATTCCAGTAACAATTCCAACAGCTATCACCAGAGGTAATGCACGAAGGGTTAAACAGCAACAGTTCAGAAACACAGTTCTTATCAGATGGAGTGAACCAAGGGTTAAATTCCCAAGTCAACAGTTTAGTGATAACACAGTATGTGCAACTTACATATGCAGAGAATGTCCAGAGCCATGGGTAGAAGCTGCTGTGGCTGAGAAACACCTGAAGATAAGGCTATGCACTTTCCTGGTAAATACACAAAAGCTCTGTGAGGAACAAAGCAGCTGGGTTGCAGAGAAACAGAAGCAGAATATTCCAGCAGTGAAGCCAGCACCTGAGCCGGGTTTTAAACAAACGAACAGGAAGTAGGGCACAGAAAACAGCAAACTCCATTTTAACAAAGGGCAAAATCATTGACAAAGTTACCTAGAAAACCCGGAATACTGACACTTATCCTTAGTGGGACAACCCCTTTAATGCCAATATCAGATTATTCTATTTATTCACTTTGAGTATCAATCGTCAAGAGCTTTTACGAGTCAAATTCTAATTAGTCCCATTTAGGAGTAGATATAAATCTTTTTTTTTTTTTTTTACTTCTTTTAATAAACAGCATATGCCAGTTAGACGCAGTTTGTCACAGTTATGCATTCTATCCCGTGGCATTGATATATAAATTATACATAGAATTATGTAAAATAACTCTGTTCTTATAAATAATGTATGGCGATTGATTTGGAAATATGAATTATGTACGGTATATTGGTTCTCACAGATTGAGGTTAAAATAAGTAAAACATTTAAAGTGTATTTTATAGGACAGGATCACCTGCTTCTCATTCCTCATCTCAGGCTTGTCTACATGTTCCCAGTTCTGAAATGGCAGAGTTTACGTTACGAATGGTAAACCTGTAGCATACGTGATACGTGTCACTGTTGGCACACAGGAGATTTTTTCTAGCGTGCAAAAACTTTGAGAAGGAAGAAGGGGATCCATGCAACAATGAGTAAAGTCAAGCTCAAACAACCTGAAGTCACAGTCTGTTAGCCCTAAAAATATTCCTTCCATTTTCAACTGAGCATTGTGGCTGTCTTTTAGTGGGAGTCTGTGGCTGTCATTGAATCGAGGTCCCATGACTGTCACTGCTGTGGCTGCCCTCTCTCTGTCCCTGAGGTCCTGTTCCTTTCCCTATCATTGAGGTCCTCTTCCTGTTCCTTATACAGAGGTCATGTTGCTGTCACTGTCATCTGAGGTCCTGTTTGTGTCCATGTCAATGAGGTCCTGTTGCAATTCCTATCATTGAGGTCCTGTTGCTGTCCCTATCATTGACGTCCTGTCGCTGTCCCTATCATTGACGTCCTGTCGCTGTCCCTATCATTGACGTCCTGTCGCTGTCCCTATCATTGAGGTCCTGTCGCTGTCCCTATCATTGAGGTCCTGTCGCTGTCCCTATCATTGAGGTCCTGTCGCTGTCCCTATCATTGAGGTCCTGTCGCTGTCCCTATCATTGAGGTCCTGTCGCTGTCCCTATCATTGAGGTCCTGTTGCTGTCCCTATCATTGAGGTCCTGTTGCTGTCCCTATCATTGAGGTCCTGTTGTTGTCCCTATCATTGAGGTCCTGTTGTTGTCCCTATCATTGAGGTCCTGTTGCTGTCTGTATCATTGAGATCCTGTTGCTGTCCCTATCATTGAGGTCCTGTTACTGTCCCTATCATTGAGGTCCTGTTACTGTCCCTATCATTGACGTCTTGTTTCTGTCCCTATCATTGAGGTCCTGTTGCTGTCCCTATCATTGACGTCCTGTTGCTGTCCCTATCATTGACGTCCTGTTGCTGTCCCTATCATTGACGTCCTGTTGCTGTCCCTATCATTGACGTCCTGTTGCTGTCCCTATCATTGACGTCCTGTTGCTGTCCTATCATTGAGGTCCTGTTGCTGTCCCTATCATTGAAGTCCTGTTGCTGTCCCTATCATTGAGGTCCTGTCGCTGATCCTCAGAGGTGGGGTCATGATGGCCATTATACATCCCTCTGGGGTGGAGTCAACACTTATTTCCACCTTGGATTTGCCCTCTAGTGCCAGAGTCATTTGGGGTCCTGTAGCAGATACTTACATTATACACTGTTTTGGAGGACATTGTGGTCCTAAGGTAGGTACTTTTTCCTTTATTTTAGATTTTTTTTTGTGGTCTTTTAGTACTAGACCCAATTTCCCAGAAAGCAGATCATGAATTTGGATACACATTGTCAAAAACATTTGCACCCCTCATCCAATAAATCTTGAAATCACAAGAATTGCATAAAAAGAATGGGGGGCATTTATGATATCATTTGTATAAAAATTTTTACCCAGTTTATGCCATTTTTTTGTTGTAAATGAGTGCACCAAATATATCAATATTTTTCAACACTTTTTTTTAGTACCGACGTCGAAACTTAAAAATGTTGAGAAAAGGGCTAGTTGTAACCTTTCGGTGTGAAGTAGGACATCTTCATGAGTGCATGTCCATATAAAAGTGCTGATAACTTGTCCTGGGAGCCAGCGAAGGCCCCGTGTCTTCCATGTTTATGCTCATAGTAAATCATTAAAGTGTTGTAGATTCATGTTCTTTGGGAAGGGCTGAAAAAAAGGTTTGAAAAATTGTTAAAAAATGTTTAGAAAAAATGTAAAAGAAAAAAAAAAATGAAATAATCATGCCTCCTCTACCCTTTTAATATTTTGCAATAAAATGAAAAAAAATCTAAAAATTTAAAAAATGAAACAAATTGCTATTTTCCGGTCGCTTTGCAACTGTTGGGCAATTTTTTTTAACCTATATAAATTTGGAATCGCTGTAATCTTACTGACCTGCACAATAAAGGTAGCATGTATGTTTTTTTTTTTTGCTTGGGTAATAATACACTACTTTCTTGGCAATAGCAAGGCCCATGGGAATGAAGTGTTTTGCTATCCTGAGCTTCCTCTGTCTTCTTTCTGTCCTCCTGTCACCTTCAGTGAAGATCTAGCCGTACAGGAGATGATCATTTTGCATCCTTTTGGAGGTGATGCGGTCAGGAGTCTACCGGCTGTGAGCTTTCACAGGATAAAACGAGCCTGCAGGAGGAACCCCTGTTACTTTCATCCAGGAAAATGGGTGTTCATTACAACTCCATTTAGCAAGCTCATCAAAGTGCAGCGTTTTACATATATTTAGCAGGAGTTTTGGAAACTGAGAAACTGAATCGTCCTCTAAAGTCAACTAAAGGACGTGAAACAATGAAAAGAATAAAGAGGATCCCAGAGTAACCCTACTTGTGCACTGCATGCAATTCATCATGGCTAGCACATGCCTGCAAAGCTTAGAAAAAGAGTTAAAAGGATTATCCATTATTAGTTTTTACCTTGTACCTAAAAATTAATAGGCAGGTAGTTGCTAACTACCTGTCTGTTCTACCCGGCAGCGGTACAGAGAGATCACTGACTGCCAATGATTCTGCTGCTCAACATCCACAGAACAGCTCTTTCTCTTCTGCTCTGCTCTGTCAACAGGTCATGACCGCCGTCGTCACGTTCATTGACACATGGATCCCCACAGTTAGGCAGTGGGGAGCCGGCTGTCAATCAGCATGACATTGGCAGCTATGCGGCGTTGTCAGAGCAGAGCTGAAGAGAAGCCGCTTCCCTGTCAACGTGATGCCACAAGAAGCCGTAATCTCGTTGCCGAAATCTCAATCTGCGCATGTGCCGCCTTCGGCGGCTATTTTCCCGGGGGCCACAGCATTGAGGCAATAGAAGTGCGGGGGCTCCGGGCTTTCACAAAATGTCGTCGAAGCCCCCGCACCACCGAGCACTGCCGAACGTGCCGCACCAGCCGCTTCAGGCTGTGATGGGAGTGAGATCATCGCCCTGCAGCGTTGGATCACCGGAAGAATCGCTCGACTCCTGTTGCCACCACGCTAATTGTAAATACATTCCGACTTTAAACGCACCCCCGTTTTCTCCCCAAAATTTTGTGGGAAAAAAGTGGCCTTGTAGTCCGAAAAATACAGTACATTTTTGTGACCACCGCTACATTGCAATAAAAGGTGATCAAAACATCATATTAATAAAAGTGTAAGCTCAGGGCACAAAAAGTGGTGACATAATAAAACATTTTTTTTATAAATTTCGGATTTTTTTTCACCAATTTAACCCTTTTCCGACATTGGGTGTAAATGTACGCCAATGTCAGACAACCTCCCTTTGATGTGGGCGGCACGATGGATCAGTGGTTAGCACTGCAGCCTTGCAGTGCTGGGGTCCTGGGTTAAAATCCCACCAAGGGCAACATCTGCAAGGAGTTTGTATGTTCTCCCCGTGTTTGCGTGGGTTTCCTCCCACACTCCAAAGACATCCTGATAGGGAATTTAGATTGTGAACCCCATTGGGGACAGTGCCAATAATGTCTGTAAAGCGCTGTGGAATTAATGGCGCTATATAAATGAGTAAAATAAATAAAAATAAATTTGGCACGAGAACCAGAGGTCTCCTGGAGACCTCTATGGTTGTCACTGCCGGCTTGCGATGAGCGCCGCCCGGTGGTCGGCGCTCATAGCAAGTGAGTAATTCTGCTACATACAGGCGATCTGATCATCGCCTGTATGTAGCAGAACTGATCGGGTTATGGCAGCTTCTAGTTTTCCATGGAGGCTATTGAAGCATGCTAAAAGTAAAAAAAAAAAAAAAAAGTTTTTAAAAATAGAAAAAAATAAACAAATATAAAAGTTCAGATCACTCCCCTTTCGCCCCATTCAAAATAAAACAATAATAAAAAAAATCAAACATACACATATTTGGAATCGCTGCGTTCAGAATCGCCTGATCAATAAAAAAAAAGAAGATTAACCTGATCGCTAAATGACGTAGCGAGAAAAAAGTCAAAGCACCAGAATTACGTTTTTTTGGTCGCCGCGACATTGCATTAAAGCGCAAATGATCATATCTGCACCAAAATGGTATCATTAAAAACATCAGCTCAGCGCGCAAAAAATAAGCCCTCACACAACCTGAGAAAAGTTATGGCTCTGGGAAGAAAGGGAGCAAAAAATGAAAATGCAAAACCAAAAATACCTCTGGTCGTTAAGGATTAAAAAAAAATTATTATTTTTTTTTTTACATATCTGGTATCTGTATAATTGTACTCTGTAGAATCATGCTACCAGGTCAGTTTTACCGTGTAGTGAAAAAAACTGAATTTGGGGCTGCAATATGGATACAAAATGTCACAGGCACATTTAGTCACTGACGATTTCCACCATTTGTTTTTTAGAAACCACAAAAATGAGACCCCGAAAGATTCTATTCTTGGGTGACATCGCACAGCCGTCCCTCCCTGGAGGGCGCAGTCCTTGTTTTTGACCTACATTACATATGCCATTTTGCTGTGAGTGTGTATGTAAATCGCTTGTGTGATCTCCGATGTATTCTGTTACCGTCACATATTATGTAGATTTACCGCCTCAGCTCAAGGCTACAACACGGTGAACCTTCTCAGCTTCTAGTCTTTCTTCATCCACCTGTCCTACGGTTGTGTCAACATTTCTCAGGACAATGCAGGAATTGTTGGATTCACACAATGTTCTTTACATTCCAAACATCAAATTCTTTAAATCCGGATCAGCTGTGTTTATTTTATAGTCCTTGTAAGCACAGGAACAACAGTACAGAAATGTCCGCCCTCCCTGACGTTGAACTACACTTGCCTCTCATCTAATTTTTTACAAATGAGCTTCAGAGAGCTTTGAGTATAGTATTAGACGCATAGACCAGGGCACGCATGATTGGGGACATTAAAATGATATACACAGAAGACGAGGATCGGCAATCAGTCAGCCGTCTAATTATCAACGTACAAATATGATAAAAAAAAAAAAACAACACATATTCCGCTCATGCCAACTCTTGTTTTTAATTAGCCTGCAATGGCTGAAAAAAAAATTCAACCTAATATATCATATTTTAGTGAGACGACGATTGGCCTTCAGTGATCACAAACGTGCACGTATGATTTGCTCATGTTTGACGACAATCATTAGCAAATCATATGTGCTCAAAATCGGCCATTTCTTTTGTTTAAAGTGAATGGAAAAAGCTATTCTTGAAATGTGAGCATATTACCCTTACACTCGGCCAATATAATGTGCGAAGGATTCTGTCTACTGCCCAGAAAATCTCTACTGGCAGGGGACGAGGACACTGCTTCCCTATCTGTAAATAGTGGGTCTAAATTCAATGGTCACATTTGCTCCAAAGATGGTGAAATTTGAACCCCCGAGATGTTTAAACTGGGGGCCACATTTTATATCATGTGATGAAGAAATCAAAATATTACCTGGATAAGTTGACCTTTAGGCAGGGTAAGACTTCAATACTTTCAATGATAGGGTGTGGCGAACAACAGCCAGGTATATAAGATGCCAGGTAGGTCAACAGCTTGCCATTCTTATCCACCTTTTCAGAGACAGCTGCTTCTGGGAACAGCATTGACTTCCGGGCTCTTTTTTTTTTTTTTAATATATATAATTTTTATTATACATTTTACCAAAACAATGTTTCAACCGCAACCAGAATGAGGACCCAAGTCACAGTAGGCCAATATTTTCAGTTCTGACCAATGAACCATTATCAGGTAATAACTCTGGAACACTTTAACAGATCTTAGTGATTCTGAGACTGTTTTCTCGTGACATACTGTACTTCATGATAGTGGTAAAATTTGTTCGATACGGCTTGCGTTTATTTCAGAAAATATCAGAAAAATTGGCGAAAATTTTGAAAATTTGGCAGCATTCCACAAGTGACTCCATTTTGGAAACTAGACCCCGTAAGGGACTTATCTTGATGTGCGGTGAACACCTTGAACCCTCCGGTGCTTCACAGAAGTTTATAACGTTGAGCCGTAAAAAGACGGATTTTGGTAAGAACTTACCTGTAAAATCCTTTTCAGCGAAGGAAGGGAGGGAGACACAGTAATTCATTACTGATGGGTAGGCGGAGCCCCAGATCAGGATGACACCTCAGATCAAAAGCGTGTTGACTGGCTGGCTCCTCCAGCTCGGGCTCCTCCTACTCAGCTCCTTCAGTCGTACCAAAGCTTTAAGGAAGAACCAAGATCACCAGCGGAGCAACATAACCCCTTCTGAAGGAACTTCAGAGAAAAACACAAGAATACAGGTTATGCATGCAAAGTAAGCCAAAAACCACAGAGTTCCAGGTACTACTCACTGAACCTGACTACTGCGATGAGCTGGCGATGCTGGAACAGAGCCTTAGCGCGCTGACCTCAGCCCAGATAATCGCTATCAGATAAGAGTCGCGCTGCATCTGAAAACATCAACACACTTCTGCCTTGGGCGGGATCTGTGTCTCCCTCCCTTCCTTCGCTGAAAAGGATTTTACAGGTAAGTTCTTACCAAAATCCGTCTTTCAGCTGCAGATGGAAGGGAGGGAGACACAGTAATTCATTACTGATGGGACGTCCCAAAGCAGTTCAAAAATAAGGGTGGGAAAAACCAACAAAGGCAGAAACCCAACAACCTTAACAAGGAAGCGCAACCAGCGCTAAACACAAGTTCATCTAGAAACTTTAAACTACAGCTGCCTGCAGGACCCTACGTCCGAGGGGTGCATCAGCGGAAGCACTGGCGTCCACTTTATAAAAACTTTGTAAACGTGTGGACAGAGCGCCAAGTTGCCTCCCGGCAGAGCTGCACTGCCGAGGCACCTTGATGAAAAGCCCACGATGAAGCCACAGCTCTCGTGGGATGGGCTCGAACCTTAATCGGCAAGATTCACCCCCAATATGGTAAGCTTCCAGAACAGCTGACCGGATCCAACGAGCTATAGAATCCTTGGAGGCTCGTTGACCACACCGACGACCTGCTGGAACCACAAACAGGGAGTCCGTCTTACGAAAACCTTGAATAATAGATAGATAAAAATTCAAGGCCCGTACTAAATCCAAAGTGTGTAAAGCTCGCTCTTTCGCATTCTTCGGATCCGAACAGAGTGAAGGCAACACAATATCCTGGTTAACATGAAATTGTGACACTACTTAGATAGAAAATCATCCCGTGTGCGAAGCACTACCCGATCCGGAAAAAAAAACTCCAGAAAAAGGAGGCGAGCAAGAAAGAGCTGCCAACTCAGAAAAACTCTCCTCAAGAGGCGACCGCTACTAGGCAGGCCACCTTCCAAGAAAGTAAAGAAAGGCTAGCAGAATCCATAGGCTCAAAATGGTTTATGCTGAAGAGCCTCCAAAAACAAGGTTGAGCCGCCAAGAAGACACGGGTGCCTTCCGCGGCGGAAACTTACGAGCTATACCGCGGAAAAGGGAAAGCACGTCCCTACGCGAGGCAATAGCCCTCCGAAAAAATAAGGACAGAGCAGAAAACCTGACCTTTCAGGGTGCTAACTGTCAAACCCTTGTCTAACCCATGCTGTAGAAAAAACAACAGATTGGGAATGGAAAACTTTCTCGGGTTCCGTGAAGATCCCGAACACCACGAAAAGAAGGTTTCCCAAGTTTTGTGGTAAATCCTAGTAGTAGTAGCCGGACTTCTGGCTGAAAAAACCTCTACGGGTTAACATTTCGGTCTCAAGAGCTACTCCGTCAAACGCAGTGTAAGGTTCTGTATATCTGTTTCTGAAACTCAGTTTGTTCGTCGGCCATTTTGCTTTCTGTTTTGCTGCAGCTATCTTGCCCTCAGTTAAAATGGAGTTTTCCAGCTTGCATGTTCCCGCCCTGATTCTCTCCGTTTGCTTCTTAAACAGCCACACCTGAGCAATCAGTGCTTCAGAATCTGGCCTGCAGTGAACCTGTGTTCTGACTCCTGAAGCCTTGGACTTTGTACTCCAGCCATTTCTACGGAGAAACTCTGGAGCTCTTGTGGACTCTGAACTCTGCTCTTGAAAGCCTCACGGTTGCATGGACTTGCGGTAACATAGAAGAAGATCTGAATCTGTTGTGGAGAGTTATTGATGAACTTAGATTACTTTGGCCTGCTGTGTCTCCTGCTTCTGTGTTTGCAACCTGTATGTTTATTTTTGCCAATTTGTATGAAGCAATACAAGACTTTCTTTTTCAACCTGTGTCTCAAGTATTTTCATCGCACCCAAGCACAAGACGCTATATGAACTGTATCACATACATTACAAGATTCTGAAGCCAAACGTTAGTGTCTGCTGGGTCTGGAAAGGCTTGTCTGCTGTACTGTGGATATCGGATGTCCGGTTGTACTCTCTGTGATAACAGTGGTTGTGACTTCTCACAACCATTCCAGGTGAGCAATTCCCTTAAGTTTTTTTTTTCTGCAGAGTTATCACAGGTAAACACTATTGTTTTTTTTTTTTTTCTCTTCTCTTTTGTCTGCTGAAACTCTGGATATCAGATGTCTGGTTGAAAGCTTTCTGTGATGATAGTGGTTGTGACTTCTCACAACCATTCCAGGTGAGCAGTTCCCTTAAAGTTTTTTTTTTCTTCAGTGTTGCCACAGGTGAACACTATTGTTTTTTTTCTCTCTCCTCTTCTTCCAGTATCCTGTCTTAAAAGATCTGGAAAATGGAGGCCCGCATGAAGGAACTTTGTGGAGTGACTGATAATATCCTTGCAGAGTTGCAGAATATAAAGACCCGTTTTACAAATCTTCAGGACCTAAATAATCACAATATGCAAGTGGTTGGACAGACTACTCAGGATTTGCGAGCCAGGATTGAGGTTCTGGAGGGGCGAGTCCAGGCTCCTGCCGTGGCCCCGAGTTCTGGGATTCCCAAGTTGCCTCCTTTTCGTTTTGGTGGTGAACGTGAAAAATTCAGGGGATTTGTTAATCAATGTAATCTTTTTTTTTCTGCACATGCTTCACAATTTCCTACTGAACGATCTAAGGTACTTACTATAATTATGTTGCTTACCAACAAGGCTTTGATATGGGCAAACCCTCTGATTGAGACTGAGGATGATTGTTTGGATCACCTTGATGATTTTATTTCAGCCATGGGGCAGGTGTTTGATGACCCCAATCGAGGTGCAACAGCTGAAGCAGCCATATTAGCTTTGCGCCAAGGTAAGCACTCGGTAGCTGAATATGCCTTGGATTTCAGGAAATGGGCCCTTGATACCACATGGGACAATTCCGCCAAAAAATCTATTTTTCGAAAGGGGTTATCCCCACTGATTAAGGATGAACTTGCTCGTGCCGACCCTCCCACTGCGTTAGGTGACTATATTAACTACTGCATCCGTATTGATACTCGTTTAACTGAACGCAGGCAAGAGAGATGGTTCGAAAGCAATCGTACTAATCTTTTCCTACCTTCCTCTCCAGCTAAGGAACCTCTGAATAGGATTCCACGGGAACCTGAACCTGAACCTATGCAGGTAGACTCTTTACTACGACGGGTTAGTGATGCACGCAAGGAACATCGTTTTAAGGAAAATCTATGTTTTTATTGTGGTAAGTCAGGGCACTTTATTATTAACTGTCCCAGCCGTTCTCGCAAGACTACTGCAGCACTCATTCATTGTGAGTGTTGCGAGAGGGGATCTGTCAGGTCCGAGTCTCAGGCTCCAGAGAGAGCTGCAGCAACAGATCTTGATTTCTCGGACTTAAACTCCGTTACCTCTGAGGACGTTGACTGTGTAAATGCTGCCATCTTTCAAGTTTCCTCAGCGGTGTCCCAGCTGAGTTGTAAGAAAAACAATTCTCACTGTTTTCTTTCCATCAAACTCTGGGTTGACTCAGCCTGGGTGTCTAGCTCTGCCATGATCGACTCAGGTGCAAGTGGAAATTTTATGGATGTCTCCTTTGCTCTAAAACAGGGAATACGTTCAGTGAAGAAGGCTGCTCCCGTACAGATGGAAACTGTGGATGGCTCCCTGCTGACCTCTGGACCAGTGGATCAGGAAACAGAGCCTTTAAAGGTTCTTATGGGTAAAGATCATCAAGAGAAACTGTCCTTTATGCTTATCTCTTCTCCTCACTTTCCCATTATTCTAGGGCTACCATGGCTGCAGGCTCAGAATCCTACCATTAACTGGGAGACCAAGGAATTACACTTCCCAGAGAAACAGATGAGTCAAAAAATTTCAGCTTGCTCTGTTCCTAAAGGAACCATGTCGGTCCCTGAATTACCAGCTGTATACCAGGACTATGTGGATTTATGTGACAAGAAGAACGCTGACCAGCTTCCTCCTCATCGTCCATATGATTGTCCGATTGAATTATTGCCTGGAGCAGAGATACCTTTTGGTAAGATCTACCCCCTGGCGGGGCCCGAGCTGAAGGCTTTAAAAGAGTACATAGACGAAAATCTAGCCAAGGGCTTCATACGCCCCTCTTCATCTCCTGCAGGGGCACCCATATTCTTTGTAAAGAAGAAAGATGGATCCCTGAGACCATGCGTAGACTATAGGGAACTTAATAAGGTTACTATTAGAAACCGTTATCCATTGCCTTTAATCCCTGAGTTATTGGAGAGAGTGCGACATGCTAAAATTTTTTCTAAACTAGATCTTCGTGGGGCCTATAACTTAGTCCGTATTAGACCTGGGGATGAATGGAAGACTGCATTCAGGTCACGCTATGGACACTTTGAATATCTGGTTATGCCTTTTGGTCTGAGTACCGCCCCAGCCACTTTCCAACACTTGGTGAATGACATCTTCAGGGATCTCCTAGATACATTCGTGGTAATTTATTTGGATGATATTTTAATTTTTTCTAACTCCACAGAGGAACATCATGGACATGTGAGAATGGTCTTGGAACGTCTAAGACAAAATCATCTTTACATCAAGCTTGAAAAGTGTGAATTCCATAAGACCGAAATTCAATTTCTGGGGTATGTACTGTCTACACAAGGAATTAGTATGGATGGAAGTAAAACCCAAGCCATCAATGATTGGCCAAGTCCTAGAAATGTGAAGGAGGTACAGCGCTTCATCGGGTTTGCAAACTTCTATAGACGTTTCATTAGAAATTTCTCTGAGGTAGTGTCACCTATCACCCAACTTACCCGGAAAGAGTCTAAGTTCTCCTGGACTCCCCAAGCCCAGGAAGCATTTTTCCCGTCTAAAAGATAAATTTACCACTGCACCTATTCTAGTACATCCCAACCCAGAGCTTGCCTTCATAATAGAGGTGGATGCTTCAGACTGTGCCGTGGGAGCTATACTCTCTCAGAGAACAGGTGAGAAGAATGTCTTGCATCCCTGTGCCTTCTTTTCCCAGCAGTTATCTTCGGCTGAGAAGAACTACGATGTGGGCAATAGAGAGTTGTTGGCCATTATTGCCGCCTTCAAAGAATGGAGACACCTTCTGCAAGGAGCTGCACAGCAAATAGTCGTTCTGACAGATCATCGTAATCTTGAGTTTATCAGGTCGGCTAAGTGCCTGACTCCTCGCCAGGCTCGCTGGAATCTTTTCTTAAACCAATTTAATTTTATTATTTCTTATAGACCAGGATCGCGCAATGGAAAGGCTGATGCACTCTCTAGGATTTACTCAGCAGAGACACGTCCAATTACTCCTCCTAAGACTATTCTTCCTGACTCTAGATTCCTAGGAGTGATTCATCATCAAGACCTAATTAAAGACATCAAGGAAGCATACCATGCGGATTCTTTTTTGGCTCAACCCCCAAGGGACGTAAGTCTTGTTTTTAAGAATGGTGTGTGGATTCTGGGACAACGTCTGTATATACCTGAAACAGTCAGATTGAGAGTATTGCAACTCATTCATGATTCCAAAATAGCCGGGCATAGAGGAATTCTAAAGACACAGGAATTTCTTTCTCGTTTCTTTTGGTGGCCCACTTGTAGGAAGGATGTTTTGGATTATGTCACTTCATGTGAGGTTTGTGCAAGATGCAAAACACCTCGCTCTTCACCAACTGGTCTGTTACAGCCTCTTCCCACCCCGTCCCGCCCGTGGGGATCCATTTCTATGGACTTCATTGTGGAGTTACCAACCTCTCAAGGGAAGAACACTATTCTAGTGGTGGTTGATCGTTTAACAAAGGCAGCTCATTTTATCCCTTGTGTCGGCCTACCCACTGCAAAACAGACATCAGATTTGATGATTAAAGATGTGTTTCGTTTACATGGAGTACCGGATGAGGTTATTTCGGATCGAGGGGTGCAATTCACTTCTAGGTTTTGGCAAAATTTCTGTGCAGCATTGGACATTAAAGTAAACCTTTCTTCTGCTTTTCATCCCCAGACTAATGGACAAACCGAACGAACCAATCAAACCCTGGAGCAGTATCTCCGCTGTTTTATCTGCCACCTACAGGATGATTGGGTGGATCTACTTCCATTGGCTGAGTTCTCTTACAACAACTCTCAGAGTGCCTCCACTAAACAGTCTCCTTTTTTCTCTAATTTAGGTTATCATCCTAATATTCTACCACGATTTCCCATAGAGACGCCTTTGCCAGCAGTGGCTGAAAGAGTCACGACTTTACAGAAGAATATGGATCTTCTAAAGGAGAATCTGGAATCGGCTCAGGAAAGGTACAAGAAGGCAGCAGATAAATTTCGTAAACCTGCACCAGTTTTTAAGGTAGGAGACCTGGTCTGGCTGTCAACCAGAAATCTTAAGTTAAGGATTCCATCATCTAAGTTGGGACATAAGTACATTGGACCCTATAAAATCAGTAAGATTATAAGTGCCGTTGCTTGTCGTCTTCAATTGCCCAGAACTATGAGAATCCACCCTGTCTTTCATGTATCCCTACTAAAGGCTGCAACACCCAATACGTTTCCTGGACGTTCTTCTCCTTGCCCTGACCCAGTGCTAGTCGATGGTCAGGAAGAATTTGTGGTGGAAAGGATTTTAGATTCCAGGTTGTATAGAAATCAGTTACAATATCTGATCAAATGGCAGGGCTACCCAGTGGAGGACAACTCATGGGAGCCAGTCAATAACGTTAATGCTCCTCGCTTGCTCCGTCAGTTTCATCAGAGGTACCCACACAAGCCTGGTCTGAGGTCATCCGGAGGTTGCCCCTAAGGGGGGAGTAATGTAAGGTTCTGTATATCTGTTTCTGAAACTCAGTTTGTTCGTCGGCCATTTTGCTTTCTGTTTTGCTGCAGCTATCTTGCCCTCAGTTAAAATGGAGTTTTCCAGCTTGCATGTTCCCGCCCTGATTCTCTCCGTTTGCTTCTTAAACAGCCACACCTGAGCAATCAGTGCTTCAGAATCTGGCCTGCAGTGAACCTGTGTTCTGACTCCTGAAGCCTTGGACTTTGTACTCCAGCCATTTCTACGGAGAAACTCTGGAGCTCTTGTGGACTCTGAACTCTGCTCTTGAAAGCCTCACGGTTGCATGGACTTGCGGTAACATAGAAGAAGATCTGAATCTGTTGTGGAGAGTTATTGATGAACTTAGATTACTTTGGCCTGCTGTGTCTCCTGCTTCTGTGTTTGCAACCTGTATGTTTATTTTTGCCAATTTGTATGAAGCAATACAAGACTTTCTTTTTCAACCTGTGTCTCAAGTATTTTCATCGCACCCAAGCACAAGACGCTATATGAACTGTATCACATACATTACACGCAGAGACTTCAAGTCCGGATAATGAGTGAGTCCCTGGGTTAACAGGACCGGGCGCAGAGGAAGTGGAAATGGCGGCGCCGCCAAAAGCGACACTAGTGTCGAGAACCATGTCCTCCTTGACCAATCTGAGCTATCAAAATAGCCGGAATTCTCTCCAGTCTGAACCGACGCAGCACCAGAGAAAGTAAAGATATCGGCGGAAAAACATAGACTAGCTCGAAATGGTCCCACGGATCCACCAGAGCGTCTACCGCCACAGCCTTCGTGTCCTTGTACCTGAACACGAAGGTCGGTAATTTGGTATTAAACCTGGACCCCATCAAGTCCACTTGGTGAGTTCCCCAACGGAAGCACAGCAGTGCAAAAAAATTGTCGGATGAAAACCCCATTCTCCGGGAACCATCTTTTCGCGACCGAGGAAGTCCGCCGTGGTATTCTGGACTCCTGGAAAGTGAATTGCAGAGATGGCTGGAACCCTGGTCTCGGCCCAAATCAGTATCCGAGACACCTCCAGCATGGGAACTCCTCGTCCCGCCTTGGTGGTTGATATACGCGACCGCCGTCGCGTTGTCTGTCCGCACTCGGACTGGCATACCGCTCAAGGAGACCGTCCAGTGTTGGAGGCAAAGAAAAAATTTTGCCCTCAATTCTAGGATGTTGATCGGTAGAACCGACTCTTCCGATGACCATACTCCCTGGATCCGAAGATCGTTCCAGACACCCTCCCCAGCCCGTCAGGCTGGCATTGGTGGTTATGACCGACCACTTCGGAGGGAGAAAGACTTTCCCAGGAATAACGCTCCTGGACGTGACCACCATCCTAGGGATTCTCGTACCCCGCGAGAAATGGTGACACTGCAATCCAGTGATTGCGACCGATTCCAACGACTCAGAATGAGCCTGTGGAGAGCTCTGGAATGAAATTGGGCAAACGGAGGTGCTCCATGGACGCCACCATCAAACCCAGAAGGCGCATACCTTCCGAAGGGACATTGCTGTCGCAGCCTTCATAATCTGTACATGTTGGAGCAGACATGCCTGCTTGTCTGGAGGTAGGGACAACATCGCCCGTACCGTGTCGAAAAGCATCCTCAAAAAACAGGATTGCCTGCGACGATTCCAGAGACGACTTCTCCTTTGAGGCCACAATCGAAAGGTCGTCCAAATAGGGACGAATCGTAAGTCCCCGTCTTTGAAGAATTGCCATGAGATTTAGGCGCCAGAATCGTTGTAAAAATTCTGGACGTTAAGGCCAAGCCGAATGGCCGAGCCACAACCTGGTAATGGTTGATTCTATGGCAAAAACGAAGGAAGCGCTGATGAGCTCTTCCGACGGGAACATGCCAATAAGCGTCGCGAATGTCGATTGACCAAAGAATCGATCTGCGACAGGGCTGCCATAACGGAGCGAAGCGACTTCATGCTTGGCTCTAACGGAATGTCAGATGTCAGTCCGCCTTAGCGGATTTTTTTTTTTTTTTAGACGACACAAACCCCCAGAGGGTTGGCCAGATCATCCCTTGAACCGAAAGGGACTGCCAATAACTATCGGCACTAGTCCTGCCAGACGCAGAAGTCACAGCTCTGCGCTACGGTAAAGCTGTTTCTTTTGCCTTAGCCTTGGCAATCAGCTCCGTGAGGTCAGTCAAATAGCTGACCACTTTCTAAGCTAAAGATAGCAAACCTTGTTGGAAAACCGCGTTCCATCCAAGTTACAGTGCTCTTCTGACTGTAACTGCCGAGGATTGCGCCCTGGATAGCAGTGACGCATTATCCTTCAACTAGAAAAGCCCATCTACCTCGATAGAGGGGATCCAACTTGCCTCGCCGTCCTTAGACGGTCCAACCGGCTCAGGTGAACTTAACAAGTACACCTAGATCCTTAATACCGAATCTATGTCCACGGCCTTGCAGATGGAAATTGTTGCCGTCTCCTTTTTTCTGTCCAGCGTGTCCTGCAGACTCGCCTTCCCTTTTACCAGGAAGATTTGCTAAGCTGGAATGAAGGAACATTCACTTCAGGAGAAGGGGTCCAATTAACAAACAACTCCGTAGAAAAAACGGATACAGTTTGTAAGGTCGTCGCGACCCATGCGACCCTTGCAACATCCGGGCTGACTTACCAGGACGACTAGTTACCTCCTCCGGTAACTGTAACGTCCACATGGCTTCCACAGAAATTTTAGTACGGCCCATGAGAGAGGCAGGGAGTCCCTGCCGAACCTCCTTGTCCGAATCGGACTTCTTCGCTAAGCGAAAAAGAAGGCACCGATTTTGTGTCGCTTCCTTGAGAGGATCTAGCTGACACTCCATAACCTAAAAGGTCAGACAGGCCATCAATAGAAACCAGTGAAGGCCTCCATTTTGACACCACTGGAACCTCCGACCGTGCATGAGTCGAGGTCTGCGTGTTAGATACGCGAGGCTGGTCCGTAGCGGATCTGGGAGAGGGTCTCTGACATGCCCTTGCATAGTATATGGCAGGCTAAACCTGTCAGTAACTAGAGCAGTTCTTAAATAAAAAACAAAAGCTGAAGGGTTAAAGCTCTAAAGAGAGAGCTACCCCAGCTGTCTCCCATTAAGAGTTAACCGCCTAATAAGGGGTTAAAGTAGCAGACTCCCCACAACCTTGATAATGAGAAAGGGTGTGCGAATCTCAGGCGCCTCTTACAAGGTCGCAGCTGCAGGACAGCTATGCCACACTAAACAGAAAAAACGTACTGTAACGTAGGCGCAGGACACAACATATCCGTAGCGCAGGCGCAGGACACAGCACATCCGTAGGACATAGCGAATACATAGCGCAGGCGTCAGGTGAGCAGGTGTCAGTCACCATCTGTAGTACAGGTGTAGGTGCTGGATAGAGCATCTGAAGCGCAGACGTTATGGAAACGTCAATCACAAGCATTTGGACGCTCCTCACACAGTATATGACGGGTTAAAAACTGTCAATAACTGTTTCTCATATAGCTGAAGGGTTAAAGCTCTTACAGCATGAGCTACCCCAGCTGACCCTTCAAAACAAGGGTTAACCGCCTTCCAAGGGGTTAATGCCGCAGCCTCCCATAGCCTCTGCTGGACGGAGGCGTATTGCAGGAACTGGCTCAAAAAAGATGCCCTGCGCTCCCAGATATATGCGGCACAGCCGCAGATAGGGAATAAAATCAGGAAGGCCCTGCAGTTGAAGGGGTTAAGCTTCCGCAGAAGCGACTCACCCTGCTGGTAATAGCTGCCGGGAGGAAAGGGAGAGCGATGACCCCGAGGAGCTTCCAGCTCCTGCATTAATAATGGCCGCCGCGCTGTGTCTCCATGTAGAAGATGCAGGAAATGGAGACTGCTCAGAAAGCGCGCGCTCAGAGTGCCGCGAAAATTCAAATAAAAAAGCGGGAACTCCTCTCTCCTCACCGTGACTGAATACATGTACCGGCGGTCGCCGCCGCGACCGTTGAATGCACACTGATCATAATTACAGTGAACACATGTAATTATGCTGCCACCGCAGTCGTTAAAACACACTGACATAATCACAGTGAATACATGTAATAACGCTGCCACCGCAGTCGTTAAGGCACACTGATAACACACAGTGAATACATGTAATAACGCTGCCACCGCAGTCGTTAAGGCACACTGCCATAATCACAGTGAATACATGTAATAACGCTGCCACCGCAGTCGTTAAAGCACATAGTGGTACATGTAATAGCGCTGCCACAGCAGTCGCTAAAGTACTACACATATTATAAAAAAGGAATGTGGAGTACTCACCAGCTTAGCGCCACAGGGAACCCTCAGGATTTGTGGCGCTTGTGCCCATGCTTCCCCCCAGGGCGAGGAACGCAGTGACCGCACGTGTGGTTTGCGTCCCCGCCAGGGAAGCCATCCTCATCCCCCAGGGCCGGCAAGATTCTGCAGGGACTATAGTGTAAATACAGATCCGCCAAGGGAGAGGTTGGGGTACAGCAGCGCTGGTACCCCTGAGACCTCTAGACCAACTAGTGATCCAAGTCTCTTGTCCGATATAAAATAATAAAATCTTCTGAGGAGCTGCATTAGCAGCGACCATCCTCTGAGACCTCAAATCTTAGACTGAAGGAGCTGAGTAGGAGGAGCCCGAGCTGGAGGAGCCAGCCAGTCAACACGCTTTTGATCTGAGGTGTCATCCTGATCTGGGGCTCCGCCTACCCATCAGTAATGAATTACTGTGTCTCCCTCCCTTCCATCTGCAGCTGAAATAAAAAATCACATTTCAGCTTCAGATGAAGGAAGGGAGACACAGTTCATTACTAGTGGGTAGGCGGAGCCCAGATGAGATAGACACCTCAGATTAAAAAGAGTGTTGACCGGCCCCTCCAGCTCGGGCTCCTCCTACTCAGCTCTCCAGTTTACAATTTGAGGTTTCCAGAAGTGGTCTTGAGGTCTCAGGGGTCTCAGCGCTGCTGGACCCCCACCTCTCCCTTGGCAGATCTGTAATTACCCTGTATGGTGGTCCCTGCAGAACCCTGCCGGCCCTGGGGGATGAGGATGGCTTCCCTGGCGGGGGCGCAAACCGCGCTGCAGGGTCACTGCGTTCCCCGCCCTGGGGGGAAGCGATGGGCATAGCGCCAGAAACCCCTGGGGGTACCTGTGGCGCTTTCGGCTGGTGAGTACTCCACATTTTTATGATGTGTGTGAGTGATTCAGCGACTGCTGCGGCAGCCGCTGTTACAGTATTCATGCCGGTGACTGTGTGTTTTTTGTCCGCAGGTGGATGCCTGCAGGACATAGTGAGGAGGGAGAGAGGAGTGCGCGCTTTTTTATTTTTTTGAATTTCGCGCCGCTCTGAGCGCGCGCTTTACGGCAGTCTCCTTTTCCGGCTTCTCTCATGAAGCACACGGAGGCACAGCGCGGCAGCCATTACTGACAGGCTGGAAGCTCCCTCGGAATCGCTCTCCTCCCCTCCCGGCAGACGCTGCACAGAGCATGGAAACCAGCTGGGTGAGTCGCTTCTGCCATAGGGCAGAAGCTTAACCCCTTCAACCCCACAGCGCGGGCGCCTTTCTGAGGCACAAATGGGTGGCAGACTGCGCTGCCTGCAGCTGTTATCTCATAAG
Organism: Oophaga sylvatica; assembly: GCA_033576555.1. Classification (NCBI taxonomy): domain Eukaryota; kingdom Metazoa; phylum Chordata; class Amphibia; order Anura; family Dendrobatidae; genus Oophaga; species Oophaga sylvatica. Next base: position 19,951,637 of record JARQOD010000010.1, on the reverse strand, counting down.
GGGGCTCGCACACCTTTTCAATAAAGAGGTTGTGGGGAGTCTGCGACAGTAATACTGCCACTATACGTTCCTGCTAAGTTGGGGAACTCCCCAAGTGCGACCGATAACGACGCATACTATGCGATCGTTGGTGTAACCATGTTTAATGTCGCTAGTAGCTGCCAATCTGGGCGATTTCATTAACAACGCATAAGCGATTAGTGATCCCCTTAATGACTTTGGCGGTCATTGCGATTTACTAACAGCGCAATCTTGTGAACGTTTTTTCTTGTTAAGTGTGGCATAGCTGTCCTGTAGCTGCTGCCTTATAAGAGGCACTTGGGGCTCGCACACCCTTTTCATTATTAAGGTTGTGGGGAGTCTGCGACTTTAACCCCTTCTTAGGCGGTTAACTCTTAATGGGGGACAGCTGGGGTAGCTCTCTCTTTAAGAGCTTTAACCCTTCAGCGTTCATTTTTTCTTTTAGAAACACACTTTCTAGTTACCGACAGGTTTAACCTGCCATATACTGTGCAACCGTCTCCCAGATCCGCTACAGGATCTGACGCGCAGACCTCGACGGCGTTAAGGGCAAGGCGGTCGGAGGTTCCAGTGGTGTCAGAATGGAGGCCCTCGCTAGTTTCTATTGATGGCCTGTCTGATTTTCTGTTATTGAGTGTCAGCTAGATCCTCTCATGTCAGGAAGCGACACAAGCCGGTGCCTTCCTTCCCGCGTAACGAAAATGTCCGATTCGGACAAGGGGGATCGGCAGAGACACTCTGCCTCTCTTTTGGGCCGTAAAGAGGTTTTTATTGGAGGCGTTACAGTTACCGGAGGAGGTATCTGGATGTCCTGGTAAGTCGGCCCGGATGTTTTCAGTCACGATCAAGCTTTACCATCACTGGATGAGCTTAATGGGGCAGTGGAGAAGGAGCGCCTGTGTCCAGAAAATTGAGACACCGTATCCGTTTTCTATGGAGTTGATGATAATTGGATCCTTCTCCTGAAGTGGATGTCCCTTTATCCCAGCTTAGCAAAATCCTCCTGTTAAGGGGAAGGCGAGTCTGCAGGACCCGCTGGACAGAAAAACATAGATGGCAGAAAAATCCATCTGCGAGACCGCGGATCATGGATTCAGATTAAGGATCCATGTGTGCTTGTAAAGTTTCCCTGAGCCGGTTGGACCGTCTACGGACGGCGTGGCAAGGTGGATCGCCTCTATCGAGGTAGATGGGCTTTTCCAGTTGTTGGAGGATACTGCGTCACTGCTACTCAGGGCGCAATCTTCGGCAGTCACACTCGGAAGAGCACTGTGGCTTAGACAGTGGACTGGGGACGCAGTTTCCAAACAGGTCAGCTATTTGGACCTGACCTTACGGAGCTGATTGCCAAGGTAAAGGCAAAAGAATCAGCTTTACCGCAGCCAGAGCTGTGACTTCTGCGTCTGGCAGGACTAGTGCCGGTAGTTGTCGGCAGTCTTTTCGGTCCAGGGGATGATTCGGTCAGCCCTCTGGGGGTTTCGGGTCGTCTCTCTTTTTTTTCAAAAAAAAAAAAAATTCCCTGGAAACAGAACTTCCGTTAAGACAAAAAGCCCGCTAAGACGGTCTGACGTCAGGGTATCACTCGAGCGCTCTCGAGTGGGGGGGTCGTTTACTCCAATTCAAACCGACTTGGGCTTCCCGCGTGTCGGACACCTGGGTGACACAGGTTGTGTCAGCAGGCTGCTTCATAGAGTTTTCTTTCTCGACCCCAGACAGTTTTTTGTCAATCTCGCGTTCCGTCAGAGCCCGCTACTGTGGGAGGTAGATTTCCTTCTGCAGAAAGGTGTGGTGGTTCCGGTTTCGCCGGAGGGCCGGGGAAGAGGGTTATATTTTAACCTCTTTGTGGTCCCAAAAAAGAGGACAAATTTCGGTCCATTTTGAATCTCAAAAGATTGAATCGGCATGTCCACGTCCGGAAATTCCGCATGGAGTCGCTTCGCTCCGTTGTGGCGGCCCTGTCGCAGAACGATTTTTTGGTGTCAACCGACATTCGCGACGCTTATTTGCACTTTCCAATCGGAAGGGCCCACCAACGCTTCCTTCGTTTTTGCCAGGATACCAGTTTGTGGCTCTGCCATTTGGGTTGGTCTCAGTGCTCAGAGTTTCTACAAAAAATTCTGGCGCCTCTCATGGCAATCCTTCGAAGACAGGGGGTTTAGTTTCTTCCCTATCTGGACGACCTTTTGTTTGTGGCGTCCTCAAAGAAGGAGGCGGTGACTGCTTGCAATCTATCCCTTCAGCTCCTGGAGGACTTCGGGTGGCTGGTCATTGGGAGAAGTCGTCTCTGGAACAGTCGCAGTCATTCCTGTTTTTGGGAATGCATTTCGACACGGTACGAGCAGTGGTGTCTCTGCCTCCAGTCAAGCAAGCAAGTCTCTTTCGACATGTACAGGTTATGAAGTCTTCGACAGCGTTGTCCCTTCGAAGGTGTATGCGCCTTCGGGGTTTGATGGTGGCGTCCATGGAGGCACTTCCGTTTGCCCAGTTTCATTCCAGGGCCCTCCAAAGGCTCATTCGGAGCCATTGGGATCGATCGCAGGCTTTGCTGGATTGCAGTGTCATCATCTCTCACAGGGTGCGAGAATCCCTAGGATGGTGGTTACGTCCAGGAGCGTTATCCCTGGGGAAGTCTTTCCTCTCTCCGAGGCGGTCGATCATAACCACCGATGCCGGCCTGAAGGGCTGGGGGGGGGTGTCTGGAACGATCCCTGGATTCAGGGAGTATGGTCATCGGAAGAGTCTGTTCTACCGATCAACATCCTGGAATTGAGGGCAATTTTTCCTTTGCCTCCAACACTGGACGGTCCCTTTGAGCGGTCTGCCAGTCCGAGTGCAGACAGACAATGCGACGGCGGTCGCGTATATCAACCATCAAGGCGGGACGAGGAGTTCCAGACTCATGGTGGAGGTGTCTCGGATCTTGTTATGGGCCGAGACCAGGGTGCCAGCCATCTCTGCGACACATTCCAGGAGTCCAGAATATCACGGCGGACTTTCTCAGTCGCGAGAAGATGGATCCGGAGAATGGAGTCTTCATCCGAAATTTTTTGCACTGCTGTGCTCCCGTTGGGGAACTCCCCAAGTGGATTTGATGGCATCCAGGTTCAATGCCAAATTACCGACTTTCATGTCCAGGTACAAGGATCCGAAGGCTGTGGCGGTGGATGCTCTAGTGGCTCCGTGGGGCCAATTCGAGCTCATCTATGTGTTTCCGCCGATTTCCTTGCTTCCTCTGGTGCTACGTCGGATCAGACTAGAGAGAATCCCGGCTATGTTGATAGCCCCAGATTGGCCAAGGAGGACGTGGTTCTCGACTCTGGTGTCGCTCCTGGCAGCGCCACCATTTCCTCTTCCTCTTCGCTCGGACCTGTTAACCCAAGGGCCGTTCGTCATCCGGACCTGAAGTCTCTGCGTTTGACGGCGTGGCTCTTGAGACCGAAATATTGACCCGTCAAGGGTTTTCAGCCGAAGTCATTGCCACTTTGCGAGCTGCCAGGGGTCCGGCTACTACTAGGATTTACCACAAGACTTGGGAAGCCTTCTTTTCGTGGTGTTTGGGTTCTTCAAGGAACCCGAGGATTTTTTCCATTCCCAATTTGTTGGCCTTCCTGCAATTTGGGCTAGACAAGGGTTTGGCAGTGAGCACCCTGAGGGGTCAGGTTTCTGCTCTGTCCTTGCTGTTCCGGAAGGCTATCGCCTCGCGTAGGGACGTACGTTCCTTTTTTCGCGGTGTAACCCGTCAGTTTCCGCCTCGGAGGGCACCTGTGTCTCCTTGGCGTCTCAATCTTGTTTTGGAGGCTCTTCAACACGGGCCTTTTGAGCCTATGGACTCTGTTAGTCTCTCTTTGCTCTCTTGGAAGGTTGCCTTCCTAGTGGCGGTCACCTCTTTGAGAAGGGTTTCTGAGTTGGCGGCTCTTTCTTGCTCGCCTCCTTTCCTGGAGTTTTACCCGGATCGCGTAGTGCTTCGCACGCGGGGCGACTTCCTACCTAAGGTGGTGTCGCAATTTCATGTTAACCAGGATATTGTGTTGCCCTCTCTTTGTCCGGGGCCGAGTAATGCGAGGGAACGGGCCTTGCACACATTGGATTTGGTGCGGCTTTGAAGTTCTATTTGTCTGTTACTCAAAGTTTTCGGAAGTCGGACTCCCTGTTTGTGATTCCAGCAGGTCGCCGACGTGGTCATCGAGCTTCCAAGGATTCTATAGCTCGTTGGATCCGGTCGGCCATTTTGGAGGCTTACCGACTTAAGGGCGAACCTTGCCCGATTAGGGTTCGAGCCCATTCCACGAGAGCTGTGGGCTCATCGTGGGCTTTCCATCAAGGGGCCTCGGCAGCTCAGCTTTGCCGGGCGGCGACCTGGCGCTCCGTCCACACCTTTACAAAATTTTATAAGGTGGACGTTAGTGCTTCCGCTGATGCAGCCTTGGGACGTTAGGGTTCTGCAGGCGGCTGTGGTTTAAAGTTCTCGTTAACTTGTGTTTAGCGCTAGTTGCGCATTTTCTTAGGTTGTTGGGTTCTGCCTTTTATGGTTTTTTCCCACCCTTAATTTTTGGACTGCTTTGGGACGTCCCACTAGTAGTGAACTGTGTCTCCCTTCCTTCATCTGAAGCTGAAAGACGGATTTTGGTAAGAACTTACCTGTAAAATCCTTTTCAGTGAAGAAGGAAGGGAGACACAGATCCCTCCCATGGCAGAAGTGTGTTGTTGTTTTCAGATGCGGCGTGACCCTCCTCTGATAGCGATTATCTGGGTTGAGGTTGACGCGCTAAGGCTCTGTTCCAGCATCGCCAGCTCATCGCAATGGTCAGGTCCAGTGAGTAGTACCTGGAACTGTGTGGTTTTTGCCTACATGCATGCATAACCTGTATTTTTGTGTTTTCTTCTCTGAATTTCTTCAGAAGGGGTTATGTTGCTCCGCTGGTGATATTGCTCTTCCTTAAGCTTGTGTACGACTGGAGAGCTGAGTAGGAGAGCCCGAGCTGGAGGGGCCGGTCAACACTCTTTTTAATCTGAGGTGTCTATCTCATCTGGGCTCCGCCTACCCACTAGTAATGAACTGTGTCTCCCTTCCTTCTTCGCTGAAAAGGATTTTACAGGTAAGTTCTTACCAAAATCCGTCTTTTCTCACAAAAAGGTTCTTTAGCCCCAATTTTTTATTTTCACAAGGGCAACAGGAGAAAATGCACCATACAATTTGTTGTGTAATTTTCATGAGTACGCCGATGAGCAATATATGAAGGAAAACTCCTGTTTGGACGCACAACAGGGCTCGGAAGGGTAGGAGTGTCATTTGAATTTTGAATGTAACATTTGCTGGAATCATTAGTTATATCCCATTTGTAGTGTGTCTATACAGTGTAAACCCCCCACAAGTGACCCCATTTTTTTGGAAACGACCCCTCAAGGAATTGATTTAGATGTGTGGTGAGCACCTTGAACCCACAGGGACTTCACAGAATTTTACAACGTTGGTCGGTGAACATAAAAAATATATATTTTTCCCACAAAAATGGTGTTTTAGCTCCAATTGTTTTCATTTTCACAAGGATAGCAGTGAAAAATGGACCCCAAGAATTGTCGTGCAATTTCTCCTGAGCTCACACATACCTCATATGTGGTCAAAAACTGCAGAAGTGAAGAAGCGCCATACTGGAGTTCAGATTTTGCTGGAATGGTTTAAGGGTGCCATGTCATATTGGTAGAGTTCCTGAGGTGCCAGAACAGCAGAACCCCCCCCCATAAATGACCCAATTTTTCAAACTACACTTCTCAATTAATTCATCTAAGGGTGTAATGATCATGTTGACAGCACAGGTGGGTCACAGAATTTTACACAATTGGGCAGTGAAGAAATTACATTTTTACCACCAAAATTTAGTTTTAGTCCCAGATTTTACATTTTCACACTGGGAAATGGGTAAAAATAGCACTAAAATTTGTCCCACAATTGTTGCTGAATGTAGAAATACCCCATGTGTGGCTGTACAGTACTGGTTAGCCACACGGCGAGATTCGGGAGTGACGGAGCACTATTTGCTTCCTGGAGCGCAGATTTAACTAGAATAGTTTGCGGTCTCCCCTCAAATGACACTATTTTGGAAATTGTACTCTTTGGGAATTGATCTACTGGTGTAGTGATGATTTTGACTACATGGGTGTTTTCGAGAAACAAGCAGCAATGTATGTTATTGAGTGAAAATTGTAAACTGCCATTGTAGTGACCAGTACGTTGTAGTGACCAGTACGTTGTAGAGCCCAGCTCATGCTTCTGGAGACATGCACCCATAAATTAGGCGGGCTCTCATTGTTACAGAAAAGCCAAATATGTGGGTGCTAAATGCGGTCTAGGCACACTGTGAGGCTCAGAAGGGAGGGGGCATTTGGATTTGGGAGCTCTGAATTTGCTGAATTTCTTTTGGAGGGCGAGGAGTTATAGCGATTTTTCCAGAGCCTTTGTGCTACCAGTAACGTGGAAACCCCCTATCTTATCATTAACAGATGACGGATCTGCGTGAGGACTTTCTTTTTTTTGTGGATTGAGTTGAAGCTTTTGTTACATAACATTTAGGATCACATTTATCCGGCGCTCTACGCTGAGCACTTATATTGGGATTTACATCTACTAGTGACGTGATTCAGATGAATGTCTCGAGGGAGCCATTCACTATAATGAGGCAGCAGAGTTACCATGGACTCCGTCTGGCCTCTGTGCAGCCGGTGTCCTTCTTTTAAAAAGTGCACAAAACTGTGTTTTTTTGCACACCTAAAAAGACTGACACCGCCGGATCACAGGTCAGACGGCGTCCCACAGTGCCTCCATCTGCCTCATTGTAGGGAATTTTCCGAATTATGTATTTCAGAGATTTACATGGAAACCCCGGTGTAAGCTCTCAGCGTAGAGCGCCGGATAAATGTGAGCCGAGCTTTGCTGCAATCTATGGGAGGCAGAATGAACAAACAAAACAGCAGGTGAAGAATTGGTTTTATTTATTTATTATGCCGTTCCTTGTTTTTTGTTAAATAAGTGATTAGACAACTTTATTCTTCGGGTCGGTGCGATTACAGTGATACCAGATTTATATCGGGTTTTTATGTTTAGCTGCTGTCTCAAACTAAAAGACGCTTTTTATTGCAAAAACTAGTTTTTGCATCCCCATATTTGAATAGTTATAATTTTTTCATATTTTGGGTGACAGTCATGTGAGGGCTTGTTTTTTGTGGGACCAGTCGATGTTTTTATTGGTACAATTTTCGTGCACATGACGTTTTTGATCGCTTTATATTCCAATTTTTGGGAGGCAGAATAAACAAAAAGCAGAAATTAAGGAATTGTTTTGTTTTTTTTCTTTTTTTTAATTTGTGTGGTAAAATTGATAAGGCAGCTTTATTCTTCAGGTCAGTATGATTACTGTGATATCACATTTTTATAGTTTTTTTTTATGTTTTGGCGCTTTTACACAATAAAAACTATTTTATAAAAAATCTACATATTTTTGCATTGCTTTATTCTGAGAGCTATAACTTTTTTATTTTTCACTGATGGAGCTGTATGACGGTTCGTTTTTTTGGGGGACAAGATGACGTTTTCAGGAATGATAAAGCATATTTCTTTGCCTCATTTTATTTTATTTTTTACGGTGTTCACTGAAGGGGTTAACTAGTGGGACAGTTTTGTAGGTTGAGTCATTACGGATGCGGCGATACCAAATGTGTACTTTTTTTTTGTTTATTTTTGTGTTTACATAAATTAATTTATTGAATTAATATTTTCTTGTTCTTTATTTTGTGGGTTTTTAAAAAAAAATATTTTTACAATATTTAATAACTTTTTTTTACATTGTCCCAATTTTCAAGCGTGTCAGCTCCAGCTCTGATGAAGTCTGTGTTCGGTGTCCGTGCCGGAACAGTAGGTGTTCGGTACAGACGCCAAACCTTACTGTTCGGGTTTGCCCATCTCTAGTGATGGACGAGGGCGCTCTAGCTAGGCCTCCAAGAGAAACATTTAGGAAGGCATTGCTCCCTATTCCAAACTCTTTCTTTGCCTAGTAATAGTAAATCTCCCTGCACTTGAGCCCATCATTCGCTTGTTAATATCAGAGGGATCCGGTATTTGCATTTCTTGTTCAGGTGCATTGACTCATTGCTTGGCTTGAATATGTTGCATGTTGCACCATTCCTTAATTATGACTGAGTTCCAAAAAAAAAGAATATATGCCCCCACCCCACATAAAAAAAACTGCTTAGCTTCTAATTTCAAGGAGCTCATAGGATTCATTGATAAATCTAGGTCATTATGAAGAAAGGTTTTCGGTATATGTGATGCATATTGAGCAGGCGGGAGATGTAAATTATAAATTCATAAATACCGTAACTACGGCCTAGATTTCGCAAATTGTGTCATTTCATCTCATGTGACAAATATATCACCTACTGCTATGTTATCCTTTAGGGACACTTTACCAAAAAACAGAAATACCTTCCAAATATCAACCATATGAAATGATGCATGGCACAAACCGCTACGGAATATGTTGTCGTTATAAACGGCATTATATTAATTATGGCCTGCCTTTTCACACTTAGCACGGATGACTGGCTAGTGTAAGAAATAGTCTTTGACTGTGCCTGCCGGCAATTCAGCTGCTCAATGTTAACAGAGCAGCTACTTCTCTTCCGGGCTGCTCTGTCGACAGGGCATAACTACCGACATCATGTTGACTGACAGTCTGCTCCCCGCAGTTTGGCAGCGGGGAGCCAGTAGTCAATCAGCATGATGTTGGCAATTACGCCCCGTCAGCAGAGCAAAGCAAAAGAGAAGGAGCTGCTCTGTCGGCATGACACCCAATCACTTGCAGGAATGGTCATTAACTGCTCTGTGGTAGAACACGCAGGTAATTAGCAACTACTTGCCTTTAAGTTTTTAAGCCCATTATAAAAAAATAAAAATAGTCCTGGATAACGCCTTTAATGACCTACCCTTGGATAGACCACCAATGAAAAAGAAGTGGAGTGACCCTTTATTTGAACTTCATGAGTAAGTGTTACATGTTGTGTTTTGGTAGCTGAGGAGAATAAGCAAAAACGGCAATACACCTGAAAGGCTGGAACCTATTGGATTGCAGTAACCTGAACTAACCACACAACTAGAGGTAGCCGTGGAGCGTTCCTACGTTGATCCTAGACGCCTCGTCACAGCCTGAGAGATAACTACACCTAAAGGCAGAAAGATGAAAGCTATCTGCCCTGGAGCAGATCCCCAAAGAAAATAGGAAGCCCCCAAACATGTAATGGCGGTTAGACAAGAAGAAGCACGGACACAGACAGAAAATAGAATGAGCAAACGCTGGGGCCCAATCTGTCTAGACAGAAAAGTACAGGAAAGGATACTCACTGCAATCCAAAAAAACCCCTAAAAAATACCAACTCTTCTGATTGCAAAAACACCTGAGATCACACGATCTCTACCACCTAAATCAGATCTCTGGTGTAACAAAACTAAGCCGCAGCCACTGAAAAAACAGGAAAAAGCAAATGAACAAATAACAGTGGCTTCAGATAAACTGAGAGGAGCACAAGCCCCCCGGAGGGGACCTGGCTGACCTCCACAGAAGTGCAGGGAACAATGCAAAAAAGCAAGCACAAAAATAAAAGCAGAAAATATCTTATCTGATAGCAGAAGATGCAGGCAAGACTAAGCAAACTTCCAAATGAACCAGGAACCACAATTGAGACAAGAACAATTGATCACCGGCAACCATCATGGGAGGGAACCTCCCTTATATCAGACCAGTCAGTGAACCCAGATTGCCATTCCTCGCTGAAAGGTTCAGTACTGTCTGTAACCACCAGAGGGAGCCTCTGCTCAGAAACCATCTCTAGCACATTCATAACAGTTACATTTTCCTAGCTTAATCACTTTTAAAGATAACATGGCCAAACTTATTAAAGAATAATATTTTGGCTACATCTAGTGACCGCAAGCGGCTATGCACATTGCGGACCATCGCTTTATTTTAAAAAAATGGCATCAATGGGATTAGTAAGTGATCACCTATCCTGTGCACAGGTGAAAACTTGCATTTATGGTGCAACCCCTTTAAGAAAGTCCGGAAAGTTAAACTTATTAATTCAGTCTCACGCACCCTGCTATATAAGCTCAAGTCTGAGGCCTCCCCACCTACATCCATTGACATGGCTAGTAATTGGCGTGACTTTTAACAAATCTAATTGCAACCAAGTAGAGCATTAAATAATTATTTCCGGCTCTCAATCTTTCTTTCTTCGCTGAGGTCTTGCATTATTGTCACTGTCTAGTTGATTCACTGATGCTCTTGTCATATTATTACATAATTATACAAGTTAATGCCGCCGGTTTCCAGCTGGGTTAATGGCCAGTCTGGGCCTGTATATGCGTGTGAGTAAAAGGAGATAATAAGCAGTCAGTTTATTCCCAGTGGAATTTAATGTTTTAAATTTGCTTTATTCTTTTTTTTTAAGCTCGGTGGATTATCAGAAGTCAATTATCGCCTTTTCACAATGTTTTAATCATCTCTCATAGTGTGAAGGATCTGATCATACATTTAGTAGAATAAATTGACTTCAAATGTAGTTGTCAAACTTCCTTAAAGTGATGCTTCGCCTTAGGACTTGTTCACATGAGACAGATATGCTAGTGATTCTCCGGACGGTAATTTAACAGTGTGGTGCAGTGTCATCGTTGTGGATTACAATCTCATTCACATGTCAGTTTATACTGTAGATATTAGATATTCTCTGTGGATTCCACCCATGTTTGCTGCTGGAAATTCTGCATCAAATACATCTGGCTTTAATACATACCCTCCGGTCCCAGCTCAGAAACCGGCGAAATCCCCGCAGCACACAGTGCGTGTGCTGGGGGGCATTCATAAGTCTGCAGTCGCACAGAGTGACTACAGACTTATAGATTTGGGACGGACAACCCCTTTAAATTGTTTTTCACCTTTAGGGAGGGAATATGTGGACCACCCCTCCATTTCGAGGGGCATTTTCGGAGCCCACTCATTAGGATGGGACATCCCTTCTAAGTGTTAATGATGGGTAGCTGCTCCATGGCTCCCTTGGCTATAATAAAAAATGGTCTCAGTGTACCAGTGACTTTCCAAAATGAGCTGAGCTATCCTGTGGGTTTTCATGAGGAATAACACTATTTCTGGCCATTGTGTGACTTGTATCCTGAATATTTCATCAGTTATCTCATCTACAGTGTCTAAGTTTTATCTCTAATTTTTAGTTGTCTCTGAGCTAGTGAGTGGGCAATGTCTACTATAATTTCTCCCATACATGGCACACACAGACTTGAACGATTCCTGTTTTCCTCTTTCTATGTAAAAGCATCAGCACTGTGCAGGAAATTATGCGGCTGTACTGAGCAGTGTAGCTGTGAATACAGCCCTGGTGTTAGATAAAAGACTTACAGACTGTGATGCCAGTTTATAGTATGTCTGTACTTCTCTCTTTCATTCTGCATTTAGCCCTGCATCACCCTCCTTCTCTCTGTAGACTATAGCCGGCTGTAACCTGATAGTTCAGTGAGTATGCAGATAATCTTGTTTTGACCAAGATAGATTTTAGCAGTTTGAGCACATGATGAGTTTAGGAGGGTGGAAGCGTGTCACAGGAGAAAGAAGCATATTTCTCTCACAATATATGTTATACAGTTTCTTATATTTGCCTTTAATATTGATTTATGCAAACTTTGCTGAAATGACTGGGAACATTCAATGAGTAGAGGGAAGTAAGTTGTGACCTTATCTCGTGTGAGCATAGGAAACTCTCTAAAGCATTGGATGGTTAATCTGTCCTGCTGAAAGTGGTGAGTTCAGCTGACATTGATCAATTGTGTATGGGCACATAAATAAGGAAATGGCTCAGGACGTCTTGGGTGGTGATGGTGCATGGTAATTCCAGTTTCCTACAGTTACAATTCCATTTTGCAATTTGTCATAACAGTTGAGTAACTTTAGTCATTGCATAACTTATAACTTATTTATTTTGGTCCGGAATTTTTGATTTAGCAGGATAAAAAATTGCCCAACCTTCTTGACTAACTAATGGTCTACACAGATTCTCCCTGTCCTAGCTAAAAGACCAGTAAGCTTAACATCCATTACGGAAAAAATGTTTGAGGAGCTCGTAAGGGATTATCTGCAAGAGTACGTGACAGAAAATAATATTACAGGTGATAACCAGCATGGTTTTACAAAGGACAGAAGTTTTCAAACTACCCTTGTTTTTATGAAGAGGTGAGTAGAAACCATGACATTGGTATTATCGTTGACTCTTTGGTGTTTCCCGCGACCCTTAACCTCTTAAGGAAGAACCCCCCCCACCTTTCACCAACTCTTCTCAAACCTATAACAAATGGCAGACAACAAAAGTTGGATAATACTGGCCTTTTATTAAAAACATTACAAACATTTTTCACATTTTCAAAAAAGTACTAAGGTCCTTGAAGCTTCAACATCTGGTGACCCAAAAAATGACCAACCACACTTACTCCCAGCTGCAACCCACAGGCTCAGGAGCACCAAAATCCAAAAAAGGGGTTATTAATGGATAACCGCAAAACCGGGACACGACATTGCTTTGCCGTGAGCCCCACCAATCACCAGACCCAAAAACCAACTTATAACAGAGGGATCCATGTCCTGATGAATCCCCCATACAAATTTAAAACCATCTTCAAGGACCCCGTACACGGGGCAGCACACCTCAGTATGAGCCGAAACGTCGCTGAGATGGGCTATTAAAACTAAGCACCTTTAAACCATGAAGATTGAATGGTGTGCTGCCTCCATTTTTTCCTTGGATTTCTATATACCTGGGAAGACTTTGCACCCTTGTTGTGATTTTTCTTGTACTGCCCTTTTTTTCTTCTATATATATATATAGGAGATGAATGTTCAGGCTTGTACTTGGTAGATGAGGTTCAATATGGACAAATGCCCACTAATATGTGGGCATCATAAGTTCTAGAGGTGGTAAAACTAAGAGAGTCACCTGTAGAGAAGGATCTGGGTGTTCTTGTTGATCACATACTAAATTAGTAAATAAGGAAAGACTTGCACTTTAAGGCAGACTGGGTCACACATTAAGGATGTATCTTACACCCCTTCCCTTTATCTATTCCCGTCCCTTGGTGAAACTTAAAGGTCTTGGGGTTTAATGTCTGCAGTTACGCTATGTGACTACAGACGCGTGAATCCTCACAGTGCGTGCTGTCATGGAGCTGGAGGACGTGCACAGCTTTGTTCAATACAAGGGAATTGAGCAAGGCTGGACACGTCTAGTCGGAATGTGGCCGGAAGTATACAAATCGCATTCTTGTGGTCACATGACCACCCAGTCCCTCGCCAGCATCGGAGAATCCTGACAACGGGCAATGTGCGCTTTGTGAGGATTCTCAAGTCTACAGTCACATAGAGTAAAAGTTGATTTTATTTCTATCAGAAGCCGTACAAATCTCCGTTGCCAAAGTTTTCAATGGAGAAAAACTCCAAATTATAAATTATTTGACACATCCAAGCGGCGAACCCATGAAATCTTGCCTCCCAGGGCGCTGATTACCTACTAGCAATATAACAGAGGCAGCACAGTTTTTTTTTGGCTGGTGCTTAGAAATGAGCTATAAATTTTGTATGAGCATCTCCGGACTGGGTAATGAATAGCAGGTCCAGGATGGCTGTTTGTGTTGTCGAGAGGAAGAGATTAAAATGTATGCTATGCTGAAGTGTTCCCAGCAGGTGGCTTGGTTTATGTTTTCTGAAACTAATGATTTCCATGTATGTATGGTAAAATAATGGAGCTATTTTCAGAAGTAACACAATTATTTAAGCTTTGGCCAATGCAGAGGAAGGAAAGGTGCCTGACCTCCTGGAGGGACACTGAGACACCCTCAAAATCAAAAGCAATGCAAAATCTGTAATAATCCGACTGTATTAGTGCTTATATAACCACGTCGCAGGAACAAGTTCCTCTTGGGGTCGCCGCCACTTCAGTGGACTGCATTATAATAAATGAACTAATGTTATGTTTGGAACGGCTCTTATTATCCAGTATATGGGAGCAATTCCCATAAGAAGCTGCAGTAGGTTATGCATCAGCCGTGCATCCTCTATGCTGGCATTGATCACTTACCTGTTGATCGTACTGCAGGGAAGCAGTGAAAAATTTGATAATGACAATGAATTGGGGTATTGCTCATACTGCAATTCCCTAATAAGATGGATATGAAGTTTAACATACAGAAAACGTTTTTTACGTATAGTACACAGAGAAAATATTTCATACATCTGTTACGACTTACAATGGCCAACATTGTGCATTAGATTCTAGATAATCTCATGCACATGTTGCAAAAAGCATCTGCATCATATGTTGGAAAGAGTCATGCATTGGAAATCTGCAACATGTCAATTTTTCCTTGTGTGTATATATCCTTTGCATCCTAAAGTGTGAAACGTGTAGCTCATCCACACCATTTCGTAAGCTGCAAATGTGAAGCCACTTCGGGAAATAAAAAGGGGTCTTCTTCCTGTAGCAGCTTTGCCGCCGGTTTTCCAGTACCGGCATCTTTTCCTCTTTACTTTCATGGAAAGAAAGCGGACAGCTTCCTAGTGGAAGTCGCTCAAAAAACGGACAGGTCAGTTCTTTTAACCTCTTCAGGTTTTCCAAACCTTGACGTGACATGAGATGGAACATGTGCACAGCAGTGTCTTTTTTACCATGGGAGATTGGGGCAAAATAACATTTTATTGGAAAAAATAAAATGTTTTATTTTTATTTCACAATGTGAAAAAAATTCTGTGAAAAACCTGTGGGGTCAAAATTGTCATCACGTCTAGATTAATTCCTTGAGCGTTTTTTTTTTCTCAAAATCGGGTCACTTTTTGAGGCTTTCAGCTATCTATTCCAGCAAAATCTGTACCAAATAGCACTTACTCCCTTCTAATCCCTGCCGTGTGCCAAAACAATCATTTAGGATCACATATGGCTGAACAGAAACTTCCGGTGTGTGTGCGCTCACACTGACAATGCAGATGCCGAGTGCACACAGACCTCTCTGCTGCGGCCACTCGCTACATTAACACTTACAAAAGAAAAGCGAGTGGCCGCAGCAGAGAGGTCTGTTTGCACTCGGCACCTGCGTTGTCAGTGTTCGCGCAGACGCTGTAGTCTTCTGTTCACGCACTGTCTGCCCTGGGCAAGCCAGCAATGTCAATCAATAAACAGGGACGCGGCGAGGCATGCTAAATTATTTAATTATTGTTAATAATGTTATTAGTGCAAAGTGACCGATCTGACGTCAAAAGCTAAGAAAATGAATAAAGACATACATACTGATGAAAGGGATAAGAAATGATGTAGCACAATTTCAGTGCTATCACTGAAAATGGAGGTGGAAGCGGTGCACTCCATAACTCAGCAGTAGTAGACGTAATCAAGGACAGTGTCGGGCGTTTGATCCCATAGAGTTTGATCCTTTAGGTAATGCTACCGTGTCTGAAAGAGCAGGCTATACCATTATGTCCTATGACACCATACAGGAATAGGCAACGGGCCAGCTGTAGAATTTGCAGAAGGTTCCCGTTACGCCACAGTGTGCAGAACTAGCATCTTTTTGCTTAGCTCTTTAAGACTGTCAAATATCTGCTGTGTCAGCAGAACATAAGGATACAGAGCTCGCAATATAAAATTCTCATGTTTTATTCCCGTTTTCCTGCACAATGTGACTGATGTGTACTGCCGTATATACACCCCACTAATCACATTCTCTGGTCCATAAAAAAAATGTCTGCTATGTTTTCTGATTTATATAATATATATATATATATATATATATATTTATATATATCTACAGATATTGTGAGAAGGTCACTGGTTAAATTCTGGAGAGATATGTGTCACAGAGGATGTTAGCCTCAGTGATATGAACCTGGAAAAAATGCTCCAGGATACTAAGTGCTAAGAGGGGCTGGGTTTTTGTGAACAGCTGAAGAGTTGGTAGGAGGCTGCTCACCATATTTCCACCTCAGGGTGTGGTCCAGAAGGTCAATGTGGAGCCAGACTCATTCAGTGTTCAGTGTGTCTGGAGATGAGATTTCCAAAGCTGTGCTCGTGTTAAAGAGAACTGAACCTTGTTTTTGTTCCCTTGAGCGGGCAAGCCCCGCAGCCACACGTACGCTATTTTGTTTTTACCATTATTCCAGAAGGCCATGTTTGTTTACATAATTTTGCTCTGGTTTATGCAGTATGTTTTTAATAAACCAGCTGAAAACTTAAACAGAAAGTGTTTCCAGTGACAATGACTACCTTTTTAAACAGCCAAGTGAATTGATCTTCCACAGTTGGTGCTAGAAGTGCGGGAAACTTCCCCAGGAAGCAAGAGTGACTCCTACAGAGGTACTGCATGTCCATAAGGCAGCCGTAAGCCAGCAAGCAACAAATAATAAAAGACTGATTGTCACTTTGAAACAGAAACATGCTATAGCACTATAGAGTGCAAGTTTACTTGTTTGATAAGCCAGCAAGCAACGTCAGACAGCATGGAAGACCTGATTAAGCATCTGGTGCAAGCCCAGCAGTAGCAACAGCTGGCAAAACAGGAGACAAGTATGCTGCTTATGCAACAGATCCAGCAACAGCAGCAGCAACAAGTACAGCACTGACAACAGCAGCAGCAGATTGAATTGCTCACAGAGGCAGTTTATGGCACGGCGGCTGCTCCGACTCCAAGGTCAGCTGATGATTATTCCATCCGGAAGGCAGAAAATGACCCAAGTGACGACATAAAGTCCTTTTTGAAAAATTTTGAAAGGGTCTCTGAGATAGAGAAACTCCTGCCAGAGCAATAGGCAGAAGTGCTGGCGCCATATTTAACAAGCGAGCCCCAGAAATTCTACTATGACTTAGCCTTACAATTAAATAAGTTTATTTGCATTTTGCAAATGTCAGGTCACATGTTGCTTGTGCTACCGTGAGCAGCCTGCGTGGCCTTAACATGCTACCATGGCTGCAACGTCTCCGGACTTGTATCCAATTGAACACATCTGGGACATCATTGGTTTGCAGCTAAAACTGTAAAGTTGCCAGCAGCTGAGCTTTAATATATATTTTTGAAGAGTATAACAGTCTTTTGGACTTCCAAATTACCCAGATCTCTATCATTTCAAGCAGATGAAATGGAAAACAATTCTTATCCACAGAGTCCCAATTCATAACTTACAGGGACTTAAAGAAGACCTGTCATTTGCTCAAAAAATGGAGTGAATACCTTGTAAAAATACATGAGATCACCTGATTCTGCTGCTGTTTTCCATTTTGTACTGCGTTGCTCCATTGTAGAGATATTCACATTTGCTTCTTTTATGTGAAATCTCTACTTTGCAGTCCAACCAGGTATTTTTTTTTACAGTCTTCTTTGGGGGGGGGGGTGTGCCTTTATCCCTCATTTCCAAATGCTGCCAATCACAGTGTATGGGAGTGAGAAGTGAAAGTGCCACGCCCTCAGAGAAGACTCTGAGTAAACACACAGTTGAACTACAAGCCGAGATTTCCCATACTGCACTCCAGAAGAAAGAAATGTAAATATCTCTGCAAAGGAGCGACGCAGCACAAAACGGAAAGATGTATCAGAATCGGGGGAGCTTAAGGATTTTTTTGAGCAATTGACAGGTCCCCTTTAAAGGGTCTACAGCTAACTTCCTGTTTTCAAATACCACAGGACACCATAATAAGTTTTGTGGAGTCCGTGATTTAATGGGTTATTTTGGAGACGCAAGATGGACCTGCAAAATTAGTGAGATGGATTTAAAGAGATGTCTATTTGGTATTTATTCACAATATTATCTGTGTAATGAATTTGCAAATGGACCCAAACAAAAAAATTTACTTCTATAAAAAAAAAAAGTATCTGGAAAAAAAAAAAGACTATTCATACTTTCTATCCAATGGGTAAAGTGCTATAGACGCCAGAGAATAATTTTCTTATATGTCTCCAGCAATATATAGATCATTCTGGTTACATTAATTCAACACAAGAATATTAGTAAATGGTGCAGAGAAATGTCTCCCGCTGCATTTCTTCCCAATGGATTTCTGTGTCTCATTATGGGGATTCCAGGTCGTGAGCTGCAACCAAGAAAGAAGCCCAGAGCACGTTCCACGTCATGAACGATCAGATGAGCAGGTGCCAGTGACCCGGAGCATGATGTAAACATGTTTAGTTTTGCATATTGTTTTATCATTAGTCTCCTGTGTGTACCTAGAGCGTCTCCTCTTATCTCCCCCAGAGTACAATGCACACAGCGGCTCACACAAGGCAGCAGACAGGCCTGCATTCACAGCTCCGAGATGCGATAAGCCGGATGCTGTGTTTACCAACCGAGTGGAAATACATTTGGTCCAGGGAGCACCTGCAGTTTTTGTGTGGAATGATAGAAGGTGTCGACATAAACTAAGAAGAGACCTGAATTCATGCTAGCCAGAGTTACTGGCCATCTGAATGGCGAAATGCGGAGGCAGCCTTCAAGGGTTTGCCGAAGAAAAAAACAATCAACACTACAGAAATGGCAGGAAATACCCACAAGCAGTCTTGGACTGGCCCACAGGAGAACAGTAGAATCCTCCGGTGGGCCGCTGTGCAGGAGTGGGCCACCACCCTCTTATATAGGCAGTACTTGGCACAATATACTTGAATCACTATGTACAGACAAAGACAGCATCTTATTCATTTACCAATCCAACAGCTCATTGTTATATATGTAGCTGAAAAGTGGGGCTCAGGAGTTTGTTACGGGTAGGCCTTGGCACCCCAGTCCCACACTGCCCACCAGTGACCTACCTCAACCAGTAATTGGCTGTGTGGGCATTATCTGCCATTTCTGGTAAGTCACAGGAACCAGTAGGGATCAGGTAAGCATCAGAATTGAAGCTGTGGGTGATCGGTGTTGGTATTTATTTTATTTTTTTTTTCTCCTTTTTTGCAAATTTTTTTGACCCCTACAGCAACCCTTTTAACCCCTTTTTACCATTTTTGATTCTCCGTTTTTCGCTCCCCTTCTTCCCAGAGACATAACTTTTGTATTTTTCTGTCAATATGGCCATGTGAGGGATTGCTTTTTTTTGCAGGACGAGTTGTACATTTGAACAACACCGTCAGTTTTACCAAATGGTGTACTGCAAAACGGTAAACAAATTCAAAGTGCGGTGAAATTGCAAAAAAAAATACAATTCTACAATTGTTTTTTTTTTTACTGTGTTCACTAAATGCTAAAACTGACCTGCCATTAGGATTCTCCAGATCATTACGAGTTTGTAGATACCAAACGTATATAGGTTCTTTTTTATTTAAGTGGTAAAAAAAAAAAATCCAAAATTTGTCAAAAAAAGTTGCCATTTTCCGAGACCTGTAGCGTCTTCATTTTTTGGGATCTGGGGCTGGGTGAGGGCTTATTTTTTGCGCACCGAGCTGTTGTTTTTATTGCTACCATGTTGGTGTAGACACTGTAGCGCCCGCGTCCCTGCCTGCTGCCAGACAGGGACGTCGCTCTCCTCACCTGCGCTCAGCGTCCTCAGTGCTCCCAGCCTCCTCTGCGCCTCTGGCATCCTCGGCGTCCTCCTTCCGCCCTGCTGGTCCCGCGCGCTCCTTCCCTGCTGCTGGCCTTAGGGCGCGCGCCCGCACCCTCCCCCGCTCTTAAAGGAGCCGCGCGCATTTTCCAAATCAGTCTCCAGCCAATGCTGGTGGACTCCACCCTATATTAAGGGCTTCCTCCTTAATGGAGGTGCCCGAGCAATGTTGTTTCTGTGCAGTCTAACTCTGCTTCAGCCATCAGCTCCTGTTTCCAGTTGCCTGCCTGTTACCTGTCTGTTTGCCTGTCGGCCATCTGACTGCAGCTCTATCCAGAGGTTCGGACATCTTCAGCAGAGATCCCCGGCTGTTGCCTGCTCACCTGGGAGCGATCATCTGCCATCCGACTGCAGCTCTATCCAGAGGTTCGGACATCATCTGCGGAGATCCCCGGCTATTGCAGAGACTCTTGCCTGCTCACCTGGGAGCGATCATCTGCCATCCGACTGCAGCTCTATCTAGAGGTTCGGACATCATCAGCAGAGATCCCCGGCTATTCCAGAGACTCTTGCCTGCTCACCTGGGAGCGATCATCTCCCATCCGACTGCAGCCTACCAGGAGGCTCCACCAGCTCAGGTCGTATATGCCTGTTTGTCTAGAGACTGCCTTGGTCACTTACCGTGACAAACCTGCCTGTCTAGAGACTGCCCTGGTCACTTGCCGTGACAACCTGCCTGCCCAGAGACTACCCTGGTCACTTGCCGTGACAAACCTGCCTGCCCAGAGACTACCCTGGTCACTTGCCGTGACAACCTGCCTGTCCAGAGACTGCCCTGGTCACTTGCCGTGACAACCTGCCTGTCCAGAGACTGCCCTGGTCACTTGCCGTGACAACCTGCCTGTTCAGAGACTGGCCTGGTCACTTGCCGTGACAACCTGCCTGCCCAGAGACTGCCCTGGTCACTTGCCGTGACAAACCTGCCTGCCCAGAGACTGCCCTGGTCACTTGCCGTGACAACCTGCCTGTCCAGAGACTGCCCTGGTCACTTGCCGTGACAAACCTGCCTGTCCAGAGACTGCCCAGGTCACTTGCCGTGACAACCTGCCTGTCCAGAGACTGCCCTGGTCACTTGCCGTGACAACCTGCCTGTCCAGAGACTTCCTTGGTCACTTATTGTGACAACCTGCCTGTCCAGAGACTGCCTGGCTAATTGCCGTGATTCCCTGTCCTATTCCGGATGCCACCCGCTCTCTTGCAAGTAAATTGTCTTGTATAATAAAGCTTAGTGGTTCCACCAACCAGACCCGTTTCCGTCAGTGGTTCCACCTACCAGACCCGTTACAGACACAATGTTTTGATTGCCGTTATCGTATTTTAATGCAATGCTGCAGCGACCAAAAAAGAGTAATTCTGGCGTTTGATTTTTGTTTGATTTTTTTTTTGCGTTACACCATTTACCGATCGGATTAATTCTTTGTATATATTGATAGATCGGGCGATGGTGTTGTGTTGAAAAACAGTTTCTGGGACATACCCTTAGCCTTCAGAGGTTTACTGACCATTCTGTCATTATGGTGGTGCCCATGGCCAGAAGAGATGCAATGGTCTAAAGATTCTACAAAATAAAAAGGGAATTCATGACATAAATGCTTTGGAAAGGAAAACTGTTAACTCGAATGTATTCTATGGTGGTTGGACAAAGGCACTTTGCTAAGAACAATCTCAGCCCACCCTTGTTTGGACTTAAATTATGCAAAATGAATATTAAATATGGGATTAATGCTTAAAAAAATGAAGTCTCCTTCACCAATTTACAGGAACTGACATGGGATTGGGATGCATCGGAGGATCGTCTAGTATCCTCGCATGATTTATAATAACACATTACATCCATACATCTAATGGAGCTGACCTTTCTACAACTGCTCTATTGAGGTTGATGGGTCTATAAATATTCAGTGGTACACAGGGAGGGAAGGTTCCTGTTGTGTTGTCATTTCTTGCGTGAAAACAGCTTGATCAGCTGAGATAATATGAAGTTTTACCACAGATTGCTGATGCCTCCTTAGAGGACAATTAGAGGTCATTTCTCTAATGCAAACCAGGCATTTTTGTCCTTAGGCTACGTGATGGATTGGCCAGTACATATGTAGATTATGCACCTTTTTGACTGTTTGAAGGATTGGCCAGTAGATATAGTATTTATATTGCACCTCTTTGGCTACTTGACGGATTGACCAGTAGTTAATATATATATATATATATTGTAACGGGTCTGGTGGGTGGAACTACTGACGAGACAGGTCAGGTTGGTGGAACCACAAAGCTTTATTATACAAGAGAGTTTACTTGTAAGAGAGCGGGTGGCACCCGGGAAAAGGGCAGGGAATCACGGCAGGGGATATAGGTAGTCTCTGGACAGGCAGGTTTGTCACAGCAAGTGACCAAGGAAGTCTCTGGGCAGGCAGGTTGTAACGGTAAGTAACCGAGGCAGTCTCTGGGACAGGCAGGTTGTCACGGCAAGTGACCAGGCAGTATCTGGACAGGCAGGTTGTCACAGCAAGTGACCAAGGCAGTCTCTGGGACAGGCAGGTTGTCACGGCAAGTGACCAGGCAGTCTCTGGACAGGCAGGTTGTCACGGCAAGTGACCAAGGCAGTCTCTGGGACAGGCAGGTTGTCACGGCAAGTGACCAGGCAGTCTCTGGACAGGCAGGTTGTCACGGCAAGTGACCAGGCAGTCTCTAGAACAGGGCAGGCATATACGACCTGATATGGTGGAGCCTCCAGGTAGGCTGCAGTCGGATGGCAGATGATCGCTCCCAGGTGAGCAGGCAAGAGCCGTGGATCTCTGCAGATGATGTCCGAACTTCCGGATGGAGCTGCAGTCGGATGGCAGATGATCGCTCCCAGGTGAGCAGGCAAGAGCCGGGGATCTCCGCAGATGATGTCCGAACTTCCGGATGGAGCTGCAGTCGGATGGCAGATGATCGCTCCTAGGTGAGCAGGCAAGAGCCGGGGATCTCTGCAGATGACGTCCGAACCTCTGGATGGAACTGCAGACGGATGGCAGACAGGCAAGCCGACAGGTAACAGGCAGGTAACTGGAATCAGGAGCTGCTGGCTGAAACAGAGTTAGACTGCACAGGAACAACATTGCTCGGGCACCTACATTAAGGAGGAAGCCCTTAATATAGGGTGGAGTCCTCCAGCAGTGGCTGGAGACTGATTTGGAAAATGCGCGCGGCTCCTTTAAGAGCGGGGGAGGGTGCGGGCGCGCGCCCTAAGGCCAGTAGCAGGGAAGGAGCGCGCGGGACCAGCAGGGCGGAAGGAGGACGCCATAGGCGCAGTGGAGGCTGGGAGCACTGAGGACGCTGAGCGCAGGTGAGGAGAGCGACGTCCCTGTCTGGCAGCAGGCAGGGACGCGGGCGCTACAGTACCCCCCCCTCTAGGCCCCCCCTTCTTTAGGCCAGAAAGAAATTTAGCTAGGATAAGAGGGGCATGGATGTTCTCCCGAGGCTCCCAGGTTCTCTCCTCAGGACCAAACCCTTCCAATCCACCAAAAAATAAGTCTTTCTTCCTACCCTTTTTGTGGCCAGAATGTTCTCTACCTCAAATTCATCATCAGCAGACACTGGAGCAGGAGGTGTACCTGTAGACTTAAAAAAAGAGTTAAGAACCACAGGTTTGAGGAGAGATACATGAAAAGAATTAGGAATTCTCAAATTGGCCGGGAGTTTCAATTTATAGGACACCGGATTGATCTGACTGATGATCTCAAAAGGACCGATGAACCGAGGACCTAACTTGTAGGACGGAATTTTGAGTCGAACATATTTGGACGAAAGCCAGACTTTGTCCCCAGGACGGAATTGAGGAGGATCCAGACGTTTTTTGTCAGCATGTCTTTTCATGCGCTCGGATGACTGAATGAGTGCGGACCGGGTACTCTCCCAGATGGAGGAGAATTCTCTAACCAGAGATTCCGCAGCTGGATTGTCCACAGAGATGGAAACAGGACAGGGATCCGAGGGTGCTGACCGAAGACTACAAAAAACGGAGACTTGGTGGAAGATTCGCTCTCATGATTATTGTAGGAGAATTCGGCCCAAGGCAGGAGCTCCACCCAGTCAGAATGGTGGGCATTAACGAAGTGTCGAAGATAACTGGTCAAATTCTGATTTTTTCGTTCAACTTGTCCATTGGACTGTGGGTGGTAAGCGGAGGAAAAATCCAGGGTGACGTCTAGCAACTTACAAGTGGCTCTCCAGAAACGTGAGGTGAACTGAACCCCACGATCCGACACAATGTGACGAGGCAGACCATGAAGACGGAAGATGTGGCGGATAAAGTCTTTAGCCAACTCGGGTGCAGACGGAAGACCTGGCAGAGGAATGAAGTGAGCCATCTTGGAAAAGCGGTCAGTGACCACCCAAATGACTGTACAACCAGCAGAGACGGGAAGATCAGTAATGAAGTCCATGGCTATATGCTGCCAGGGGGCAGCGGGTACAGGAAGCGGAAGAAGACGGCCGGTGGGCAGGTGTCTCGGAACTTTGTTGCGGGCACAGGAAACACAGGCAGAAACAAAGTCTATTACGTCTTTGTGCAGGGTAGGCCACCAATAATGCCGGGTAATGAGTTGGAGGGTCTTTTTTTGACCAGCGTGGCCAGCGAGTTTAGACGAGTGACCCCAATGTAGGATTCTCTTCCGATCGGTTTCTGATACGAACGTCTTACCAGGAGGGAGACGATTTAGACTCACGGGAGCCACCTGCATCACTCTGGCGGGATCGATGATATGTTTAGGCTCATCTTCGAGATCCGACACCAGGAAAGACCGAGACAAGGCATCCGCCTTGACGTTTTTGTCAGCTGGGCGAAAATGCAAAAGAAAATCGAAGCGGGCAAAAAATAAGGACCACCGGGCTTGGCGAGGATTAAGTCTCTGTGCCTGCTGGAGGTATGCCAGATTTTTGTGGTCCGTGTAGATGATTACCGGATGAAGAGCCCCTTCGAGTAGGTAACGCCACTCCTCCAATGCCAACTTAATGGCCAATAACTCTCGATCTCCTATGGAGTAGTTGCGCTCGTAGGAGGAGAAGAGTTTGGAGAAGAAACCGCAGGATACCATCCTCCCGGATGGCGATTTTTGGGTAAGAACCGCTCCGGCTCCAGCAGAGGAAGCGTCCGGCTCCAGCAGAGGAAGCGTCCACCTCCAGGAAGAACTGCTTGTTGCCATCCGGGCGATGCAGCACTGGAGCGGAAGAGAAGGCCTGTTTCAGAGAAAGGAAGGCCTCCTCTGCTTCGGTCGTCCACTGTTTGGGGTTAGCATCCTTGCGAGTGAGCGCTGAGATTGGAGCAGTCCTGGAAGAGAAGTGCGGTATGAAGAGACGGTAATAGTTGGCAAATCCCAGGAACCGCTGAATGGCCTTCAACCCCTCCGGTCGGGGCCACTTCTCGATGGCAGACAGTTTCTCCGGATCCATTCGTAGACCTGTTTGAGAGATAATGTAACCCAGAAACGGAAGCGATGTCTGCTCAAAGAGGCACTTCTCATATTTGGCGAAGAGGTGATTCTGCCTGAGCCTGAGCAGAACCTGACGAACATCCCTCCGGTGAGACTGGAGATCCGGAGAGAAGACCAAGATGTCGTCAAGGTACACCACAACGCAGGAGTAGAGGAGGTCCCGGAAGATGTCATTGACCAACTCCTGAAAGACTGCTGGAGCATTACAGAGACCAAAGGGCATCACCAAGTACTCGTAGTGGCCGTCCCGGGTGTTGAATGCCGTCTTCCATTCATCTCCTCGACGGATACGAACCAGGTTGTATGCTCCACGAAGATCTAGTTTGGTGAAGACTCTAGCCCCTCTAAGACGATCAAACAGTTCTGGAATGAGCGGAAGAGGGTACTTATTCTTCACCGTGATCGAATTTAGGCCTCTGTAGTCAATACAGGGACGGAGAGATCCGTCTTTCTTTTTAACGAAGAAGAAACCTGCTCCCGCTGGGGAGGTAGATTTCCGGATGAATCCCTTTGCTAAGTTCTCCTCGATATATTCGGACATCGACCTGGTCTCAGCAGCAGACAACGGGTAAATACGCCCACGGGGAGGCGTAGTACCGGGCAACAGGTCAATCGGGCAATCATATGGTCTATGCGGGGGTAATGTCTCTGCTTCCTTTTTATTGAAGACATCAGCAAATGACCAATATGGAATCGGGAGTCCAGGTAGATTAGCAGGTGTAGGAGAAGAATAGACAGGATGAACAGGCACCAGACACGTTTTATGACAGTCCTGTCCCCAGCGAAGAACCTCTCCATTCTGCCAGTCGAGCACAGGTGCATGTTTTTTGAGCCAAGGCAGACCTAGTAAGAAAGCATGAGAGAGTCCAGGTAAAACATGAAACGAGATGCTCTCAGAATGCAACATTCCCACCTGCAGGGTTATGACTTCGGTGATAAGTCGTATGGGACGAGGTAGGAGGCCCCCATCCACAGCAGCAACAGATACCGGTTCAACAAGAGGTTTGGTGGGAATGTGATACTTCTCTACTAGAGCCTGTGACACGAGATTCCCAGCTGCTCCAGAATCAAGTTGGGCCATTTCGAAGTGGCGGTTCTTACCGAGCAGGATTGAAACCGACAGCAGCAGGGATGAAGAGGATTTATTTTTGTCTAGATTGACCTCTCCGAGCGAACCTAGACACAGGCGTTTCCCGACTTCTCCGGACAGGTTTGGATCCAGTGCTCCTTACTGCCGCAGTAGAAGCAACTTTTCTCGGCACGGCGTGAGTCCTGACGGGCTTTGACCATCTTGGTCTGGTCGACCTGCATAGGCTCAGCAGTGTGCACCTGAGGAGAAACGGAAGAGGTTATAGATCTCTGACACGAGGGTGCAAGAGGGGAAAATTGTTTTTTACGGGTGATCTCTTTGGCTCGTTCCTGGAACCGTAGATCAATTCGATTGGCAAGATTTATTAAATCATCTAGAGAGGTTGGAACGTCCCGACCGGCAAGTTCGTCTTTAATACGGCCGGACAGACCCTCCCAGAAGACCGAAATTAGAGCTTCATTGTCCCAAGTTAGTTCTGAGGCTAAAGTCCGGAACCGTATGGCATATTGACCAACGGTGAGGCTCTCCTGACGGAGACGCAGCAGAGATGATGCAGAGGAAGTCTTCCGTCCAGGTTCGTCGAATACCTTCCGGAAGGCCGAGAGAAAAGCAGGCAGGTCAGATACCAGAGGATCCTCTCTCTCCCAGAGAGGATTAAGCCAGGCCAGGGCCTCTCCGGTAAGATGGGACATGATGAAGGCAATTTTGGCCCGGTCAGAGTTAAACTGGTGTGCCAGGAGTTCAAAATGCAGGGTGCACAGATTAATGAAACCCCGAGCCAGAGCAGGATCGCCTCCAAACCTAGGAGGAGCTGACAGTCGGGGTCCGGGAATGGAAACCACGGAATTGGGAATCAGCGGGACTGACGGATTATGAGTCATGGCTCCAGCGATGGTTGCTGGTGATGAATTCAGAGTGTCCAGACGGGAATTGACGTTCCGCAGGTGACCCAGGATGGCCTCCTGTTGAGACCTCTGGCGAGACAGCTCATGACACAGTTCCGGGAGTGAAGGGTTTTGGGTGCCACCGGGTTCCATGGCCCGAGCAAACTGTAACGGGTCTGGTGGGTGGAACTACTGACGAGACAGGTCAGGTTGGTGGAACCACAAAGCTTTATTATACAAGAGAGTTTACTTGTAAGAGAGCGGGTGGCACCCGGGAAAAGGGCAGGGAATCACGGCAGGGGATATAGGTAGTCTCTGGACAGGCAGGTTTGTCACAGCAAGTGACCAAGGAAGTCTCTGGGCAGGCAGGTTGTAACGGTAAGTAACCGAGGCAGTCTCTGGGACAGGCAGGTTGTCACGGCAAGTGACCAGGCAGTATCTGGACAGGCAGGTTGTCACAGCAAGTGACCAAGGCAGTCTCTGGGACAGGCAGGTTGTCACGGCAAGTGACCAGGCAGTCTCTGGACAGGCAGGTTGTCACGGCAAGTGACCAAGGCAGTCTCTGGGACAGGCAGGTTGTCACGGCAAGTGACCAGGCAGTCTCTGGACAGGCAGGTTGTCACGGCAAGTGACCAGGCAGTCTCTAGAACAGGGCAGGCATATACGACCTGATATGGTGGAGCCTCCAGGTAGGCTGCAGTCGGATGGCAGATGATCGCTCCCAGGTGAGCAGGCAAGAGCCGTGGATCTCTGCAGATGATGTCCGAACTTCCGGATGGAGCTGCAGTCGGATGGCAGATGATCGCTCCCAGGTGAGCAGGCAAGAGCCGGGGATCTCCGCAGATGATGTCCGAACTTCCGGATGGAGCTGCAGTCGGATGGCAGATGATCGCTCCTAGGTGAGCAGGCAAGAGCCGGGGATCTCTGCAGATGACGTCCGAACCTCTGGATGGAACTGCAGACGGATGGCAGACAGGCAAGCCGACAGGTAACAGGCAGGTAACTGGAATCAGGAGCTGCTGGCTGAAACAGAGTTAGACTGCACAGGAACAACATTGCTCGGGCACCTACATTAAGGAGGAAGCCCTTAATATAGGGTGGAGTCCTCCAGCATTGGCTGGAGACTGATTTGGAAAATGCGCTGCTCCTTTAAGAGCGGGGGAGGGTGCGGGCGCGCGCCCTAAGGCCAGTAGCAGGGAAGGAGCGCGCGGGACCAGCAGGGCGGAAGGAGGACGCCATAGGCGCAGAGGAGGCTGGGAGCACTGAGGACGCTGAGCGCAGGTGAGGAGAGCGACGTCCCTGTCTGGCAGCAGGCAGGGACGCGGGCGCTACATATATATATATATATATATATATATATATATATATATATATATGCATGTCTTTGGCTACTTGATGGATTGGCAGTAGATACAGCATCTGTATTCACCTTTTTGGTTGCTTGATGAAGTGACACGTAGATACAGGATCCATATGCACCTCTTTGAGTATTTAATGAATTGCCCAGTAGATACAGTGTCTATATGGACTTCTTTGGCTACTTGATGGAGTGACCAGTAGATACAGTGGGGGAAATAAGTATTTGATCCCTTGCTGATTTTGTAAGTTTGCCCACTGACAAAGACATGAACAGTCTATAATTTTAACATTGAGAGATAGAATATCAAAACTACAATCCAGAAAATGACATTGTCTAAATTATATACATTTATTTGCATTTTGCAGTGAGAAATAAGTATTTGATCCCTCTGGCAAACAAATACTTGATGGCAAAACCCTTGTTGGCAAGCACAGCAGTCAGACGTTTTTTGTAGTTGATGATGAGGTTTGCGCACATGTCAGGAGAAATTTTGGTCCTCTCTTCTTTGCAGATCATCTCTTAATCATTAAGATTTTGAGGCTGTCGCTTGGCAACTCGGAACTTCTGCTCCCTCCATAAGTTTTCTATGGGATTAGGGTCTGGAGACTGGCTAGGCCACTCCACAACCTTAATGTGCTTCTTTTTGAGCCACTCCTTTGTTGCCTTGGCTGTAAGTTTTGGGTTATTGTCTTGCTGGAAACCCAACCACGACCCATTTTGAATGTCCTGGCGGAGAGAAGGAGGTTGTCACTCAGGATTTTACGGTAAATGGCTCCATTCATCCTCCTATTGATGCGGTGAAGTAGTCCTGTGCCCTTAGCAGAGAAACACCCCCAAAACATAATGTTCCCACCTCCATGCTTGACAGTGGGCACTGTGTTCTTTGGGTCATAGGCAGCATTTCTCTTCCTCCAAACACGGCGAGTTGAGTTAATGCCAAAGACCTCAGTTTTTGTCTCATCTGACGACAGCACCTTCTCCCAATCACTCACAGAATCATCCAGGTGCTCACTGGCAAACTTCAGACAGGCCTGCACATGTGTCTTCTTGAGCAGGGGGACCTTGCGGGCACTGCAGGATGTTAAACCTTTGCGGCGTAATGTGTTACCAATGGTTTTCTTGGTGACTATGGTCCCAGCTGCCTTGAGATCATTAACAAGTTCCCCCCATGTAGTTTTAGGCTGATCTCTCACCTTCCTCATGATCAAGGATACCCTACGAGGTGAGATTTTACATGGTACCCCAGATCGATGTCGATTGACAGTCATTTTGTATTTCTTACATTTTCTTACTATTGCACCAACAGTTGTCTCTTCTCACCCAGCGTCTTACTTATGGTTTTGTAGCCCATTCCAGCTTTGTGCAGGTCTATGATCTTGTCCCTGACATCCTTAAGGGTATGCCACACTAAACAATATCGCTAACGGGATCGCTAAAAAACGTCACTATTTAGCGATCCCGTTAGCGATATTGTTCAGTGCGGCAGCTTCCAGCGACGAGCTTCCTGCTGTGATCTCGCTCGTCGCTGGAATCGCTCCGGACCCTATTTCATCGCTGGCGCTCCCGCTGGGTAAGTATCTTATCGCTGTGTGGCACCTTTTCTTAGCGATTTAGCGGTACTTTTGTACCGCTAAAGTCGTTAAGAAGATCGCTAACGGCGATAGCGTCGTTAACTATATCGCTAAATGCGGCAGCATTTAGCGATATAGAAACAATCCCGCTAGCGATCTCATTAGTATGCAACGCTAACGAGATCGCTAGCGGGATTGTTTAGTGTGGCAGTACCTTTAGAAAGCTCTTTGTTCTTGCCCATGTTGTAGAGATTAGAGCCTGACTGATTAATTGAGTCTGTGGACAGGAGTCTTTTATATAAAGGTGACTATGTAAGACAGCTGTCTTTAATGCAGGTAATGAGTTAATTGGGAGCGTCAAACTGGTCTGTAGGAGCCAGAACTCTTAATGGTTGGTGGGGGATCAAATACTTATTTCTCATTGCAAAATGCAAATAAATGTATATAATTTATACAATGTGATTTTCTGGATTTTATTTTTGATATTCTTTTTCTCAATGTTAAAATTAACCTACCCTTAAAATTATAGACTGTTCATGTCTTTGTCAGTGGGCAAACTTACAAAATCAGCAAGGGATCAAATACTTATTTCCCCCACTGTACATGTCTATATGCACCTCTTCGGTTGCTTGATGGAATGACCAATAGATGCATGTCTATATGTACCTCTTTCGTTGCTTGATTAATTGGACAGTAGATGCAGTATCTATATGTAGGTCTTTGGCTACTTAATGGACTGGCCAGTAGATACAGTATCTATATGCACCTCTTTCATGATAGATTTGCCAGTAGATACGCATTCTATATGCATCTCTTTAGATATTGGAATTACTATCAGAAAATAATAAACAATTAAAATAGATAATAATTGGAAAATTTCAAAGACGGACTTTTTCTGACACTTCCAAGGTTAAGATACTTCAACATTGAATTCCTCTTAAGTATATATTGAGTTTTATTCCAGTTATGGCACTTATGCTATAAAGGGACTGATGGTATTATTTTATGCACTTTTTTAACTTAAGTTCATCTGTTTTGGACTAAAAATCATTTATGCTGTTGGGTTTAATTAAACTGAGAGTAGAAGACATAAAAGAGTTGCAAACTCCTGTTAAAACTAACTCACTGATGGATTATTAACCCGCTCGTGCAAAAGGTCATAAATAAAGTAACTGGGTGTAACTAGTCAGGGAAAAGGTCTTTCCCCAGTTATCAATTTATAAGTACATTTCCATGTGGACTAAGAGGAACAGCAAACTGAAAATGATAAGGAAAGATGCTCCAAAATTTTTATTTAATTTGGAATACAAATATTTGCAAAAATATATATGTATGGAGTGTTGACAGTCTTCTTTAACTACCGTACTTGCAGACCGCCCATAGAGTTAAAATGTCTGTGTGGTCCACGTTCTACTCTGCAGTGATGTTCTAAATCGTGCAGCTGTGAGAGCCATCTGTCAAACACAGCCAAGCTCCCTATAGAGAAGGTAAGGATGGTTTGTTACCGTATCTGCCTTCCCAATCACTGTATACACAATGTTGAACAAGCACTATTCATAGTGTAATCCCAAATGGTAACGACGCTTCCTCCTCCTGACCCCGCGGTCATTGGATCTCAGTAGTCATGTGATCACTGGGTGTAAGAAGGGAATTGGATGTGCCAAGTCCTAGGACACCCAATCAGGTCTGCTATACAGCCAGGAGACTGAATTTCCTCTGTAACTGGGGAATACATACCAGCCCCAGTTACAGATATTTTTTTAAAAATATTTGAAAAGTTGAAATGTTGTTATGCCATTTTGGGGGGTCACATTATGTTAATTAAAAATTAAATAAATAAAATAAATTTATAAAAAGTAGGTAAAAAAAAGCCGCTGTCATTCTATATCCTTGTTACTAGCCCCAGAATTGTCTAAAAACAAATGTGTCCAATATGTAAAAATAATTGTTACAGAAAGGGGAACACATTTTAAAATGTATTTTAGGTGTGATCATAAACCGAGAACAGACACATATTTCCTTTATTATCCCATCAACATAAAAATATAAAAAAAAGAGATGAAAGTAATGTTAAAAAAAATAACATGAAAATTGAGAATCCACGTATCATGAAAAAAGATGCAAAAATTATTTGAACGTCCGAACGAGAAAG
>JARQOD010000010.1:19865512-19919320 GCA_033576555.1 Oophaga sylvatica | reverse complement strand
GGAAGCTGAATAAAATTACACCTTGATATCTGCGATCCAATGTCTTATTCCCAAAAAATACACGTTTTTCTTAATATCTAAATGAGCAGTTAAGGTCTATGAGCCGGACATAGATCTCCCCCAGATTTAGCCTCCAGAAAAGGCATTACCAGTTTGAGACATGTAATGACTGACTGTCCGCTTTCCTGATTTGCATGTCTCATACTGGTAGTGTTCCCTTTCATTATAATAGGCTCTGGAGGCAGATTCTCAGGGAGATCTATGTCCGTCCCATAGATCTTAACATACATATTAAGAAAAACTTCGATTTCTCAGCAATAAAACATCGGATCACAGATATCAAAGTATCATTTTATTCAATTTTCTATGACCTACATGTCCATATAGGCAGCTTAGGAGGGTTGATCCTTAATTGTTTGGTTTTTTTTTTCCTATAGAAGGAAAATGGATGCTGCACAGAGACTACAAATGGACACATGGGCAAAAAATGGATAATAAAATTAATCTGCTAAGGCATGAGGAGGGCCTGCAGATTTAATGAATGTAACACTGTCACATCCTGTCACTGTCACAGTTTATACATCATAAAAAAATAAAGGAAAATAAATTAAAAATGCAAATCTGACAATAAAATAAAAATAGACGGGAGCGTTCAATGAACATCCCTACTGTATAACACATGCATCCATTGTGAGAACATCCTAATTTGTATGCAGATGGAAGTGAAGGCAGGCAGGTTTTAATTGGTACAAGGGTTTAAAAAGGTCAGGTACGGGCGCCCCATCTTTCTTTAAAGGTATGTTTACCAAGGAGAGAGCAGCAAGCCAGCCTGAACGGTTCATGGCCTGTGCGAGCTTTCTTCTAGTTGAGGTCCCCAGAGACGTGATGCTTTTGGAGGCTGACTGGGAGAGCATTGTGCAGCTCCAGCCCCATGTGACGTGAAGGAACGTCTCCACATGTCCCCCATTGATTCGAGGACTATTGTTTGAGCTCTATGATAAATGGAAAGCTCATGCTCATACATTGTGAATCCAATTAAACTGTCAGTTTAGCAGCGCTGTCTTCCAGCATTTCCCGCACACAGACATCACAACAAGAGCGTGATTGTTACAGCTGTTGGGATGTATTTTATCTACTAGATTCTGGCTCGATGTGGGCATGAAATCCGCCTGCCAAGTGAAATCCAAGCTGGCTTATGTCAGGGTGCTTTAGGAGATATCCTGTTATTTATAGGATGTAGCTTTCAGGTTGGCAAAGATGACCCCTGGGGTAAACCAGGCAGATGTTTGGGGCATTTGGGTACATGAGCTCCAATACAGCACATAGAGCTGACCTTGGTTGGCATTATACTGTACATCTATAGGTTTTAGGCTTTTAGAGATGAATAATCATGTCAATATGGAGTAATTCAATATTTTGTACAAAATGCATATTTTTTTTTAATTATGCCAACTATTAGAGTTGGACAAAAAGATTTGCAGGACCCTTGTGCATTGGGCACAACCATGGTGCCAGACCAGATCACTAGTTAGGCTCATCTGGTGAGGTAGATTAAGCTTCAAGTCCGGGAGGGCACACGGGCCTCAGGCAGGCTTCAGTAAGGACACGTGGAACCGTGAGGACTTGGACAAACAGCCATCTCAGCACCAGTTTGCCAGAAGCAGAGGAATCCAGCAGAGATGAATGGAAGTTCAAGTAAAATAAAAACAGATGGTGCAGCTCGCCAAACAGAGGACTCTGGAGTCCCAATCCTAAAACACAGATGTGTTTCTTAGTGGGCATAAGTCTGCCTAAGATTAGGCGGCTACGAGGCCGTGAAAATGAAAAACCTGACGTGGAGCACAACAGAGGGCTGCGGACCCAGATGAAGGAAGCAGAGCCCGGGATCCCAGGGGCAGGTGTGTAACAGCCCCTGACATCCTGGGAGCCTCTTCTGATATGTAGTCCCAATGCAACTTCATTGTTATGATGTGATGCACACATGCTGTTGTGCCAGGACTACAAATAAGAAGATGTGCCGGCATGTAGGAGAAGATTCACAGGACCCTGGCACAGAGGACACGTCCATAGCACTGGATCAGAGCCTCCGACATCCTGGGCACCTTTCTGATTAGTAGGCACAGCACTACGTCATCATTGCAATGTGAGGCATGCATGCTGTCGCATCAGGCCAACTATTCAGAAGAGGTGCCATCAGGTATTAGAAAGTCTGTTCTGGTGGCCGAGAACTACCGACATGACAGCTGGCCGGTATCCTGTGAATTGTTTTGTCAACTCTACCAACCGTGCAGAGAAGGCTCTGGTCCTGCAGAACAGATGCTGGACCTATCACATGGCAGAAACCAACAGCACCCGGCGGACCCGACTGACCATATTGTGTGTCCATTATGGTAGCCACCAGTTTATCAGAAAGAATAGCCCAACATGTTTAGCTGGATTAGGCCTCATTTAGACATACGTTTTTTCACGCGCGTGTCCTATCTGTATTTTTCATGTATCCATTGGGGCTGTTCACATGTCCGTGATTTTTGTTGTTGACTGATTAGTGCGCAAAAAAAGTAAGTCATGTGAACGACCCCATAGACTACGCTAGGTATGAGTTGAAAAACAAGGATCAAAAACGGATGTCTGAATGATTCCTCAGGCTTGGGCTACAGGACAACTTTGACCTCAAGACAATTAGTGCGGCCAAAGATCATTATGTGTTGCTGCTACATTGCAGCGCTATGCAAGTCAATGGGGTTGCATTGTGACCTCAAGGGTACAGCGACATGTAAGTTGCAAAATATCGGTCCCGGTTGGATTTTTGTGACTTGCTTCGCCCAGTTGCAGTACCCTTGAGTCGCAATGTAACCCCATTCACTTGTATTGACATGCTATGTAGCAGCAACACATAGCGCTTAGGAGAATACAGGTATGTAACATTCAGCGAGCACAAGAGACCGAAGCTGCGATGAGTTCCTTGTGACATCTAGAAGTAATGTTGGAAGAAATGTGAAGTTTCTCCTTTCCACCGAAAAATCATAGTCTGTACACAGATAATAAAACCCACTTGTTGCCTTCATAATGGTAATTCTCACATCCGGAAATGCTGACCACTGTTTATTTTCTTGGTTTTTCTTACAGTCACTTCATTGATTTTGCAGGTGTTTAGCTGAGTATGATTTCCTACCAGACAAGCAATTTCCATCTTGCATAAAACTGTAATAAGTCAGCTGTCCAAAAATTGCCCGAGAGCTGAGAAATGGAAGAAATTCATAGATTCTAACTTGTAATAACATCTACACAATTGTTGAGAATTCATGGAAGAAGAAAAGGAGTCGCGTACAGCGAGAACTTTTCATAACTGGATAAAAAAATTGTTTTTAAAAATTAGTTTTAATAAAATATTAAATGGAAAATGTTTTAATGGAGAATTGGTGTCACAAAACCCAGGCAGCGCTAAAAATACCTGGTACCTGAAAGGAACTAAAAAAAAACCTCACTGTACTTGCAAATCTCATTCTGCTACATTGTTTATCTTTTGAGAAACAATCATTTAACGAGTAACTACACTTTTTTATTCTATTTTTTTATCATTTTGTCCAACATGGATCGTTATATAACTTTGCAAATCACCATATTTGGGGATTTGTCTTCATTCCTGTATAAAAAAAATTGCACATAAGTGGCTTCCAAATTCCTGCTTCTCCCCAGTCTATTTGCCACCTTTAGCTGCGTTGGTATCAAAGTGTACGCATTTGGAGTACAGATGATTGTAGTGATGTCAGTTCAGCTCCTGTGTCCCAAGAACTTTGGGATAAGGTACTGCAGGTGATTGTTCTGATAAGCTCAACATTCAGTGGAGGAGACGGGCTGACTAGAGATGAGCAGATGGATCCGGAGGATCGAGTTCAAGTCAAATTTTATGAAAATCGCGGTGTTATAAGAATTTGAACATTTTGAAATTCCATTCGCTTTCCTCTCTCTCTTGTGTAGAGTGTGAGCTCTTATGGTCAGTGGGGTCCTCTCTCTCTTGTAGAGTGTAAGCTCTTATG
Organism: Oophaga sylvatica; assembly: GCA_033576555.1. Classification (NCBI taxonomy): domain Eukaryota; kingdom Metazoa; phylum Chordata; class Amphibia; order Anura; family Dendrobatidae; genus Oophaga; species Oophaga sylvatica. The sequence goes on along the minus strand of JARQOD010000010.1, from coordinate 19,915,283 downwards.
GTCAGTGTGGTCCTCTCTCTCTTGTGTAGAGTGTGAGCTCTTATGGTCAGTGGGGTCCTCTCTCTCCTGTAGAGTGTAAGCTCTTATGGTCAGTGGGGTCCTCTCTCTCCTGTCAAGTGTAAGCTCATATGGTCAGCAGGGTCCTCTCTCTCCTGTAGAGTGTAAGATCTTATGGTCAGCAGGGTCCTCTCTTTCTTCTGCAGAGTGTAAGCTCTTATGGTCGGCGAGGTCATCTCTTCTGTAGAGTGTAAGCTCTTACAGTCGGAGAGGTCATCTCTTCTGTAGAGTCAAAGCTCTTACAGTCGGAGAGGTCATCTCTTTCTTCTGTAGAGTGTAAGCTCTTATGGTTGGAGAGGTCATCTCTCCTGTAGAGTGTAAGCTCTTATGGTCGGAGGAGAGGTCATCTCTTTCTTCTGTAGAGTTTAAGCTCTCACGGTCTGAGGTCATCTCTTCTTTTGTAGAGTGTAAGATCTTACGGTCGGAGAGGTCCTCTCTTTCTTCTGTAGAGTGTAAGCTCTTATGGTAAGCTGAGTCCTCTCTATCTTCTGTAGAGTGTAAGCTCTTATGGTCGAGAGGTCATCTCTCTCTTCTGTAGAGTGTAAGCTCTTATGGTCAGAGAAGTCATCTCTCTCTTCTGTAGAGTGCAAGCTCTTATGGTCGGCAAGGTCATCTCTTTCTTCTGTAGAGTGTAAGCTCTTACGGTCTGAGGTCATCTCTTCTTTTGTAGAGTGTAAGCTCTTACGGTCAGAGAGGTCATCTCTCTCTTCTGTAGAGTGTAAGCTCTTATGGTCAGTGGGGTCCTCTCTCTCTTGTAGAGTGTAAGCTCTTATGGTCAGTGTGGTCCTCTCTCTCTTGTGTAGAGTGTGAGCTCTTATGGTCAGTGGGGTCCTCTCTCTCCTGTAGAGTGTAAGCTCTTATGGTCAGTGGGGTCCTCTCTCTCCTGTCAAGTGTAAGCTCATATGGTCAGCAGGGTCCTCTCTCTCCTGTAGAGTGTAAGATCTTATGGTCAGCAGGGTCCTCTCTTTCTTCTGCAGAGTGTAAGCTCTTATGGTCGGCGAGGTCATCTCTTCTGTAGAGTGTAAGCTCTTACAGTCGGAGAGGTCATCTCTTCTGTAGAGTCAAAGCTCTTACAGTCGGAGAGGTCATCTCTTTCTTCTGTAGAGTGTAAGCTCTTATGGTTGGAGAGGTCATCTCTCCTGTAGAGTGTAAGCTCTTATGGTCGGAGGAGAGGTCATCTCTTTCTTCTGTAGAGTTTAAGCTCTCACGGTCTGAGGTCATCTCTTCTTTTGTAAAGTGTAAGACCTTACGGTCGGAGAGGTCCTCTCTTTCTTCTGTAGAGTGTAAGCTCTTATGGTAAGCTGAGTCCTCTCTATCTTCTGTAGAGTGTAAGCTCTTATGGTCGGAGAGGTCATCTCTCTCTTCTGTAGAGTGTAAGCTCTTATGGTCAGAGAAGTCATCTCTCTCTTCTGTAGAGTGCAAGCTCTTATGGTCGGCAAGGTCATCTCTTTCTTCTGTAGAGTGTAAGCTCTTACGGTCTGAGGTCATCTCTTCTTTTGTAGAGTGTAAGCTCTTACGGTCAGAGAGGTCATCTCTCTCTTCTGTAGAGTGTAAGCTCATATGGTCAGCAGGGTCCTCTCTCTCTCTGTAGAGTGTAAGATCTTATGGTCAGCAGGGTCCTCTCTTTCTTCTGCAGAGTGTAAGCTCTTATGGTCGGCGAGGTCATCTCTTCTGTAGAGTGTAAGCTCTTACAGTCGGAGAGGTCATCTCTTCTGTAGAGTCAAAGCTCTTACAGTCGGAGAGGTCATCTCTTTCTTCTGTAGAGTGTAAGCTCTTATGGTTGGAGAGGTCATCTCTCCTGTAGAGTGTAAGCTCTTATGGTCGGAGGAGAGGTCATCTCTTTCTTCTGTAGAGTTTAAGCTCTCACGGTCTGAGGTCATCTCTTCTTTTGTAGAGTGTAAGATCTTACGGTCGGAGAGGTCCTCTCTTTCTTCTGTAGAGTGTAAGCTCTTATGGTAAGCTGAGTCCTCTCTATCTTCTGTAGAGTGTAAGCTCTTATGGTCGGAGAGGTCATCTCTCTCTTCTGTAGAGTGTAAGCTCTTATGGTCAGAGAAGTCATCTCTCTCTTCTGTAGAGTGCAAGCTCTTATGGTCGGCAAGGTCATCTCTTTCTTCTGTAGAGTGTAAGCTCTTACGGTCTGAGGTCATCTCTTCTTTTGTAGAGTGTAAGCTCTTACGGTCAGAGAGGTCATCTCTCTCTTCTGTAGAGTGTAAGCTCTTATGGTAAGCTGAGTCCTCTCTATCTTCTGTAGAGTGTAAGCTCTTATGGTCGGAGAGGTATCTCTCTCTTCTGTAGAGTGTAAGCTCTTATGGTAAGCTGAGTCCTCTCTATCTTCTGTAGAGTGTAAGCTCTTATGGTCGGAGAGGTCATCTCTCTCTTCTGTAGAGTGTAAGCTCTTATGGTCGGAGAAGTCATCTCTCTCTTCTGTAGAGTGTAAGCTCTTATGGTCGGCAAGGTCATCTCTTTCTTCTGTAGAGTGTAAGCTCTTACGGTCTGAGGTCATCTCTTCTTTTGTAGAGTGTAAGCTCTTACGTCGGAGAGGTCATCTCTTTCTTCTGTAGAGTGTAAGCTCTTATGGTAAGCTGAGTCCTCTCTATCTTCTGTAGAGTGTAAGCTCTTATGGTCAGAGAGGTCATCTCTTTCTTCTGTAGAGTGTAACCTCTCATGATCAGCAGGATTCTATCTCTCCTCTCCTGTGTATTTTCCAAGCAATAACAAGATTTCCAGAATTGAACTTCTTGCAAATGTATTCACCCCTTCCATTGCCATCATTCATACTCCAGCCAATCCCAAGTGTTAGAGGCGGCGGCCGAAGATACTCAATTGTGCAGTACCCTGCAGCGGCCACTATCAAAAGATGGAGCAGCTCCATATTTGAGAATTTCCATTTAACGACTAAGTAAAAAAGGAAAAAAAAGTTTAAAAAATTGTTAAAATGCAAAAAAAAAAAAAAATCACAAAAGAAATTAAATAAAATGAAAATAATTTACCAGTAAAAGGTATATATATGTAAAAGCAAAAATAATCAAAAAAAAGTGCACACATTTGGTATTGCCATGACCGGAACGATCCGACCTATAAAACGGCCACACTAGTTAACCCCTTTAGTGAACAGAATAAAAAAGTAAATAAAAAGTATGGCAAAAACAATGCTTTTTCATCATACTGCAGAACAAAAAGTGGAAAAAAAACGCGATCAAAAAGTCAACTGTAAATAAAAATAGTATCTTGTCCAACAAAAAAACAAGCCACTATACAGGTACTTCAGCGGAGAAATAAAAAGGCTATAGCTCTCAGAATACAGTGATTCAAAAACAATTCTTTTTTCTATAAAATAGTTTTATTGTGTAAAAGTGGCAAAACATAAAAAAAATTATATAAATGTGGCATCGCTGTAATCGTACTGACCCGAAGAATAAAGCTTTGTTATCACTTTTACCACACGGAGAATGGCATAAAAAAATGAAAATAGTTCCTGAATTGCTGGTTTTTGTTTATTTTGCTTTCCAAAAATTGGAATAGAAAGCAATCAAAAAATGTCATGTGCTCGAAAAAAGTACCAATAAAAACGTCAACTCGTCCCGCAAAATCACGCCCTCACATGACTCTGTCGGTAGAAATATGGAAACTATATAGCTCTCAAAATATGGCGATGAAAAAACTAGTTTTGCAAAAAAAAAAAGCGTCTTTTAGTGTGTGACAGCATCCAAAAATAAAAACACAATATACCGTAAATCTCGAAGAATAAAGTCGTCTAATCACTTATACTGCACGAGGAAAGACGTAAAAAAATAAAACCAATTCTTAACATGCTGTTGATTTGTTCATTCTGCTTCCCAAAGATTGCATTAAGGCTCGGCAACATTTATCCTACGCTATTTGCTGAGTACTTACACCAGGATTTCAGGGTAAATCTTTGAAATACATGATTCAGACGGAACCCCCGGAGGAAGATTCCCTATAATGAGGTGGATGGAGACACTGTGGATGGCGTTTCACCTGTGATCCAGCGGTTTCTGTCTTTTTAAGCATGCACAAAACTGCGGTCGGACAGTTTTGTGCACTTCTGAAAGAAGTACAACGCTGAACATAGGCCAGACGGAGTCCAGTGAAACTCTGCTGCCTCATTATAGGGAATGGATACCTCGGGGGTTTCATCTGCATCGCATAATTCTGAAATTTAGATAGAAACCCAGATGTAAGCACTCAGCGTACAGCGCAGGATAAATGTGATCCCAAACGTTATGTAAAATGTTCCCAATAAAAGCTTCAACGCAATTCACAAAAAAGCAAGTTCCCACTCAAGTCTGTCATCTGTTAACGGAAATATAGGGGGCTTCCACGTTATTGGTAGCAGAAAGGTTCTGAAAAGCGCTATGCCTTCTCACCCCCCAAAAGAAATCCAGTGAATTCTCCACTCCCAAATCCAAATGTCCCCTTCCCTTTTGAGCCCCACAGTTTGTTTAAAGCACAGTTAGCCATCCACATTGGCATTTCTGTATCGACGAAAGCCTGTCTAATTTACAGGTGCACGTCTCCAGAAACATGAGCTGGGCACAATGTATTAGGCACTACAATATACTGGGCGCTACAACGGCAGATTTGTATTTATCACTCAGCAACATTCACTGATGCTTGTTTCTGGAAGACACCGATGGAATCAATATAGTCACTACACTTGTTGTTAAATTCTGTCACGCTGTGACAGTCTTCGGTAAGGAAGGGGGTCCTCAAACTGTCAATGGAACTGGGACCCTAACTATCCCTGTCCCAGGGGTACTCTTGAAGGTAAAGAGGTCCGAGTCGCCGACCTAACTATGCTGCTGTTAATGTCCTAGGAGCTGTTCCCTCCCCCTCCCCCAGGAGGCCCAGATATGTTAGTGTGTAAACAAGTTAGACAAACAGGGATTGCAAAAAGCAGCTTACATAAAAAACACTCACCAAAAGGTAGAGAGGAATATAGGGAAGGATAGGAAGGTACAAACCAAATGGGAATAGGATAATGGACAAAACATACACTTAAAAACAGCATACAATAATTTTCAGCAGCAACTACAAACTCCAACTTCAGCACATCAAGTCCAGCAAGCCAGGAAGTAAACTTTCACCGGCAGGGATGAAAGGTCTGGCCAGGTTTTATAGAGAGGAAATGAGCAGGTCAGGAGCAGCAGTGAGATGGAGCTGCATGTCTCTAACCAGCATAGAAAGTGTTGTTAACCTCTTCAGCGCCACAGGAAACAAAGTCCATTTAACATGAGGAGCAAAGCCCACAGGTTAAATCGAAGACCTGCAATTCACAATATGTAATAATCACTTAACCCCGTTCTCCCATGAGGATGTGACACACTTGTGACAAATTCCCAGAGTGGTGTAATTTCCAAAATGAGGTCACTTGATGGGGAGTCTGCAAAATATTCTACAAATTTGTTCTCTGAGTGTAAAATGGCGCCCAGCCCTCCCGACTATCTAAATTTGGACAAATTTTGTTGCCATTTTTACCGATTTCCCCAGGTGAAAATGTAAAATATGGGACCAAAACTAAATTTTTGTGGTAAAAATTTAATTATTTTTTTCTTCACTGCCCCATGGTATAACATTCTATGACACATCTATGGTGTCAATATGACCACTGCACCTTTAAATGATTTCATTGAGAGGTGTAGTTTGTAAAATGAGGTCACTTATGGGGGGTTCTGCTGTTCCGGCACTTCAGGGGCTCTTCCAATGTGGCTTGGCACCCTCAAACCATTCCAGCAAAATCTGAACTCCGATATGGCACTCCTTCCCTTCTGAGCTATACACAAATAGTTTTTGCCCACATGGGGCATTGGCATACTCAGGAGAAATTGCATAACAAATTGCATGGTTTATTTTCTCCTATAGTTCCTTTTGAATGTTATGCAATTCTGTGAATCACCTGATGGTTACAAATTCTCACTACACCCCTAGATAAATTTCCTAGTTTCCAAAATAAGGTCACTTGTGGGGGTTTCTGCTGATTTGGCACTTCAGGGGCTCTTCAAATGTGACATGGCATCCAGCCAAACTTGCAGTCCAGAATTCAATTGACGTTCCTTCCCTTCCGAGCCCTGCCGTGTACCCAAAAAGTAATTTTCCACCACATATAGGGTATCGGTGTACTCAGGAGAAATCGCACAACAAATTTTGGAGTCTATTTTCTTCTGTTACTCTTGTGAAAAGGAAAAATTTGGTGCTAAAGCAACATTTTTGCTGGAAATTTTTTTTTTTAACTTTCATGGCTCAACGTTATAAAACTCTGTGAAGCACATACGGTTCAAGGTGCTCACCATACCTTTAGATAAATGTTCCTTGAGCGGTGTAGCTTCAAAATAGGGTCACTTGTTGGAGGTTTCCACTGGTTAGGCAATCAGGGCTCTGCAAATGCGACATGGCTTCCGATATCTATTCCAGCCAATTTTGTGCTCAAAAGTCAAACGGGGGCTCGTTACCTTCCAAGCCCTCCTGTGTGCCCAAACAGCAGTTTTCTACCACATATGGGATTTCGGTGTACTCAGGACAAATTGCACAATAAATTGTCCACTTTCTTTTGTTACTCTTGTGAAAAATTTGGGGCTGAACAAAATTTTTGTGGTAAAAATGTGATCTTTTATTTTCACAGCTCCACGTTATAAAATTTTGTAAAGCAGATATGGGTTCAATGTGCTCACTACACACCTTGATAAAGTTCCTTAAAGGGTGTAGTTTCCAAAATGGGGTCAGTTGTGGGGATGGTTTTCACTGTTTAGGCACATCAAGGGCTCTGCAAATGCGACATGGCGTCCGCTCTCTATTCCAGCCAATTTTGCATCCCAAACATTGAAGAGTGCTCCTTCCCTTACAACCCTGTTGTGTGTCCAAACAGTAGCTTTGCAGCACATATAGGGTATTGGCAAACCCAGGAGAAACTGCTGATCAAATAATACTGTACATTTTCCTCCTGTTTCCTTTTCAAAATGCAAAATTTGGGGCTAAAGAAACATTTTTGTGGGGAAAAAAAATTTCCTTCCATATTTTTAATTCCGGTGAAGCCCATAAAGGATTAATTAACTTCTTGAATGTGGTTTTGAGCACTTTAAGGGTGCACTTTTTAGAATGGTGGCACTTTTTGGTATTTTCAATCATATAGGCCACTCAAACTCACTTCAAATGGAATGTGGTCCCTAAAAAAATGGTTTTGTATGTTTTGTTGGAAAAATTAGAACTTGCTGATAAACTTCCTTACAAAAAAAAATATGTTTAGAAATGATGCAGATGTAAAGTAGACATGTGGGAAATGTTATTTATTAACTGTTTTGTGTGATATAAATATCTGGTTAAGGGCTGTAGGGTTTCTACTCACTCGATTGCATTTGAGGAAGGCACAGAAAGCAGTTTCAGTAAAATGTCCAGGCTGGTTTATTAAGACTCCTTAAGCCGCTCAGGAAAACAAAACAAAAGAAAGCCTTTTCCGGCACAAGATGAAAATACAATGTAAATAGCCCATACAGTATTGTTGGTTCACTTGCTTGGATTAGTGTCCAGTTCTTAGATCCTTAGCAAAGACCAACACAGTGGAGATCTACACACCTCCAGACACAGATACTGTATGAGACAACTGGTTTCTTATTTATGTGCCATACCACACCCAGGTTGGGGATATGTGAGCAGCCAGTCCCAAGCATCTGTTAGCTCGTAAACCTGGCCCTGATACGCCCTATAAACTCTCTCGGCACTATACGTGTTGGAGCCTGCTTTGTCGAGCTTACATCCACGAAGCTACCAACCTCGATGATACAGATCTCCCCTCAAGTACCCTGCTCGATGGTCATCTTACAGGGTATAAATACTCAAAGTCTTAACATATCAAAATTGTCAAATTTTTAGTCAAATTTTTGATATTTTCATAAATAAATGCAAATTATATCGACTAATATATGTTGAAACGTTCCAGAGTTATTACCTCATAAAGTGACATTAGTCAGAAAAATAGTCAGGAAGGTGAAAACAGGCTTGGTGGTGAAAGGATATGATCCCACAGTGATGTGTACGAGACAGGGAGAATGATTGCACAAATTAACCAGTAGTACCGCAAACTCAAGCACTTATTTACCTCCGCAGGTGTGCATTGCTTCCATCCAGGGCTGCACCATCGTAATGGACGCCAAGAATAAGTTCCCACAGGGCGTATATGAACGTCTACAAAAAAATCCTGCGTATTACAGAAGCAACAGGATACTGAATGTCAATCTGTGCTGCATATTTCAACCTTTGCAATGCAAACTGGCATCGCCATTACGTGTCGAAGAGACTTCTTACATACTTGTAAGGAAACCTGTCAATTGTGAGACCCCTGACATTACTGCTGACAGATCTCACAGAACCCTGGGACATTATATCCTCTACTTTGTGATGCACATCACGTTCTGAACTCGCTGGAGATAAGTAGAAAAGTCATTTTCTCAGACAGTGAGAAGGATCTTGGTGGCAGAGTTCCCCTGTAAACAAGACATATACTGAATATCCTTGTTCGTTCAGAAACCTGGGCCTTCACCCATTCCTACATTCAGTTTCCCTGGTAACAAAGCGCGGAAACATCTTCTCGACAAAGAAAACTGAATAAAATCACTGTAGATGACTGTGCATAGCCACCCCGAGACATGGCTCCTATTATCCTTATAGTAACACTGTGGCGCTAAAACATGACATCTGCACAGCGGCCCAACAACAGGACGATGGCACATCAATCCCAAGCAGAGGGTGCACTCATTATGTCATATATTCTCATTTTGCGTTTAGGTTAACCAGTTCCGGACCGGTCCATTTACATCTGTTCCTAACCAGGCACATTTTGTTTTTTTTTTGTTCCATACATTTGCTTTAAAGATCTGTAAAAACCTTTCTCGTTCGGACGTTCAAATAATTTTTGCATCTTTTTTCATGATACGTGGATTCTCAATTTTCATGTTATTTTTTTTAACATTACTTTCATCTCTTTTTTTTTATATTTTTATGTTGATGGGATAATAAAGGAAATATGTGTCTGTTCTCGGTTTATGATCACACCTAAAATACATTTTAAAATGTGTTCCCCTTTCTGTAACAATTATTTTTACATATTGGACACATTTGTTTTTAGACAATTCTGGGGCTAGTAACAAGGATATAGAATGACAGCGGCTTTTTTTTACCTACTTTTTATAAATTTATTTTATTTAATTTTTAATTAACATAATGTGACCCCCCAAAATGGCATAACAACATTTCAACTTTTCAAATATTTTTTAAAAAATATCTGTAACTGGGGCTGGTATGTATTCCCCAGTTACAGAGGAAATTCAGTCTCCTGGCTGTATAGCAGACCTGATTGGGTGTCCTAGGACTTGGCACATCCAATTCCCTTCTTACACCCAGTGATCACATGACTACTGAGATCCAATGACCGCGGGGTCAGGAGGAGGAAGCGTCGTTACCATTTGGGATTACACTATGAATAGTGCTTGTTCAACATTGTGTATACAGTGATTGGGAAGGCAGATACGGTAACAAACCATCCTTACCTTCTCTATAGGGAGCTTGGCTGTGTTTGACAGATGGCTCTCACAGCTGCACGATTTAGAACATCACTGCAGAGTAGAACGTGGACCACACAGACATTTTAACTCTATGGGCGGTCTGCAAGTACGGTAGTTAAAGAAGACTGTCAACACTCCATACATATATATTTTTGCAAATATTTGTATTCCAAATTAAATAAAAATTTTGGAGCATCTTTCCTTATCATTTTCAGTTTGCTGTTCCTCTTAGTCCACATGGAAATGTACTTATAAATTGATAACTGGGGAAAGACCTTTTCCCTGACTAGTTACACCCAGTTACTTTATTTATGACCTTTTGCACGAGCGGGTTAATAATCCATCAGTGAGTTAGTTTTAACAGGAGTTTGCAACTCTTTTATGTCTTCTACTCTCAGTTTAATTAAACCCAACAGCATAAATGATTTTTAGTCCAAAACAGATGAACTTAAGTTAAAAAAGTGCATAAAATAATACCATCAGTCCCTTTATAGCATAAGTGCCATAACTGGAATAAAACTCAATATATACTTAAGAGGAATTCAATGTTGAAGTATCTTAACCTTGGAAGTGTCAGAAAAAGTCCGTCTTTGAAATTTTCCAATTATTATCTATTTTAATTGTTTATTATTTTCTGATAGTAATTCCAATATCTAAAGAGATGCATATAGAATGCGTATCTACTGGCAAATCTATCATGAAAGAGGTGCATATAGATACTGTATCTACTGGCCAGTCCATTAAGTAGCCAAAGACCTACATATAGATACTGCATCTACTGTCCAATTAATCAAGCAACGAAAGAGGTACATATAGACATGCATCTATTGGTCATTCCATCAAGCAACCGAAGAGGTGCATATAGACATGTACATGGGGGAAATAAGTATTTGATCCCTTGCTGATTTTGTAAGTTTGCCCACTGACAAAGACATGAACAGTCTATAATTTTAAGGGTAGGTTAATTTTAACATTGAGAAAAAGAATATCAAAAATAAAATCCAGAAAATCACATTGTATAAATTATATACATTTATTTGCATTTTGCAATGAGAAATAAGTATTTGATCCCCCACCAACCATTAAGAGTTCTGGCTCCTACAGACCAGTTTGACGCTCCCAATTAACTCATTACCTGCATTAAAGACAGCTGTCTTACATAGTCACCTTTATAAAAGACTCCTGTCCACAGACTCAATTAATCAGTCAGGCTCTAATCTCTACAACATGGGCAAGAACAAAGAGCTTTCTAAGGATGTCAGGGACAAGATCATAGACCTGCACAAAGCTGGAATGGGCTACAAAACCATAAGTAAGACGCTGGGTGAGAAGAGACAACTGTTGGTGCAATAGTAAGAAAATGGAAGAAATACAAAATGACTGTCAATCGACATCGATCTGGGGCACCATGTAAAATCTCACCTCGTAGGGTATCCTTGATCATGAGGAAGGTGAGAGATCAGCCTAAAACTACATGGGGGAACTTGTTAATGATCTCAAGGCAGCTGGGACCATAGTCACCAAGAAAACCATTGGTAACACATTACGCCGCAAAGGTTTAACATCCTGCAGTGCCCGCAAGGTCCCCCTGCTCAAGAAGACACATGTGCAGGCCTGTCTGAAGTTTGCCAGTGAGCACCTGGATGATTCTGTGAGTGATTGGGAGAAGGTGCTGTCGTCAGATGAGACAAAAACTGAGGTCTTTGGCATTAACTCAACTTGCCGTGTTTGGAGGAAGAGAAATGCTGCCTATGACCCAAAGAACACAGTGCCCACTGTCAAGCATGGAGGTGGGAACATTATGTTTTGGGGGTGTTTCTCTGCTAAGGGCACAGGACTACTTCACCGCATCAATAGGAGGATGAATGGAGCCATTTACCGTAAAATCCTGAGTGACAACCTCCTTCTCTCCGCCAGGACATTCAAAATGGGTCGTGGTTGGGTTTCCAGCAAGACAATAACCCAAAACTTACAGCCAAGGCAACAAAGGAGTGGCTCAAAAAGAAGCACATTAAGGTTGTGGAGTGGCCTAGCCAGTCTCCAGACCCTAATCCCATAGAAAACTTATGGGGGGAGCAGAAGTTCCGAGTTGCCAAGCGACAGCCTCAAAATCTTAATGATTAAGAGATGATCTGCAAAGAGGAGTGGACCAAAATTTCTCCTGACATGTGCGCAAACCTCATCATCAACTACAAAAAACGTCTGACTGCTGTGCTTGCCAACAAGGGTTTTGCCATCAAGTATTTGTTTGCCAGAGGGATCAAATACTTATTTCTCACTGCAAAATGCAAATAAATGTATATAATTTAGACAGTCATTAACTGGATTGTAGTTTTGATATTCTATCTCTTAATGTTAAAATTATAGACTGTTCATGTCTTTGTCAGTGGGCAAACTTACAAAATCAGCAAGGGATCAAATACTTATTTCCCCCACTGTATCTACTGGTCACTCCATCAAGTAGCCAAAGAAGTCCATATAGACACTGTATCTACTGGGCAATTCATTAAATACTCAAAGAGGTGCATATGGATCCTGTATCTACGTGTCACTTCATCAAGCAACCAAAAAGGTGAATACAGATGCTGTATCTACTGCCAATCCATCAAGTAGCCAAAGACATGCATATATATATATATATATATATATATATATATTAACTACTGGTCAATCCGTCAAGTAGCCAAAGAGGTGCAATATAAATACTATATCTACTGGCCAATCCTTCAAACAGTCAAAAAGGTGCATAATCTACATATGTACTGGCCAATCCATCACGTAGCCTAAGGACAAAAATGCCTGGTTTGCATTAGAGAAATGACCTCTAATTGTCCTCTAAGGAGGCATCAGCAATCTGTAGTAAAACTTCATATTATCTCAGCTGATCAAGCTGTTTTCACGCAAGAAATGACAGCACAACAGGAACCTTCCCTCCCTGTGTACCACTGAATATTTATAGACCCATCAACCTCAATAGAGCAGTTGTAGAAAGGTCAGCTCCATTAGATGTATGGATGTAATGTGTTATTATAAATCATGCGAGGATACCAGATGATCCTCCGATGCATCCCAATCCCATGTCAGTTCCTGTAAATTGGTGAAGGTGACTTCATTTTTTTAAGCATTAATCCCATATTTAATATTCATTTTGCATAATTTAAGTCCAAACAAGGGTGGGCTGAGATTGTTCTTAGCAAAGTGCCTTTGTCCAACCACCATAGAATACATTCGAGTTAACAGTTTTCCTTTCCAAAGCATTTATGTCATGAATTCCCTTTTTATTTTGTAGAATCTTTAGACCATTGCATCTCTTCTGGCCATGGGCACCACCATAATGACAGAATGGTCAGTAAACCTCTGAAGGCTAAGGGTATGTCCCAGAAACTGTTTTTCAACACAACACCATCGCCCGATCTATCAATATATACAAAGAATTAATCCGATCGGTAAATGGTGTAACGCAAAAAAAAAAATCGAACAAAAATCAAACGCCAGAATTACTCTTTTTTGGTCGCTGCAGCATTGCATTAAAATACGATAACGGCAATCAAAACATTGTGTCTGTAACGGGTCTGGTAGGTGAACCACTGACGGAAACGGGTCTGGTTGGTGGAACCACTAAGCTTTATTATACAAGACAATTTACTTGCAAGAGAGCGGGTGGCATCCGGGAATAGGACAGGGAATCACGGCAATTAGCCAGGCAGTCTCTGGACAGGCAGGTTGTCACAATAAGTGACCAAGGAAGTCTCTGGACAGGCAGGTTGTCACGGCAAGTGACCAGGCAGTCTCTGGACAGGCAGGTTGTCACGGCAAGTGACCTGGGCAGTCTCTGGACAGGCAGGTTTGTCACGGCAAGTGACCAGGGCAGTCTCTGGACAGGCAGGTTGTCACGGCAAGTGACCAGGCAGTCTCTGGGCAGGCAGGTTTGTCACGGCAAGTGACCAGGCAGTCTCTGGGCAGGCAGGTTGTCACGGCAAGTGACCAGGGCAGTCTCTGAACAGGCAGGTTGTCACGGCAAGTGACCAGGGCAGTCTCTGGACAGGCAGGTTGTCACGGCAAGTGACCAGGGCAGTCTCTGGACAGGCAGGTTGTCACGGCAAGTGACCAGGGTAGTCTCTGGGCAGGCAGGTTTGTCACGGCAAGTGACCAGGGTAGTCTCTGGCAGGCAGGTTGTCACGGCAAGTGACCAGGGCAGTCTCTAGACAGCAGGTTTGTCACGGTAAGTGACCAAGGCAGTCTCTAGACAAACAGGCATATACGACCTGAGCTGGTGGAGCCTCCTGGTAGGCTGCAGTCGGATGGCAGATGATCGCTCCCAGGTGAGCAGGCAAGAGTCTCTGGAATAGCCGGGGATCTCTGCTGATGATGTCCGAACCTCTAGATAGAGCTGCAGTCGGATGGCAGATGATCGCTCCCAGGTGAGCAGGCAAGAGTCTCTGCAATAGCCGGGGATCTCCGCAGATGATGTCCGAACCTCTGGATAGAGCTGCAGTCGGATGGCAGATGATCGCTCCCAGGTGAGCAGGCAACAGCCGGGATCTCTGCTGAAGATGTCCGAACCTCTGGATAGAGCTGCAGTCAGATGGCCGACAGGCAAACAGACAGTAACAGGCAGGCAACTGGAAACAGGGCTGATGGCTGAAGCAGAGTTAGACTGCACAGAAACAACATTGCTCGGGCACCTCCATTAAGGAGGAAGCCCTTAATATAGGGTGGAGTCCACCAGCATTGCTGGAGACTGATTTGGAAAATGCGCGCGGCTCCTTTAAGAGCGGGGGAGGGGCGGGCGCGCGCCCTAAGGCCACAGCAGGGAAGGAGCGCGCGGGACCAGCAGGCGGAAGGAGGACGCCGAGGATGCCAGAGGCGCAGAGGAGGCTGGGAGCACTGAGGACGCTGAGGCAGGTGAGGAGAGCGACGTCCCTGTCTGGCAGCAGGCAGGGACGCGGGCGCTACAGTGTCTACACCAACATGGTAGCAATAAAAACAACAGCTCGGTGCGCAAAAAATAAGCCCTCACCCAGCCCCAGATCCCAAAAAATGAAGACGCTACAGGTCTCGGAAAATGGCAACTTTTTTTGACAAATTTTGGATTTTTTTTTTACCACTTAAATAAAAAAGAACCTATATACGTTTGGTATCTACAAACTCGTAATGATCTGGAGAATCCTAATGGCAGGTCAGTTTTAGCATTTAGTGAACACAGTAAAAAAAAAAAACAATTGTAGAATTGTATTTTTTTTTGCAATTTCACCGCACTTTGAATTTGTTTACCGTTTGCAGTACACCATTTGGTAAAACTGACGGTGTTGTTCAAATGTACAACTCGTCCTGCAAAAAAAAGCAATCCTCACATGGCCATATTGACAGAAAAATACAAAAGTTATGTCTCTGGAAGAAGGGGAGCGAAAAACGGAGAATCAAAAATGGTAAAAAGGGTTAAAAGGGTTGCTGTAGGGTCAAAAAAATTTGCAAAAAAGGAGAAAAAAAAAAAAAAAATAAATACCAACACCGATCACCCACAGCTTCAATTCTGATGCTTACCTGATCCCTACTGGTTCCTGTGACTTACCAGAAATGGCAGATAATGCCCACACAGCCAATTACTGGTTGAGGTAGGTCACTGGTGGGCAGTGTGGGACTGGGGTGCCAAGGCCTACCCGTAAAAAAACTCCTGAGCCCCACTTTTCAGCTACATATATAACAATGAGCTGTTGGATTGGTAAATGAATAAAATGCTGTCTTTGTCTGTACATAGTGATTCAAGTATATGTGCCAAGTACTGCCTATATAAGAGGGTGGTGGCCCACTCCTGCACAGCGGCCCACCGGGGGATTCTACTGTTCTCCTGTGGGCCAGTCCAAGACTGCTTGTGGGTATTTCCTGCCATTTCTGTAGTGTTGATTGTTTTTTTCTTCGGCAAACCCTTGAAGGCTGCCTCCGCATTTCGCCATTCAGATGGCCAGTAACTCTGGCTAGCATGAATTCAGGTCTCTTCTTAGTTTATGTCGACACCTTCTATCATTCACACAAAAACTGCAGGTGCTCCCTGGACCAAATGTATTTCCACTCGGTTGGTAAACACAGCATCCGGCTTATCGCATCTCGGAGCTGTGAATGCAGGCCTGTCTGCTGCCTTGTGTGAGCCGCTGTGTGCATTGTACTCTGGGGGAGATAAGAGGAGACGCTCTAGGTACACACAGGAGACTAATGATAAAACAATATGCAAAACTAAACATGTTTACATCATGCTCCGGGTCACTGGCACCTGCTCATCTGATCGTTCATGACGTGGAACGTGCTCTGGGCTTCTTCTTGGTTGCAGCTCACGACCTGGAATCCCCATAATGAGACACAGAAATCCATTGGGAAGAAATGCAGCGGGGGACATTTCTCTGCACCATTTACTAATATTCTTGTGTTGAATTAATGTAACCAGAATGATCTATATATTGCTGGAGACAATATAAGAAATTATTCTCTGGCGTCTATAGCACTTTACCCATTGGATAGAAAGTATGAATAGTCTTTTTTTTTTTTCCAGATACTTTTTTTTTTTATAGAAGTAAATTTTTTTGTTGGGTCCATTTGCAAATTCATTACACAGATAATATTGTGAATAAATACCAAATAGACATCTCTTTAAAT
Source organism: Oophaga sylvatica (assembly GCA_033576555.1). Lineage (NCBI taxonomy): Eukaryota > Metazoa > Chordata > Amphibia > Anura > Dendrobatidae > Oophaga > Oophaga sylvatica. The sequence goes on along the minus strand of JARQOD010000010.1, from coordinate 19,899,006 downwards.
CCATCTCACTAATTTTGCAGGTCCATCTTGCGTCTCCAAATAACCCATTAAATCACGGACTCCACAAAACTTATTATGGTGTCCTGTGGTATTTGAAAACAGGAAGTTAGCTGTAGACCCTTAAAGGGACCTGTCAATTGCTCAAAAAAATCCTTAAGCTCCCCGATTCTGATACATCTTTCCGTTTGTGCTGCGTCGCTCCTTGCAGAGATATTTACATTTCTTCTTCTGGAGTGCAGTATGGGAAATCTCGGCTTGTAGTTCAACTGTGTGTTTACTCAAGTCTTCTCTGAGGCGTGCACTTTCACTTCTCACTCCCATACACTGTGATTGGCAGCATTTGGAAATGAGGGATAAAGGCACACCCCCCCCCCCCCAAAGAAGACTGTAAAAAAAAATACCTGGTTGGACTGCAAAGTAGAGATTTCACATAAAAGAAGCAAATGTGAATATCTCTACAATGGAGCAACGCAGTACAAAATGGAAAACACAGCAGAATCAGGTGATCTCATGTATTTTTACAAGTATTCACTCCATTTTTTGAGCAAATGACAGGTCTTCTTTAAGTCCCTGTAAGTTATGAATTGGGACTCTGTGGATAAGAATTGTTTTCCATTTCATCTGCTTGAAATGATAGAGATCGGGTAATTTGGAAGTCCAAAAGACTGTTATACTCTTCAAAAATATATATTAAAGCTCAGCTGCTGGCAACTTTACAGTTTTAGCTGCAAACCAATGATGTCCCAGATGTGTTCAATTGGATACAAGTCCGGAGACGTTGCAGCCATGGTAGCATGTTTAAGGCCACGCAGCTGCTCACGGTAGCACAAGCAACATGTGACCTGACATTTGCAAAATGCAAATAAACTATTAATTGTAAGGCTAAGTCATAGTAGAATTTCTGGGGCTCGCTTGTTAAATATGGCGCCAGCACTTCTGCCTATTGCTCTGGCAGGAGTTTCTCTATCTCAGAGACCCTTTCAAAATTTTTCAAAAAGGACTTTATGTCGTCACTTGGGTCATTTTCTGCCTTCCGGATGGAAAAAATCATCAGCTGACCTTGGAGTCGGAGCAGCCGCCGTGCCATAAACTGCCTCTGTGAGCAATCAATCTGCGCTGCTGTTGTCAGTGCTGTACTTGTTGCTGCTGCTGTTGCTGGATCTGTTGCATAAGCAGCATACTTTGTCTCCTGTTTTTGCCAGCTGTTGCTACTGCGGGCTTGCACCAGATGCTTAATCAGGTCTTCCATGCTGTCTGACGTTGCTTGCTGGCTTATCAAACAATAAACTTGCACTCTATAGTGCTATAGCATGTTTCTGTTTCAAAGTGACAATCAGTCTTTTATTATTTGTTGCTTGCTGGCTTACGGCTGCCTTATGGACATGCAGTCCCCTCTGTAGGAGTCACTCTTGCTTCCTGGGGAAGTTTCCCCACTTCTAGCACCAACTGTGGAAGATCAATTCACTTGGCTGTTTAAAAAGGTAGTCATTGTCACTGGAACACTTTCTGTTTAAGTTTTCAGCTGGTTTATTAAAAACATACTGCATAAACCAGAGCAAAATTATGTAAACAAACATGGCCTTCTGGAATAATGTAAAAACAAAATAGCGTACGTGTGGCTGCGGGGCATGCCCGCTCAAGGGAACAAAAACAAGGTTCAGTTCTCTTTAACACGAGCACAGCTTTGGAAATCTCATCTCCAGACACACTGAACACTGAATGAGTCTGGCTCCACATTGACCTTCTGGACCACACCCTGAGGTGGAAATATGGTGAGCAGCCTCCTACCAACTCTTTTAGCTGTTCACAAAAACCCAGCCCCTCATTTGCACTTAGTATCCTGGAGCATTTTTTTCCAGTTCATACACTGAGGCTAACATCCTCTGTGACACATATCTCTCCAGAATTTAACCAGTGACCTCTCACAATATCTGTAGATATATATAAATATATATATATATATATATATATATCAGAAAACATAGCAGACATTTTTTTTATGGACCAGAGAATGTGATTAGTGGGGTGTATATACGGGAGTACACATCAGTCACATTGTGCAGGAAAACGGAATAAAACATGAGAATTTTATATTGCGAGCTCTGTAATCCTTATGTTCTGCTGACACAGCAGATATTTGACAGTCTAAAGAGCTAAGCAAAAAGATGCTAGTTCTGCACACTGTGGCGTAACGGGAAACCTTCTGCAAATTCTAAACAGCTGGCCCGTTGCCTATTCCTGTATGGTTCATAGGACATAATGGTATAGCCTGCTCTTTCAGACACGGTACATTACCTAAAGGATCAAACTCTATGGGATCAAACGCCCGACACTGTCCTTGATTACGTCTACTACTGCTGAGTTTATGAGTGCACCGCTTCCACCTCCATTTTCAGTGATAGCACTGAAATTGAGCTACATCAAATTTTTTATCCCTTTCATCAGTATGTATGTCTTTATTCATTTTCTTAGCTTTGACGTCAGATCGGTCCACTTTGCACTAATAACATTATTAACAATAATTAAATAATTTAGCATGCCTCGCCGCGTCCTGTTTATTGATTGACATTGCTGGCTTGCCCAGGCAGACAGTGCGTGAACAGAAGACTAACAGCGTCTGCGCGAACACTGACAACGCAGGTGCCGAGTGCAAACAGACCTCTCTGCTGCGCCACTCGCTTTTTCTTTCGTAAGTGTTTAATGTAGCGAGTGGCCGCAGCAGAGAGGTCTGTGTGCACTCGGCATCTGCATTGTCAGTGTAGCGCACACACACCGAAGTTCTGTTCAGCCATATGTGATCCTAAATGATTGTTTTGGCACACGGCAGGATCAGAAGGGAGTAAGTCTATTTGGTACAGATTTTGCTGGAATAGATAGCTGAAAGCCTCAAAAAGTGACCCGATTTTGAGAAAAAAAAAACGCTCAAGAATTAATCTAGACGTGATGACAATTTAAAACCCCACAGGTTTTCACAGAATTTTTTTCACATTGTGAAATAAAAATAAAACATTTATTTTTTCCAATAAAATGTTATTTTTGCCCCAATCTCCCATGGTAAAAAAGACACTGCTGTGCACATGTTCCATCTCATGTCACGTCAAGGTTTTGGAAAACCTGAAGAGGTTAAAAGAACTGACCTGTCCGTTTTTTGAGCGACTTCCACTAGGAAGCTGTCCCCCTTTCTTTCCATGAAAGTAAAAGGGAAAAAATGCCGGTACTGGAAAACCGGCGGCAAAGCTGCTACAGGAAAAGACCCCATTTTATTTCCCGAAGTGGCTTCACATTTCAGCTTACGAAATGGTGTGGATGAGCTACACGTTTCACACTTTAGGATGCCAAAGGATATATACACACAAGGAAAAATTGACATGTTGCAGATTTCCAATGCATACTCTTTCCAACATATGATGCAGATGCTTTTTGCAACATGTGCATGAGATTATCTAGAATCTAATGCACAATGTTGGCCATTGTAAGTCGTAACAGATGTATGAAATATTTTCTCTGTTGTACATAACGTAAAAAACGTTTTCTGTATGTTAAACTTCATATCCATCTTATTCGGGAATATGCAGTAATGAGCAATACCCCAATCATTGTCATTACAAATTTTTCACTGCTTCCTGCAGTAACGATCAACAGGATAAGTGATCAATGCCAGCATAGAGGATGCACGGCTGATGCATAACCTACTGCAGCTTCTTATGGAATTGCTCCCATATACTGGATAATAAGAGCCGTTCCAAACATAACATTAGTTCATTTATTATAATGCAGTCCACTGAAGTGGCGGCGACCCCAAGAGAACTTGTTCCTGCGACGTGGTTATATAAGCACTAATAACAGTCGGATTATTACAGATTTTGCATTGCTTTGATTTTGAGGGTGTCTCAGTGTCCCTCCAGAGGTCGGCACCTTTCCATTCCTCTGCATTGGCCAAAGCTTAAATAATTGTGTTACTTCCTGAAAATAGCTCCAATATTTACCATACATACATGGAAATCATTAGTTTTCAGAAAACATAAAACCAAGCCACCTGCTGGAACACTCAGCTAGCATACATTTAATCTCTTCCTCTCGACACACAAACAGCCATCCTGGACCTGCTATTCATTACCCCAGTCCGAGATGCTCATACAAAAATTTATAGCTCATTTCTAAAGCACCACCAAAAAAAACTGTGCTGCCTCTGTTATATTGCTAGTAGGTAATCAGCGCCCTGGGAGGCAAGATTTCATGGGTTCGCCGCATTGGATGTGTCAAAATAATTTATAATTTGGAGTTTTCCTCCATTGAAAACTTTGGCAACGGAGATTTGTCGGCTTCTGATAGAAATAAAATCAACTTTTACTCTATGTGACTGTAGACTTGAGAATCTCACAAAGCGCACATTGCCCGTTGTCAGGATTCTCCGATGCTGGCGAGGGACTGGGTGGTCATGTGACCACAAAATGCGATTTGTATACTTCCGGCCACATTCCGACTAGACGTGTCCAGCCTTGCTCAATTCCCTTGTATTGAACAAAGCTGTGCACGTCCTCCAGCTCCATGACAGCACGCACTGTGAGGATTCACGCGTCCTGTAGTCACATAGCGTAAACGCAGACATTAAAACCCCAATACCTTAAGTTTCACCAAGGGACGGGAATAGATAAAGGAAGGGGTGTAAGAAAACCTCCTTAATGTGTGGGGCCCATTTTGCCTTAAAGTGCAAGTCTTTCCTTATTTACTAATTTAGTATGTGATCAACAAGAACACCCAATCCCTTTTCTTTCCCGGTGACTTCTTAGTTTTACCACCTCTTTGAACTTATGATGCCCACAAAAATTTGTTTGGGGATTTGTCCATAATTGAACCTCATCTACCAAGTACAAGCCTGAACTCATCTCCCATATATATATATAAGAAAAAAAAGGGCAGTACAAAAAAAATCCCCCAAAAAGGGTGCCAAAATCTTCCCAGGTATATAGAAATCCAAGAAAAAAGGAGGCAGCACACCATTCAATCTTCATGGTTTAAAGGTGCTTAAGTTTTTAATAGGGCCCCCCCCCAGCGACGTTTTCGGCTCATACTGAGGTGTGCTGCCCCGTGACGGGGTCCCTTTAAGATGGTTTAAAAATTTTTATGGGGATTCATCAGGACATGGATCCCCTTATAAAGTGGTTTTTTGGGTCTGGTGATTGGTGGGGCTCACGGCAAAGCAATGTCGTGTCCCGTTTTGCGTTATCCATTAATAACCCCTTTTTTGGATTTTGGTGCCCTGGGGCCTGTGGGTTTCAGCTGGGGGTAAGTGTGGTGGTCATTTTTGGGTCACCAGAGTTGAAGCTTCAAGGACCTTTGTACTTTTTTGAAAATGTAAAAATGTTTGTAATGTTTTTAATAAAAGGCCATTAAATTTTCCAACTTTGTTGTCTGCCATTTGTTTAAAGGGTTTGAGAGGAGGGTTTGGGGAAAGGGGGGGGGGGTTCTTCCCCTTTAAAAGGTTAAGGGTCGCGGGAAACACCAAAAAATTTAACGATAATACCCAATGTCATTGGGTTTCCAAATCACCTCTTCATAAAAACAAGGGTATTTGAAAAACTTCTGTCCTTTGTAAAACCATGCTGGTTATCACCTGTAATATTATTTCTGTCACGTACTCTTGCAGATAATCCCTTTAAAACGAGCACCTCAAACTTTTTTCCTAATGGATGTTAAGCTTACTGGCCCTTTTTAGCTGGGACAGGGAAATCTGTGGTAACCATTAGTTGTCAGAAGGTTGGGAAATTTTTTATCCTGCAAAATCAAAAATTCCGGACCAAATAAATAATATAAGTTAAGCAATGACTAAATTTTACTAAACTGTTATGACAAATTGCAAAATGGAATTGTAACGGGTAGGAAACGGAATTACCATGCCCCATCCCACCCAAGACGTCTGAGCCTTTCCTTATTTAGGGCCCATACAAAATTTGATCAATGACAGCTGAACTCACCATTTTTCAGCAGGACAGTTTAAAACCATCCAATTTTTAAAGAGAGTTTCCTAAGCTCACACAGATAAGGTCACAACTATTACTTCCCTCTACTCATTGAATGTTCCCAGTCATTCAGCAAAGTTTGCATAAATCAATATTAAAGGCAAATATCTAAGAAACTGTATAACATATATTGTGAGAGAAATATGCTTCTTTCTCCTGTGACACGCATCACCCTCCTAAACTCATCATGTGCTCAAACTGCTTAAATCTACTTGGACAAAACAAGATTATCTGCATACTCACTGAACTATCAGGTTACGCCGCTATAGTCTACAGAGAGAAGGAGGGTGATGCAGGGCTAAATGCAGAATGAAAGAGAGAAGTACAGACAAACTAAAACTGCATCACAGTCTGTAAGTCTTTTATCTAACACCAGGGCTGTTATTCACAGCTACACTGCTCAGTAACAGCCGCATAATTTCCTGCACTGGCAGATGCTTTTACATAGAAAGAGGAAAAAGGAATCGTTCAAGTCTGTGTGTGCCATGTATGGAGAAATATAGTAGACATTGCCACTCACTAGCTCAGAGACAACTAAAAATTAGAGATAAAACTTAGACACTGTAGATGAGATAACTGATGAAATATTCAGGATACAAGTCACACAATGGCCAGAATAAGTGTTATTCCTCATGAAAACCCCACAGATAGCTCAGCTCATTTTGAAAGTCACTGGTACACTGAGACCATTTTTATTATAGCCAAGGGAGCCATGGAGCAGCTACCCATCATTAACACCTTAAAGAAGGGAGTCCCATCCTAATGAGTGTGGCTCCCAAAAATGCCCCTCGAAATGGAGGGGTGTCCACATATTCCCTCCCTAAAGGTGAAAAACAATTTAAAGGGTTGTCCATCCCAAATCTATAAAGTCTGTAGTCACTCTGTGCGACTGCAGACTATGAATGCCCCCCAGCACACGCACTGTGTGCTGCGGGGATTTCGCCGGTTTCTGAGCTGGGACCGGAGGGTATGTATTAAAGCCAGATGTATTTGATGCAGAATTTCCAGCAGCAAACATGGTGGAATCCACAGAGAATATCTAATATCTACAGTATAAACTGACATGTGAATGAGATTGTAATCCACAACGATGACACTGCACCACACTGTTAAATTACCGTCCGGAGAATCACTAGCATATCTGTCTCAATGTGAACAAGTCCTAAGGCGAAGCATCACTTAAGGAAGTTTGACACTACATTTGAAGTCAATTTATTCTACTAAATGTATGATCAGATCCTTCACACTATGAGAGATGATTAAAACATTGTGAAAAGGCGATAATTGACTTCTGATAATCCACCGAGCTTAAAAAAAAGAATAAAGCAAATTTAAAACATTAGATTCCACTGGGAATAAACTGACTGCTTATTATCTCCTTTTACTCACAACGCATATACAGGCCCAGACGGCCATTAACCATGCTGGAAACCGCGGCAATTAACTTGTATAATTATGTAATAATATGACAAGAGCATCAGTGAATCAACTAGACAGTGACAATAATGCAAGACCTCAGCGAAGAAAGAAAGATTGAGAGCCGGAAATAATTATTTAATGCTCTACTTGGTTGCAATTAGATTTGTTAAAGTCACGCCAATTACTAGCCATGTCCAATGGATGTAGGTGGGGAGGCCTCAGACTTGAGCTTATATAGCAGGGTGCGTGAGACTGAATAATAAGTTTAACTTTCCGGACTTTCTTAAAGGGTTTGCACCATAATGCAAGTTTTCACCTGTGCACAGGAATAGTGTATCACTTACTAATCCCATTGATGCCATTTTTTTAAAATAAAGCGATGGTCCGCAATGTGCATAGCCGCTTGCGGTCACTAGATGTAGCCAAAATATTTTCTTTAATAAGTTTGGCCATGTTATCTTTAAAAGTGATAAGCTAGGAAAATGTAACTGTTATGAATGTGCTAGAGATGGTTTCTGAGCAGAGGCTCCCTCTGGTGGTTACAGACAGTAACTGAACCTTTCAGCGAGGAAATGGCAATCTGGGTTCACTGACTGGTCTGATATAAGGGAGGTTCCCTCCCATGATGGTTGCCGGTGATCAATTGTTCTTGTCTCAATTGTGGTTCCTGGTTCATTTGGAAGTTTGCTTAGTCTTGCCTGCATCTTCTGCTATCAGATAAGATATTTTCTGCTTTATTTTTGTGCTTGCTTTTTTGCATTGTTCCCTGCACTTCTGTGGAGGTCAGCCAGGTCCCCCTCCGGGGGGCTTGTGCTCCTCTCAGTTTATCTGAAGCCACTGTTATTTGTTCATTTGCTTTTTCCTGTTTTTTACAGTGGCTGCGGCTTAGTTTTGTTACACCAGAGATCTGATTTAGGTGGTATAGATCGTGTGATCTCAGGTGTTTTTGCAATCAGAGAGTTTGTATTTTTTAGGAGGTTTTTTTGGATTGCAGTGAGTTTTCTTCCTGTACTTTTCTGTCTAGACAGATTGGGCCCAGCGTTTGCTCATTCTATTTTCTGTCTGTGCCGTGCTTCTTCTTGTCTAACCGCCATTACATGTTTGGGGGCTTCCTATTTCTTTGGGATCTGCTCCAGGGTAGATAGCTTCATCTTTCTGCCTTTAGGTGTAGTTATCTCTCAGGCTGTGACGAGGCGTCTAGATCAACGTAGGAACGCTCCACGGCTACCTCTAGTTGTGTGGTTAGTTCAGGTTACTGCAATCCAATAGGTTCCAGCCTTTCAGGTGTATTGCCGTTTTTGCTTATTCTCCTCAGCTACCAAACACAACATGTAACACTTACTCATGAAGTTCAAATAAAGGGTCACTCCACTTCTTTTTCATTGGTGGTCTATCCAAGGGTAGGTCATTAAAAGGCGTTATCCAGGACTATTTTTATTTTTTTATAATGGGCTAAAAAACTAAAGGCAAGTAGTTCTAATACCTGCGTGTTCTACACAGAGCAGTTAATGACCATTCCTGCAAGTGAATTGGGTGTCAGTCGACAGAGGCAGCTCCTTCTCTTTTGCTTTGCTCTGCTGACGGGCGTAATTGCCAACACATGCTGACTGACTACTGCTCCCCGCGCCAAACTGCGGGGAGCAGACTGTCAGTCAACATGAGTCGGTAGTTATGCCTGTCGACGAGCAGCCGAAGTGAAGTAGCTGCTCTGTAAACATTGAGCAGCTGAATTGCCGCAGGCACAGTCAAAGACTATTTCTTACACTAGCCAGTTCATCCGTGCTAATTGTGAAAAGGCAGGCCATAATTAATATAATGCGTTTATAACGACAACATATTCCGTAGCGTTTGTGCCATGCATCATTTCATATGGTTGATATTTGGAAGGTATTTCTGTTTTTGGTAAAGTGTCCCTAAAGATAACATAGCAGTAGGTGATATATTTGTCACAGAGATGAAATGACACACATTTGCGAAATCTAGGCCGTAGTTACGGTATTTATGAATTTATAATTTACATCTCCCGCCTGCTCAATATGCATCCCATATACCGAAAACCTTTCTTCATAATGACCTAGATTATCATGAATCCATATGAGCTCCTTGAAATTAGAAGCTAAGCAGTTTTTTTTTATGTGGGGTGGGGGCATATATTCTTTTTTTTGGAACTTCAGTCATAATTAAGGAATGGTGCAACATGCAACATATTCAAGCCAAGCATGAGTCAATGCACCTGAACAAGAAATGCAAATACCGATCCCTCTGAATTAACAAGCGAATGATGGCTCAAGTGCAGGAGATTTATCTATTACTAGGCAAAGAAAGATGTTTGGAAATAGGAGCAATGCCTTCCTAAATGTTTCTCTTGAGGCCTAGCTAAGCGCCCTCGTCCATCACTAGAGATGGGCAAACCGAACAGTAAGGTTTGGCGTCTGTACCGAACACCTACTGTTCCGGCACGGACACCGAACACAGAGCTGAAGCTGACAACGCTTGAAAATTGGGACAATGTAAAAAAAAGTTATTAAATAATGTAAAAATATTTTTTTTAAAACCACAAAATAAAGAACAAGAACAAATATTAATTCAATAAATTAATTTTTATGTAAACACAAAAATAAACAAAAAAAAAAAAGTACACATTGGTATCGCCGCATCCGAAATGACTCAACCTACAAACTGTCCCACATTTAGTTAACCCCTTCAGTGAACACCGAAAAAATAAAAATAAAATGAGGCAAAGAAATATGCTTTATCATTCCTGAAAACGTCATCTTGTCCCCCAAAAAACGAACCGTCATACACTCCATCAGTGAAAAATAAAAAATTATAGCTCTCAGAATAAAGCAATGCAAAAAATGTAGATTTTTATAAATAGTTTTTATTGTGTAAAAGCGCCAAAACATAAAAAAAAACTATAAAAATGTGATATCACAGTAATCAACTGACCTGAAGAATAAAGCTGCCTTATCATTTTACCACACAAATTAAAAAAAAGAAAAAAAACAAAACAATTCCTAAATTTCTGCTTTTTGTTTATTCTGCCTCCCAAAAATTGGAATATAAAGCGATCAATAAACGTCATGTGCACGAAAATTGTACCAATAAAAACATCGACTGGTCCCACAAAAACAAGCCCTCACATGACTGTCACCCAAATATGAAAAAATTATAACTATCAAATATGGGGATGCAAAAACTAGTTTTTGCAATAAAAAGCGTCTTTTAGTTTGAGACAGCAGCTAACATAAAAACCCGTTATAAATCTGGTATCACTGTAATCGCACCGACCCGAAGAATAAAGTTGTCTAATCACTTATTTAACAAAAAACAAGGAACGGCATAATAAATAAATAAACCAATTCTTCACCTGCTTTTTGTTTGTCATTCTGCCTCCCATAGATTGCAGCAAAGCTCGGCTCACATTTATCCGGCGCTCTACGCTGAGCGCTTACAAACACGGGTTTCCATGTAAAACTCTGAAATACATAAATTCGGAAAATCCCTACAATGAGGCAGATGGAGGCACTGTGGGACGCCGCTGACCTGTGATCCGGCGGTGTCAGTCTTTTTAGAGTGTGCAAAAAAACACAGTTTTGTCACTTTTTAAAAGAAGGACACCGCTGCACAGAGGCCAGACGGAGTCCATGGTAACTCTGCTGCCTCATTATAGTGAATGGCTCCCTCGAGACATTCATCTGATCACGTCACTAGTAGATGTAGATGTAAATCCCAATATAAGTGCTCAGCGTAGAGCGCCGGATAAATGTGATCCTAAATGTTATGTAACAAAAGCTTCAACTCAATCCACAAAAAAAGAAAGACCTCACGCAGATCCGTCATCTGTTAATGATAAGATAGGGGGTTATCCACGTTACTGGTAGCACAAAGGCTCAGGAAAAAGCGCATAAACTCCCGCCCTCCAAAAGAATTCAGCAAATTCAGAGCTCCCAAATCCAAATGCCCCCTCCCTTCTGAGCCTCACAGTGTGCCTAGACGCATTTAGCACCCACATATTTGGCTTTTCTGTAACAATGAGAGCCCCCTAATTTATGGGTGCATGTCTCCAGAAGCATGAGCTGGGCCCTCTACACCGTACTGTCACTACAACGTACTGGTCAATACAAGGGCATTTAAAATTTTTTCATTCAATAACAAAACATTGCTGCTTGTTTATCAAAAACACCCAGTTAGTCAAAATCTCACTACACCAGTAGATCAATTCCCAAAGAGTAAAAATTTCCAAATCGTGTCATTTGGGGGAGACCGCAAACTATTCTAGTTAAATCTGCGCTCCAGGAAGCAAATATGCTCCGTCACTCCCGAATCTCGCCGTTGGCTAACCAGTACTGTACAGCCACACATGGGGTATTTCTAATTCAGCAACAATTGTGGGCCCAAATTTTAGGCTATTTTTACCCTTTCCCAGTGTGAAAATGTAAATCTGGACTAAAACTAATTTTGGGGGGGTAAAATGTAATTTCTTCACTGCCCAATTGGGTGTAAAATTCTGTACCCCCTGTGCTGTCAACATGACATTACCCCCCTAGTGAATTAATTGGGGAAGTGGGTTTGAAAAATTGGGGTCATTTATGGGGGGGGGTTTGTGTCTGGCACCTCAGGAACTCTACCAATATGACATGGCACCCTTAAACCATTCCCAGCAAAATCTGAACTCCGTTGGCGTTCTTCCTTCTGCAGTTTTGACCCTATGAGGTATGTGTGAGCTCAGGAGAAATTGCACGACATTTTGGGGTCCATTTTTCACTGCTATCCTTGTAAAAAATGAAAACAATTGGAGGCTAAAACACCATTTTTGTGGGAAAAATTTATATTTTTTATTTCACCGACCAACGTTGTAAAATTCTGTGAATCCCTGTGGGTTCAAGGTGCTCACCACAATCTAAATCAATTCTTGGGGTCGTTTCAAAAAATGGGGTCATTGTGGGGGGTTTTTTACACTGTTAGACCAAATACAAAAGGGGGATAAATAATTGATTCCAGCAAATGTTACATTCAAAATTAAATGACACCCCCACCCTTCGAGCCCTGTTGTGCGCCAAACAGGAGTTTTCCTTCATATATTGCTCATCGGCGTATCATGAGAAAATTACACAACAAATTGTATGGTGCATTTTCCCTGTTGCCCTTGTGAAAATAAAAATTGGGGTAAAGAACCTTTTTGTGAGAAAAGACGGATTTTTGGTAAGAACTTACCAAAAACCTTTCAGCGAAGAAGGAAGGGAGACACGTTCTTACGTGGGTAGGCGGAGCCCAATGAGATAGAACACCTCAGATTAAAAAGAGTGTTGACCGGCCCCTCCAGCTCGGGCTTTCCTCTCACTCTCCCTCGACACAAGCTTAAGGAAGAGCAATATCCCAGGGGAGCAACATAACCCCTTCTGAAAAATTCAGAAAGAAAACACAAAAATACAGGTTTCATGCATGGGCAAAAACCACACGTTCCAGGTCTCTCACTGGACCTGCCATTGCGATGGCTGGCGATGTGGAAAAGAGCCTTAGCGCGTCAACCCAACCAGTAATCGCTTCAGAGGAGGGTCACCCGCATCTGAAAACAACCCAAAACACTTCTCCATGGGAGGGATTGTCTCCCCTTCCTTCTTCACTGAAAAAGGGTTTTACATAAGTTCTTCCAAAATCCGTCTTTCAGTTCGATGAAGGAAGGGAGACCAGTTCATTAGTGGACGTCCCAAAGCAGTCCAAAATTAAGGGGGGAAAAAACCATAAAAGGCAAACCCAACAACCTAAAAAATGCGCCTGCGCTAAAAAAGTTAACGAGAATTTAAACCACAGCCGCCTGCGAACCCAAGTCCCGGGTGCATCAGCGAAGCACTAACGTCCACCTTATTTAAAAATTTTTTAAAGGTGTGGACGGAGCGCCAGGTCGCCGCCCGGCAAAGCTAACCTGCCGAGGCCCCTTGATGGAAAGCCCACGATAGCCCACATCTCGTGGAATGGGCCGAAAACCCCAATGGGAAGGTTCGCCTTAAGTCGGTAAGCCTCCAAAAGGCCCCACCCGGATCCAACGGCAAGAATCCTTGGAAGCCGATGACCACGTGCGACCTGCTGGAATCACAAACAGGGAGTCCGACTTCCGAAAATTTGAGTAAACGACAAAAAAAAACTTCAAACAGCACAATATTCAAGTGTAAAAGGCCCCGCCCCTCGCATAACGGGGCCCCGGACAAAGAGGGGCCAAATACCCGGGGTTAACAAAAATTTTGGACACCATTTGGGGTGGAAAATTCGCCCCGCGTGCGAAGCCTACCGATCCAAAAACCCGGAAAAGGGGAGGCGGCAAGAAAGGGCCCCAATCAGAACCCTTCAAAAAGAGGGCCGCCACTAGGAAGGAATTTCCCAAAAGAGCAAAAAGGACTAACAGAGCCATGGTCAAAAGGCCTGTGTTGAAGAGCCCAAAACAAGTTGAGCCCCCCGGGAACGGGGCCCCCGAGGGGGAAAAATAGGGTTACACCGCAAAAAAGGAATCGTCCCTAGGAGGCTATAGCCTTTGAACAGCGGGGCGAGCAGAAACCGCCCCCAGGGTGCTCACTGCCAAACCCTTGTCTAGCCCAAATTCGAGGCCCCAAAAAAGGGAAGGGAAAAAAAAATCCGGGGGGTTTTTTAAGCCCCAAAAAACCCACGAAAAGAAGGCCCCAAAGTCTTGGGGAAATCCTAGTAGTACCGGCCCGGGGCAGCTCGAAAGGGCAATGACTGGCCCCTAAAACCCTTGGGGGGTCAAATTTGGGTCTCAAGAGAACGCCGTCAAACGCGAGTTTTGGGGTCCATGAGGCCCCCCTTGGGTTAAAACAGGTCGAGCGAAAAAAAAAAAAGAGGAAATTGGTGGGCTGCGGAGGCCCCCCAGGTCGGAACACGTCCCCGGGCCAATGGGGGGCTATAAAAAAGCCGGGATTCTCTCTGTTGATCCGACTAGCACCGAGGAAGCAAAAATCGGCGGAAACACTAGTGACTCGAATGGCCCCCACGGGCCACAGGCATCCCCGCCCACCCTTTGGGGCCCCTTGTCCCTTGGACATGAAAGTGGTAATTTGGCATTAAACCCTGGATGCCATCAAATCCACTTGGGGAGTTCCCCAAGGGGCCAGCATAAAAAAAAATTTCGGATGAAGACTCCATTCTCCGGGATCCTCTTCCGCATGAGAAAAGCCCCCCGGATATTCTGGACTCCAAAATGTGTCGCGAGATGGCTGGACCCGGGGTCCGGCCCATAACAAGACCAGCCACCCCCCCCATGATTGGGAACCCCTCCCCCCGCCTTGGGGTTTAAAATTTCCGACCGCCGTCGATTGTTGCCGCATCGGATGGCAGACCGCTCAAAGGGACCGCCTTTTGGAGGAAAGGAAAAATTCCCCCAAAATTCCGGTTTTGAGGGGTTAGAACGACCCCCGATGACCATACCCCTGAACCGGGACGTTCCAGACACCCCCCCCCCCCCCCTTTCAGGCCGGAACGGTGGTTATGACGACCGCCTGGGGAGAGGGGGAAAGACTTCCCCAGGGATAACGTCCTGGATTTTAACCACCATCCTAGGGATTCTCGCCCCTGGGAGAGTGTGACACGCAACCACAAACCTCAATCCCAAGGCCCGGGCCTTTGGAGGGCCCGGAAAAAAACGGGGAAAAAAGGAAGTCCCCATGGAGCCACATCAAACCCGAAGGCGCTACACCTTCAAGGGGGACAACGCTGTCGGACTTCATAACCGTACTGTAAAAAGGGACTTGCTTGCTTGACGGGGGCGGCCCCATGTCGTCCGGTCGAAATGCTTCCCCCAAAAAAGGAATGACTGCGACTTTTCCCAGAGACGATTTCCCCCCCAAATTGACCAGCCCCGAACTCCAGGAGCGAGGATAGATTGCAAGCGTCACCGCCCCTTCTTTGGGGGACGCCACAAAAAAAGGTGTCCAGTGGGGAAGAAACAAAACCCCCCCTGTCTTCAAAGGGTTTTTTGCCATGAGAGGCGCCAAATTTTTTTTGAAAAAACTTGAGCACTGAGACCAACCCAAATGGCGAGAAAAAGGTACCCGGGGAAAAACGGGGAAGCTTGGGGGCCCCTTCGATTGGAAAGTGCAAATAAGCGTCGGATTCGGTTGACACCAAAAAAAACGTTTGCGCAGGGCCGCCACAAGGAGCGAACGACCCATGCAATTTCCCCCGGGCGTGGACTCCGATTCATTCTTTTGGATTCAAAAGGGGCCAAATTTTTCCCTTTTTTGGGGACCACAAAGAGGTTTTTAAAATATAACCCCCCTTTCCCCGGCCCCCGGGGGAAACCCCGGAACCCCCCCACCTTTCTGCAAGGAAATTACCTCCCACAGTAGCGGGCTCTGACGGAAAAAGAGATTGACAAAAACTGTCTGGGGTCGGAAAGAAAAACTTGAAAACAGCCGCGACACAACCCCGGTCCCCAGGTGTCCACACCGGGGGAACCCAAAACGGTTGAATTGGAGTAAACGACCCCCCCCGAGAGGCTCAGTGATACCCTGAATCGACCCTTCGGGCTTTTTGTCTTAACGGAAGTTCTGTTTTAGGGAAAATTTTTAAAAAAAAAGACGAAAACCAAAACCCCAGAGGGCTGACCCAAAATCCCGGACCAAATCCGACAAAAACCCCGGGCCAGTCCTGCCAGACGCAGAATCACAGTCTGCGTGCGGGTAAAGGATTCTTTTGCCTTTACCTTGGCATCAGCTCCGTAAGGCAGGTCCAAAATATGACCTGTTTGGAAACTGCGTCCCCCCTCCCTGTCTAAGCCACAGTGCCTTTCGGTGTCCCCAAGATTGTGCCCTGAGTAGCAGTGACGCAGTATCCCCAAAACTTGAAAAGCCCATTACCTGATAGGGCGATCCCCTTGCCCGCCTCCGTAGACGGCCAACCGGCTGGGGAAATTTCCCCAAGACACATGGCCCCTTAATTGAACCATGTTCCGCGGGTTCTCGAGATTTTTTTTTTCTGCCATCTATGTTTTTCTGTCCGGGGGGTCCTGCAGACTCCCTTTTCCCCTTAAGGGGAGGATTTTGCTAAGCTGGGATAAAGGGCACCACTTCAGGGAAGGACCAAAATTATCCAAAACCCAAGAAAAGGTAGGTGTCTCAATTTTCTGGACACAGGCGCCTTCCCACCCCCCCTTTAAGTCCCATGTGGTAAAGCTTGATCGTGATGAAAAAACCGGGGGCCGACTTCCCGGGGCGTCCAGATACCCCTCCGGAAACGAACCGCCTCCAATAAAACCTCTTTCCCCCCAAAAAGAGGGGGGGTGTCCCTCCGCCCCCTTGCCGAATCGGTTTTTTTGTTCGGGAGGAAGGCACCCTTGTGTCGTTCCCCTGCATGAAGGATCTGCTGACACAAAATAAAAAAAATCAGACGGCCTCAATAGAAAACAGCGGGGCCTCCATTTCCCCCAGGGGAACCTCGCCGCCTTGCGCTTAACGCCGTCGATTTGGCGTCAGACTGTAGGGATCTGGGGAGGGGGTTGCACAGTATAGGGGGGGGTTAAACCTGTCAGTAACAAAAAATTGTTTCTTAAAAAAAAAAAAAAAGTGGGGTTAAGTTTAAAGGAGAGCCCCCCCAGCTGCCCCCTTAAAAGATTTAAACCCCCCTAAAAGGGTTAAAGTCGCAGCCCCCCAAAAACCTTTTAATAATGAAAAGGGGGGGGGGGCCCCCCCAAGTGCCTCTTAAAGGGGCAGCAGAACAGGACGCATGCCACCAAAAAAAGAAAAAACTTCCAGATTGGCTTTTAGAAAAGCAATGACCCAAAGTCATTAAGGGGACCTAATGCTTATGCGTTGTTAATGAAACGCCCAGTTGGCAGCTACTAGCGACATTTAAACATGGTTACCCAACATGCTAGTATGCGTCGTTATCGGCGCATTGGGGGGGTTTTTCCCCAACTTACAGGAACGTATGTGGCGTATTACTGTCGCAGACCCCCCACAACCCTTTATTGAAAGGTGTGCGACCCCCTTATGAGAAACAGCTGGGGCGCGCGTCTGCCCCCCAATTTGTGCCTCAAAAGGGCCCGCGCGGGGGGGTAAGGGGTTAAGCTTTCCCCTAGGTAGAACGACTCACCCAGCTGGTTCCATGCCGTGCAGCGTCTCCGGGGAGGGGGGGAGGGTTTCCGAGGGAGCTTCAGCCTGTCAGAATGGCTGCCCGCTGTGCCTCCTGTGCTTCATGGAGAGCCGGAAAAAGGGACCCCGTAAAGCGCGCGCTCAGGCGGCGCGAAATTCAAAAAAAAAAAAAGCGCGCCCCCTTTTTTCCCCCCTCCTCACTTGTCCTGAGACCCCTGCGGACAAAAAACCACAGTCCCCGGGGAAAAAATTCTGTAACCGGCTGCCGCAGCAGTCGCTGAATCACTCACACACATAAAAAAATGTGGGGTACTCCCAGCCAAAAGCGCCACAGGTACCCCGGGGGTTTCTGGCGCTTCCCTCGCCCCCCCGGGGCGGGGAACGCAGTGCCCTGCGGGGTTTGCGCCCCCGCCAGGAAGCCATCCTCACCCCCCAGGGCCGGGGTTCTGCGGGCCCCATCGGGAAAATTAAAAAAACAGATCCCCCAAGGGAAGGTGGGGGTCCGCAGGCTGAGACCCTGGGACCTCAAGACCACTTCGGAAACCTCAAATTAAAAACGGAGAGCTGATAGGGGGCCCGAGGGGGGGGCCGGGGTCAACACTTTTTTTAAATGAGGTGTTATTTTCTGGGCTCCGCCTACCCACTAGTAAAAAATGTGCCCCTTTTCATTGAAGCTGAAAGGATTTTTTTTTCGCTGCAGGGAAGGGGGGAAAACAGAATTTTTTTATGGGGGAGGCGGGCCCCAGATCAGGATGACACCCCAGATAAAAAAGGGTTGACTGGCTGGCTCCTCCAGCTGGTCCTCCTCTCAGCTCCTTTTTGTCTAAAAATTTTAGTCTCAGGGGATGGTCTGCTAATGCAGCTCCTCAGAAGATTTTATTATTTTTAAAGGACAAGGACTTTTGGTCACGTTGGTTTAAAGGGGGTTAGGGGTACCCCGTGCTGTACCCCAAAACCCCTTGGCGGATCTGTATTTCACTATGTCCCTGCAAAAATTGCGGCCCTGGGGTGGGATGGCTTCCCTGGCGGGGCGCAAAAACCCAGGGCGGGGACGGTTTCCCCGCCCCGGGGGGAAGCTTGGGCAGCGCCCAAATCCGAGGGTTCCCTGGGCGTAAGCTGGTGGCTCCCATTCCCTTTTTTTTAAAATGTGTAGTCTTTGGACTGCTGTGGAGCGCTATTCATTACCACATGTGCTTTAAAGGATGCGGTGGCGGTTTTTACAGTATTCACTGTGATTTTTGGGAGTGGCCCTTTTAAGACTGCGGGTTTGGGGGGTTATTTTTGTATTCCGTGGTTATCAGTGGTTAACGACTGCGGGGGCAGGTTATTACATGATTCACTGTGATTATGTCAGTGTTTTTTTAACGACTGGGGTGGCAGCAAAATTACAGTGTTCACTGTAATATGATCAGTGTGCGTAACGGCCGGGGCGACCCCGGTACATGTATTAAATACGGGGGAGGGAGGGATTCCCGTTTTTTATTTAATTTTTTGGGCACTTGGCGCGCGCTTTCTGAGCAGTCTCCTTTCCTGCATCTTCTACATGGAGACACAGAGCGGGGCCCCATTAATGAGGAGCTGGAAGCTCCTGGGGGCATCGCCTCCCTTTCCCCCCGGCAGCTATTCCACCCCCGGGAGTCGCTTCTGCGGAAGTTAACCCCCCCTTTAACTGCAGGGCCCCCCTTTCCGTCCGCATATTCGGGGGGCCAGGGCATTTTTTTGACCAGTTCCTGAAAAAAAAGCCCCGTCCGCGAGGCTATGGGGGGCTGGGGCTTAACCCCTTGGAAGGGGTTACCCTTGTTTTAAAGGGTCAGCGGGGGAGCTCTGTGTAAGAGCTTTACCCTTCACTTTGAAAAACTTTATTTAATTTTTTAACCCGTCATATACTGTGTGAGGGCGTCCAAATGCTTGTGATTGATTTCCAAACGTCTGCGTTCGAGCTTATCCGCACCTACCCTGTACTACAGTGGTACTGGCCTGCTCACCTGACCCCTGCGCTTGTATTCGCTATGTCCTACGGATGTGCTTCCCCTGCGCCGCCTAGGATTTTGTGCCTGCGCCCCCCTCAGTATTTTTTTTTTCTGTTTAGTGTGGCATAGTTCCCCCCGCAGCTGGACCTTATAAGAGGCCCTGAGATTCGCCCCCTTTTTCATTAAAAGGGTTTGGGGGGGAGTTGTACTTTAACCCCTTATTGGCGGTTAAACTCTTAATGGGAGAAGCGGGGTAGCTCTCTCTTTAGAGCTTTTAACCCTTCAGCTTTTGTTTTTTTTTTAAGAAGCTTAGTTACTGAAGGTTTAGCCTGCCATATACTAGCAGGGCATGTCAAGGGACCTTCCCCAGTCCGCACGGCCACCTCGCGTACGACACGCAAACTGACTCATGCCGGTCGGAGGTTCCGTGGTTCAAAAGGGGCCTTCCTGGTTTTTTTTAATGGCCTGTTGCCTTTTTGGGGTTATGGAGTGTCGCTGATCCTCTGGGGAAGCCCCCCAAAAAAAATCGGTCCCTTTTTTTTTCGCTTAGCAAAAAAGTCGATTCGGACAAGGGGTTCGGCAGGGACTCCCTGCCTCTCTAAGGGCCGACTAAAATTTTGTGGAAGCCGGGGATTTTAGGTTACGGAAGAGGTAACTAGTTCCTGGAAGTCGGCCCATGTTAAAAGGGTCGCGGGGTCGCGCGTTTAAAAAAACTGTATCCTTTTTTTCTACGGAGTTGTTTTTAAGGGACCCTTCCCAAAAGTGAATGTTCCTTCTTCCAGTTAGAAATTTCCCCTGAAAAAGGGAAGGCAGTCTGCAGGACACGCTGGAAAAAAAAACGGAGACCACAATTTCCATCTGCAAGGCGTGGCATAGATTCGGTTTAAGGACAGGTTACTTTTAATTTCACCTGAGGGGTTGGGCCCCGTCAAGGACGGCGAGGCAATTTTGGTCCCCTCAAAGGGGGTAGATGGGCTTTTAGTTAAGGTAATGCTCATGCACCAGGGCGCAATCCGGGGGCAGTTACAGTCGAAGGCACTGAATTTTTATGGAAGGGTTTTTAAAAAAAGGGGTTTGCTATCTTTAGCTTAAAAGGGGGCAGCTATTTGACTGCCTCACGGAGCTGATGCCAAGGGAAGGGAAAAAAAAACAGCTTACCGTAGCGCAACTTGATTCTGCTCGGGGAGGACATCCCCAAGTTTTGGCAGCCCTTTTGTTCAAGGGTGACTGGGCCAACCTCGGGGGGTTTGTGTGTTAAAAAAAAAAAAAAAATCCGCAAAGGGGGATACTTGACATTCGTTGACCCAAAACATGAAGTCGCTTTGCCCGTTTGGCAGCCCGCGCAGATCGATTTTTTGGCAATCGAATTCGCGACGCTTATTGGCATGTCCCGTCGGAAGAGCTCACAGCGTTCCCCCCGTTTTTCCCCTAAAATCACCTTACCGGGTTTGGGTTGGCCATTGGGTTTTCTTAAAAGTCCAGAATTTTTAAAACGTTCTGGCGCCTAAATTCATGGCAATTCTTAAAAAACGGGGACTTACGATTGTCCATTTGGAGCCTTTCGATTGGGCCTAAAAGGGAAGTCGTCTT
This sequence comes from Oophaga sylvatica, assembly GCA_033576555.1. Classification (NCBI taxonomy): domain Eukaryota; kingdom Metazoa; phylum Chordata; class Amphibia; order Anura; family Dendrobatidae; genus Oophaga; species Oophaga sylvatica. The sequence goes on along the minus strand of JARQOD010000010.1, from coordinate 19,877,907 downwards.
GGAATCGTCGCAGGCAATCCGTTTTTTGAGGGCTTTTCGACCGGGCGGGCGGTGTTTTTCCCTCCCCCCCGACAAGCAGGCATTTGCCCAACGTACGTTATAAGGCGCGACAGCAAGTCCCCTTTGGAAGGATGCCCTTTCTGGGTTTTTGGGGGGTCCTGGAGCCCTCCTTTTTCCCAATTTTTATTCCAGAGCTCTACAGGCTCATTTAGTCTTGGGGAATCGGTGCAATCACTGGTTTTCGTTTTTCCCTTTCCGGGGTAGGGAAAACCCTAGGATGGTGGTCAGTCCAGGACGTTTTTCCGGGAAAAATCTTTCCCCCTCCGAAGTGGTGGGGCATAACCACAATGCCCCTGTGGGCTGGGGAGGGTGCTGGAACGATCTTGGGGGCCAGGGAGTATGGTATGGGGAAAGGGCGGTTTTTGATCAAATCCAAATTGAGGGAAAAATTTTTTTTTTGCCTCCAACCGGCGGTCTCCTTGAGGGTACGCCAGTCCGGGGGGGGCGACAAGCGCGGGGGTCGCGTTATCAAACCCAAGGCGGGACGGGATTCCCCGTGGGGTGTTCGGAACTGATTGGGCCGAGGGCAGGGTTCCCCCCTCTCGCAATTCACTTTCCGGAGTCCGAAACCACGGCGGGGTTTCCTCGGCGCGAAAAAAAAGGGGTTCCCGGGAATGGGGTTTTTTTCGCAATTTTTTTTTTCCCGCTGTGCTTCCCTTGGGGAACTCACCAATGGAAGATGGGGTCCGGTTTATACCAAATTCCGACCCCTTGTGTTCAGGTACAAGGACGAAGGGGGTGGCGGGGGACGCCTTTTGGTGGATCCTGGGACCATTTCGAGCTAGTCTATTTTTTCCCCCGATATCTTTACTTTCTTGGTGCTGCGTCTTCAGTGGAAGAATTCCGGCTTTTTTTGTAGTCAATTGGCCAAGGAGGAGTGGTTTCGACACTAGTGTCGCTTTTGGCGGCGCCCCATTTCCACTTCCTCGCCCGGGGTCCTTTTAAACCCGGGGGGACTCATCGTTACCGGTTTTGAAGTCTCTGCGTGTGACGGGAGTTTTGAGACCGAAAATTTAAAACCCCCGTAGGGTTTTTTCCCCAGAATCGGTACTATACTAGGATTTCCCAAAAAAAATTGGGGAAAAACCTTTTTTCGTGGGTTGGGATTTCACGGAACCCGAGAAAGTTTTCCTTCCCAATCGGGTTTTTTTCTACAGCATGGGTTAGACAGGTTTGACAGTTACACCCTAAAGGGGTGGGGTTTTCTGCTCTGCCTTTTTTTCGGAGGGCTTTTTGCCTCGCGGGGGGGACGTGCTTTCCTTTTCCGGGTATAGCTCGTAATTTCCGGGGGAAAGGGCCCCCCGTGTCTTCTTGGCGGTCAACCTTTTTTTTTGGGGGCTCTTCAGCAAAACCTTTTTGACCCTGGGGTTTGTACCCTTTTTTTAAAATTTTGGAAGGTGGCCTCCTAGTACGGTGCCTTTGAGGGGTTTTTCTGATTTGGGCCCTTTTTTCTTGCCCCCCTTTTTTTTTGGGGGTTTTTTTTTTTTCCGGGGTCGGGTAGTGCTTCGCACACGGGGGGATTTTTATCAAAGGGTCAAAATTTCATGTTAACCAGGTATTTTGTTGCCTTCACTCTTTCGGATCCGAAACGAAAAAGCGAGCTTTACACATTTTGGGGTTTTTAAGGGCCTTGTTTTTTTTTCTATCTATTATTAAAAGGTTTCGTAAAACGGACCCCCTTTTTTGGGTTAAGCGGGTCGGGTGGTCACGAGCCCCCAAAGGGGTTTATAGCTTTTTTGGTCCGGTCAGCTTTTTGGGAAAACTTCCCCTATTGGGGGAATTTGCCATTAAGGTTTTGAGCCCCCCCAGGGGAAACTGTGGCTTCATGTGGGTTTTTATAAGGCCTGGGGAGTGCAGCTCTGCCGGGAGGCAACTTGGCGCTCTGTCCAACTTTTTCAAAGTTTTTATAAGGGGACCCATGCTTCCGCTGATGCACCCCTGGACGAGGGCCTGAGGAGCTGATTTTAAAAAATTTCTAGATGAACTTTGTTTAGCGCTGGTTGCGCTTCCTTTTTAAGGTTTTTGGGGGTTTTCCCTTTTGTTGGGTTTTTTTCCCAACCCTTATTTTTAAAACTGCTTTGGGAGTCCCTCAGTAATGAATTACTGTGTCTCCCTCCCTTCATTGCGCTGAAAAGGGTTTTGGAAAAACCTTCCTTAAAATTTTTTTTTAGCAAGGAAGGGGGAGCACAGATCCCCCCAAGGAAAGTGTGTTGTTTTTTTTCGATGCAGCGCGATCTTTTGATAGCGATTACGGGGTTTTGGGTCGCGCGCTAGGCTCTGTTCCAGCCCCCCAGCTCTGCGGCGGTTCGTGAGAAACCCCGGAACTCGGGGTTTTGGCTTATTTGCTGAAAAACCTGTTTTCTTTGTTTTTTCTGGTTCCTTCGAAGGGGTTATTTCCCCCGCGGTGTTTTTGGTTCTTCCTTAAAGCTTTGGTAGATAAGGAGCTGAGTGGGGGGGAGCCCGGCGGGGACCAGCCGTCAACACGCTTTTGCTGAGGTGCATCCTGATCGGGGGTGCCTACCCATCAGAAAAGAATTAGGGTTCCCCCCCTTCCTTCGCTGAAAGGGTTTTACAGGTAAGTTCTTCCAAAATCCGTTTTTTACGGCCAACGTTATAAAAATTCTGTAAAAACCGGGGGTTCAAGGTGTTACCGAATCAAGATAAGTCCCTTGCGGGGTCTTTTCCAAAATGGGTCATTTTTGGAATGCTGCCAAATTTTAAAAAATTTTCCCCCATTTTTCTGAATTTTCTAAAAAAACGCAAGCCGTAAAACAAATTTTACCACTATCATAAAAAACAGATGTCAGGAAAAAAAAGCTCAGAATCATAAATTTTAAAAATGTTTCCGAGTTTTACCTAAATGGTTCATTGGTCGAACTGAAAATTTGGGTCTGGACTTGGGTCCTCATTCTGGTTGCGGTTTAAAAATTTTTGGTAAAATGTATAAAAAAATTATATTTTGTAACCTTTCGGGGGTTTTTTTTTCGGACGCTGCTTGGGTAGACAGAAGGCAGGAAACTTTTTCTTCAGCAAAAATTTTTTGGAAAAAACTGGCCGAAGTTTTTAAAGTCCACAGACCAGATAAAACAAAAAAAACAAAAGATGGGGGTTTTTACCCCAAAATTCCCTTTATGAAAATTTTCCCCTTCTATCAGGAACCCAGCTCATCTTGTGCCCAAAAACAAAAATGAATATGTTCCCCGTATGGGATTTTCCCCCTTTCTCCCCTTATGTCAAAAACCCCCCCGACGCCAATTGGGAACCACCCTATTCAGTAGTCATTTGTGGGGTTACAAGACATTTTTGGGCGGGGGGTTCCCCTAACCCAGACTGGACGGCTCCCCCCTCTTCAGTAATCATCGATGGGGTTAACAGAGACACCCTGTGTCCGGGGTACCTCAACCCAGACTGAGCAGCTCCCCCCTTTCTTTCCCAAACTGGGGGTTCAAGGACACTCCTATGTCGGGGCCCTTTTCACCCAAAATGGAGGCCTCCCCCCTCTTCGAGCTTACCCCCTGCATTCTCACAGAGATTTTTTGTGCCGGACCCCTCTGTGTCCCGGTGAAGAAGCTTAACACTCTTGGGCTGTTTTTGTGCCAGGAAACCTCCGTGTCCGGCAAAAAGCTCTCGACTGTGCCGCAGAACCTTTTCTGGCTTCCAAAATTAACAGTTTTTTGGCTCGGTTAAGCTGCAAGGTGCAAGAATGAAGGTGTAGTGCCTCTCTCCAACCAGGTCAAAAAAACCCACACTTTCCCTAAGTTACAAAAAACCTAGGAAAAATGTCACCCCTTTCCCCCCAAAATTTCCCCCACTGTCTCAAAACCCCCCCCCCTTTCTCCAGCCCGGAGGGCTGGTATCAGACGGAGGATTGGTAAAAAACCCTAAGAGACAGGAACACAGCTCAATCATACCCAACTCATTTTTATCTTTCCTGAAGAACCCCCTTTTTGCTTCATCTATTTTTCCATTTAAGCAGGGTTTCATCCCTTACACACACACACAACAATGTGTGATGTCACAGTCTTTAACCGTAGTTTGGGGGGGAAGGGAAAACTGGACAGTCAAAAATACACACTGCCCCATTAAATGGAGCCCAGCGCTGCATTCCCCCCCCGCCCCTCTGCATACAACTTTACCGGGGTATTTAGACACATCCCCTTGGGTGGGTTTGTAGGTGCTGGACCCGCCCAGTCTAAAAGTCCCCGGGGAAGCCCCCCCAATTATAGCACAAGTTCGCAGTAACTGCTGAACCAAAATATACCAGGCTTCCCCAAGGGCCCCCACCTTGGATACTACCCTCATACACCTCCATCATATCCTGGGGCCCTCCCCAGTGCCCCCCTCGTTCAAATTTGTGGGGTCGAACACCTGCCCCCCAAACCCCAAATCCCTCGGTGCCTCTGCCAGCACCCCGTCTCGTTGTTTTTTGGGACTAGCAAATACCTCTTTGTTAGGCCTCCCCCCCACGGTCAGATTTTGCCTTGCCCTTGTGTCGGTGTCACCCCACCCGACCTTTCTTTCCCAAAATGCTCCTACCGTCGTTGCGGCCACGATCCATCGTCCAGTCAGCTTCTGGAGTCTGAGTCTGACTCCTGTCTTTTCGTCCCCCACCGGGCCCACACTCAGCCTGAGCTAACAGAAGCGTCTCTTCCCCCCATTTTTTTTTGCATTTACTGCCAACCCCGGGAAACCCCCTTTTGTCTCTCCCTTTTTGGGCTGGAATGTCGCTCTTTTGTTCCAAGGGGAAAAACATCCCAATGGCATTCTGTCGGCTGAAGGTCAGCATCACCTTCTTCTCGGCCAAAACCTCTTCTGCACCCTTCCTTTTTTGCCTGGTTGTTTTTTTGTCATCAGATTTCATTATACCCCACTACCCTGTCTCCCCCCTTTTTCTCCCCAATTGGGGCTCCCTTCAGGTGACCTTCACTTTCTTTAAAATCCGCTCACCGGGGGGTCATAAATTTTTTTCTCATTCTACCTGCTCACTTTCAAAATACATTTATTTTCATTCACATCTTGCCACTGTCGGGGTTTACAACTTTCCCATTACATCTTGTCTGGAACCTTAGAAACTGTTATCTCAATTTTTCTTCACCCTTGGCCCCTAAAAAATTTTGACTATGTGAAACCCCCGCACTATCCCCCCAATAGCTCAGGTACCAGGGCACTCCGACCTCCCGGAATTCATTTTCCCCCAAAAAATAGGTTATTTTTTCATGGCGCAGAGGAAACCTTCCTCAGACCCCGGTCTTGGGGGAAACCCATCGAACAATTAATTTTTTCCGTCCGTTTTAAGAGGGGGGTCTCGCACCGGCTCCTCCCAAAATTTCACAGGACACGGGGGGTCAGGGACCTCGGTTCCCCAAAAACCACCCCCCTCGTTCCCAAAAACACCGCAAAAAATTTCTCTTTACACGGGCATCTCAGAACATCATATTTTGTTTTCTCAAAACATTTTCAATTCTCATCAATATCACACAAGTAAACAGCCACTACATTGTGTTCCCCCCTATGCTACCCTCAGTGGGGCTTCAACAATGTCATCAGAACACCTTCCCCAGAATCCTTTTACCGGGGAAAGTCATTAAAAAAACACAAGGGGGGGCCCCAGTTCTTCACTCCCCCACTTCACTGAAACCCCCCCGAGTTTGGGGGCCAAGCCCCCGGGAGTCTCGGGAGTTTTTTTGCCCCCTGGATGCACCCATATCAAGTCTTATCGGGATGAAGCCCTATCAATCAGGCTGTCACATCGGAAGTCATGGACTCTTGAGCCAAGAGGGCTGGTGAGCAACCATTTTTACCCCCCCGGGGAACCTGTGGTCCGCTCTTGGGGGGGTGGTCCACACACAGGTTCTGCGCAGAGAGAGAGGGATCTGCCAACACACATAGAATAAAAAATATAAAATGGTAAGTTGGAAGGGACCCCCCGGGTTTGGTCCCAAACCCCCCTCAAAGCAGGATTTCTAAATATCCCGAAGATGTCTATCCACCCCCTTTTTGAAGACTTCCTTGAAGGAAAACCTACCCCCTCTTGGGGACCCCCGTTAAATCATTGATCACCCTAACTGTCAAATTTTTTTTAATTTCAATCTGTTCCCTCCCATTCAGTTTCATCCCATTGCTTTAGTTTTTCCTTGTGCAAATGAAATAAGATGTCCTTTACAAGGGGGCCCGCCCTTTAGATATTTTAGACAGCATTAAAACTCCTCTCACTTCTTTTTTGCAAGCTAAAAATTCCCCCAAACCTGCAAAAACCCTTCCTCATAGGACATGGGGTTTTTAGACCGGTCCCATTTGGTGGTTTCTTGAACTTGCTCCCTTTTTTATGTCTTTTTAAAATGTGGTGCCAAAATGGACACAGTTTCGATGGGGTTTACCAAGAGGAGTAGAGGGCAATAATGACCCAGTGTCTGAGTATGTTTGTTATAAATCTAGAATTGCATTTGCCTTTTTTTTGCTGATCACCGTGACCTGTTAAGTCTGTGACATTAGTAACCCAAGTCTTTTTCACAGTCTGTTACTTTACCCCTTCCCCTTTTGTTATGCTTTTTTTTTTTTTATTGCCCCCATGTAGTACTTTGCATTTTTTTCCCGTTAAAATCCATTCTGTTAGTTTTTGCCCCTGCTCCCCTTTTGTATATCTTTTTGAATCCTCTTCCCCCCTTCTTATATTAGCTACCCCCCTAGCTTTGTGTCTCAGCAAAATTTTATCGTTTACCCCATTCCTTATCAAATCATTGAAAAGAGTTGAACATACGGGCCCCCAAAAAGAGCCTTGTGGTACCCCCCTTGGCATTTTCCAACTGGTTGCAGCCCTTTAAACCCCACTTTTGGGTCAATCAAAGCCTTATGAACCACCAACTTCCTTTTGTCCATTCCATATTATCATTTTTTCAAAAGGGGTTTGTTGAGATACTTTGAAAAATTGCTTTGCTAAGTCAAATTTACTTTTCTCAGTTTCCCTGACCCCCCCGTCTTTTTGTCAAAAGGAAATTAATTTTCGCTGACTTTTTTTTTACAAACCCATCGCCTGTTTAATCACTTATTTTATCCAGGTACTTGCATACATGTTCTTTAATAATTTGTTAAAGTTTTTCCCCTGTTAGAAGTCGGACCCCCCACCCCCCTGTAGTTCCCTGGGTCCACCTTTTCCCTTTTTAAAAGATAGGAACAACATTTGCTCTTCTCCTCTTCTGGAACTTCTCCTTTTCCCCCCAAGAATTTCAATTTTAGGACGGGGGTTCCAAAAATTTCTTCTGCTATCTCTTCAGTACCGGGGGGTTAATCCCTGGACCTGGAGCTTAATTTTCATTTTTTTTTGCTAAGTGTTTCCTCACTGTCTTTGTTTATAGTACCGGATTCTTCTATTCCTTTAAAAGGGCGTGAAGTTTTTTTTGATTTACTTTTTTTTTCTGAGAGAAAACAGACCCAAAATGGAATTTAAAGTTCAGCCTCAAAATCCTGCTTCCTTTTATCATTTCCCTGTAAAAATCCATAGCATCTTTGTTTTTTCTTTTACTTTTGCGCCCCCAAAACCTTTTTTGTTTTTTTTGAGTCACTGCAACCTTATTTTTTGTATTTTTAAAAAATCTATTTGTGCCCTGGGGGTTCTGCGATGGATTATATTATCTTTGATATGCCTCCCTTTCTTTTGTAACATTTCTTTCTTCCTTTTTGCATGTGTTTAATTTTTAGTTCATCCATCCTTTTCCTTTAAATGCCCCCCCCTTTTCCCCCTTTTCGGAATTGTTAAAGATTGTGCTTTTTTGGGAATTTTTTTTTTCAAGTTTTCCCCTCCTTCCGGGGCATTTTTTTCCCCTTAAAAAGGGTACCAGCCTTGGGGTCCCCCAATTCTTTTTTGGTTCCCCTTAAATTGCCTTTCGAAATCTAAACCTTTTACGTCTGAGCTTCACAGGTCTTCCTCCTCTTGGTACCAAAATTTCTAAAAGCATGGTCACTACCCCTAGGTCCCCCCCACTTTTACTCCTCCCCATTTCCTCCTTTTTTGAGGATTTTAACCCCCGGGAGCAGACCCCCCTTTTTTTCCCTTACCTTTTTGGGAAATTTAAAATTGTAGCAAGAGAGGATAAAAATTTTTCCTGGACCTGTTAGTTTTGCCTAGAGAGATTCCCAAAAATGTCTGGTAGTTGAATCCCCCATGCCAAAGTAAATTTTTTTTGGGGAATTTGGCCATTTGATGAAAAAAAAGTTTCCATATTGTGAGACAGTGAAAGGGAAAATGGGGTAAGAGGTGTATATTACCAAGTACCTTGCGACGGGGATGGGGAAATGTGGCTTTGTAAACCTGGTGGTAAAAAAAAAGGGCCTCCCCTGCCATTCAGTACCCCTTGCAGCTCAGACCTGAACCCCAGGGTTGATTAGGAGCCAAAGTAGGTGTTGTGGAAGTCGAGAGCTCATTCAGTCTGGACAAGGGCCAGACACAAAGGGTCTCCAAGAGTGTGGGAGCTGTCTTTACCCGGGCACAGGGAGGTGTCTGGCACAAGGAAAAAACAGTCTCTAAAGTGTGAGCTATCTCAGTCTGGGTGCAGGAGTACCCCGCACAGGAGTAGTGCAGTAAAATTTCCCTGCGAATAGCGCTAAATAGGGGGGGGGCCTTCTCAAGTTTTGGCATTGGGGGTTTCCTTTGGGGAAAAAGGGAGTTTTGTAAAAATCCTACGGGGCATATGTGATATGTGTTTTTGGGCACAGACGGGAGAGTTGGGCCCCCCGGTAGAGGGGCCACATCTAAAGGGAATTAAGGCTAGACAAGCCCGGGGGTTTTGTTTTGATTTGTTTTTATTGGTGTGTGGATTTAAAAAAAAGGTTGCGGCCAGTTTTCACCAAATGCTGTCTAAAAATTTTTCCGTGATTCTGTCAACCAGACAGCGATCCTAGGCTAAACCCCCCGAAAAGCTTCAATTGGGAGAATGGGGGCGCCGGCCGGGGACATTTTGTGCTGGAGTGTGCGCAGCACAGGGGAGGACAGCAAAAAAGGTGAAGTTATTGAAATGGGAAAAAGAAAAAAAAAAAGGTGTGTTTCAGCAGAAAGTCTGTTTGGGAGCCTTGGGAGACAGTGGCCCTGTAGGGTCTGAGAAAAAATGTAGACCAAAAACGGGGAATTGTTGTGAAAATGACTGTGGAATGTGCGCAGCAAAAAAAAGTTTTGGGCAGTCTTAAAGAGACAGTAGCCTAATAGACTTTGCAAAGGAAAAAAAAAAAAAAAAAAAAAAAAGGTTGCACAGCAAGGCGAATTTTTGTGGAAAAAGCTGTGTAGTTGTATGTTTGGTGAAGACTGCCGTTGTTAGACGAAAATCTGCAGCAGGATACAGCATGGAGGCGCTGTTTGAAAAAATGGCACAAGTTAAGTGCAAAAAAAAAACCCCCGTGGTTGAGACAAAAAAGCCGGCGGTGAAGGAGCTCATTGGTACCTGGTACGGCCCCGGAAAAGCATGGAGCAGGGCCCTGCAAAAACCAGGGAAAATGCGCAGTCCAGCAGCAAATCCTGCAGAGCAGGGGAAAAAACCCGGTTTTTTTTGAGCAGTTGAGACGCGGGGGACTTGTGGTGCATCCCCCCAAAAAATTTTCAAAGTCCCGGGGGACTTGTCGTTTGTGGGGGGGAAGACGGTCCTTGGAAAAGAGAAACCTCGTGATGAGGGGGTAATCTCATAGGTTTGAGAGCTGGCAGAGAAGGAAATCTCCCCTATCTGAATGGGCCATGATGGTCGCCTATTGATTGGGGCCCCCAAAAGGGATATGGCCCCGGGGGAGCAGGACAGCCAAATATGCTAAATAAAGTGGGATTTTACCCGGGGGGTGTTACGGTGAAGCCCATCCCGGGGATTTTATGATGGAGATACAGTTGGGGGGTTCTGGTCGCGGCTGATTATGGATTGAAAAGGGGGTTTGTAAAAACCCTACACCGGCATGTCCTACGTGAACGTACCCCCCAGATGTTCCCCGAGGTACCCCCTTGAAGGAGTCACTTCAGAGTTCCCGGAGTCGAACCCCCGGGTAAGAGCTTTCCCCGTGTTGGGCAGGTATGTGTAAGCGGGTTCGGGGCCCAGGGGCATGGGGGGGTAGATGGGGGCAGTTTTTGGGAGTCGTGAAATTGCAGCCAAGCCACTGAGGGGAGTTTTGTGCCTGATGTTGGCAGATCCTCTCTCTCTGCGCGAACTGTGGTGTGACCACCCAACGAAGAGACGGGGCACAGGTCCCCCCGGGGTTAAAATGGTTGCTCGCGCAGGCCCTTGGAATCAGAGAGTCCAGTGACTTCCGTATGTGACAGCCGATTGATAGGGACTTATCCCTGAAATTGAGTAGGGTGGCATCCATGGGGACACCAAAACTACCCGAAGCCTGGACTTGGTCCCCAAACTGGGGGGAGATTTCATGTAAAGGGGGGGGGGAGTGAAGACCCTGGTGCAACCCGTTATAGGGGGAATGATTTTCCCGGGGCTAAGATTTTGGGGGGGGGGTGATTCTGGTGGACAGTGGATAAAAGCCCCTACTGAGGGTACGCAGTCCCGGGGGGGGACCGATGTGGGGGGAGTTAAAATTATGTGATAATTGAGAAATGTATAGGATAACCTGATAAGATGAGCCATGAAATGGTGCGATGGGGGAATGATAGTGATGATAATATATCATAGTCATGTAATGATTTTGATAATAATGATGCTGTGATGGGGAAATTCCCTTTTAGGTGAGTTTGGGGGCGAGGTGGTGGTTTGGGGAACCCAGTGTCCCTGATTTTCTGTGTCCTGTGACGGTTTTGAGATGAGCGTGGCGGGGAACCCCTCTTAAACGCACAGGAAATATGATTGTTCTAAAAAAGGTTTTTCCCGGGCCCCACTTGGGAAGGTTCTCTTATGTTGCATAAACACGAAGTCAGGGAGAGGTTGTGATCAGTTAGTGCCTGGTAATGAATGTTGCTGGGGGGTTTCACATATCCAAACTTTTGGGCCAGATGTGCAGTTAATATTGTGGATGAAATTTAACTCAGGTTCCAACAAAAAGTGATGAAAATGAATTTGTGACCGACAGTGAACAGGAATAATGAAAAGAATTGTAAAACCCTGAATGACAGGTGGAAAAAAAAGAAGTGTATAGCCCTGACAGGGGGCCAGAGTGGCTGAGAAAAAGGGGGAGATAGTGATAGTGAATTATTGATGACAATAAAAAAAAAAAACCAGGCAAGTGAGGAAGGCCCCGGTGGCAAGGAGAAAAGGATCCTGAGAGGAAGGCTGAGGCGACTTCGTCGGACGGGGGGTGGCATCTGAAGATGTTTTGTTGGCGGTTCCCCCGGCGAAAAACAAGGGGAAAGCAGGATTGAAACTGAAAAAGCACAATGGAGTGTTGAAAAAAAAATTCAATTATGGTTGGACTGCACAGGCCAAGGACCGGAAAAATGATGCTGCGAGGGGAAAAAAAGGAAGTGGGGGGCACCGGCCAGGTGCCTCACCAGAGGTGATGTCTCAAAGGGGAATTGAGGGGAAAAAGACGAAGATGGGTGGGAAAAAAGATGATGGTAGGGCTTCTGAGCATGCCCAAAAAAGGCCTGAAGAAAGGGCCCCAAGGTAAAGGACGTCCCCATCAGGAGAAGATGCGTAGCCATGAGGATTCCCCGGAGAAAGAAGTAAAAGCTCTGGTCTTATGCAAAGTGAGCCTGTCCAGAAAAAGGGGAAAAATTATGTGTCCCCCACCAAAAAAACATCACTCCCTCTACGTGCCCCAAACGTTTGAACATGGGCTCGGGAATGGTCAGAGCCTGACAGAGGCGCTTGGGTTCTGTGAGGTAGAATTTTGAATCAACGTTTTTAAAAAATAGATGTGCTAAAGAAAGTTCAGGGGAATTAGAGAAAACCCCCCAACCTCCCGTGACAGGGGGACACAGGGGCAGTGCCCCAAAAAAAGGAGGTAGAAAGTTCTGAGGAAGAATCGCAAACTGTTTGAGGCCCCGGGCGTACTTATTGGGGAGCCACACCCAGAAGAGGGTGGCAAAAGTCAGATTTAAACCGTGCAGGATACCGAGGCCCCCAGAGAGATAGGCCGGGGGGGTACGGGTAGTGCGGAGCTTCAATGAAAAAAATGATGTGGGTATGACAGTGGTGGGATGAAACGATGGGGCCCTGATGGGCCAGAGTTACTGTTCTGTGGATTGTTACCAGCCCCCCGGTCTGGATGACCACCCCCCCGGGTTTGGGGAAGAGGGAGGGGATAGTGAGACAGTGAAGGAAAAGTGGTGAAAGAGGGTATATTTCCCTAGTACCTTTCGACTGGTTGAGCGAAATGTGTGGCTTTGTAAATTGGGGGGTAAAGAAAGGTCACACACTGCC
>JARQOD010000010.1:19840076-19865412 GCA_033576555.1 Oophaga sylvatica | reverse complement strand
ACCACCCTAGAGTATTGAAACCCTAGGCTGTACAGTGGCAGGAGATAGTCCGTGCTGCCCCCACTGCACCACCAATGCCAGACTGCGGTGCTGCAAGGAGGCGGACGGTCCCTCTCCTCATCCCCCGAAGGGGTGATGGAGTTAGGGTGCCTGCACCGTCCCCCATTTTTGGTTCCGCAAGCCCCCCTCTAATTTGAGACTGGGCGAGACGCTGGGACTGTTGTCTAAAAGGACAGAGTCCACTACAAGCAGCTACGGCCAGAGACGGAACCCGAACCCACCTTCAGAGAAGCCACGGTATCGGTGTGGGCCGAGGGATGTGCTGGAGGGTCAGGACAAGCGCTTCGCTGGTGAGAGAGATAGGCCGGGCTCCGTCCCAGAGAGGCGGTAGGTGATTCAGCCTGGCTTCAGCCAGGAGCAGGAGGCCGGGCTCCGGTCCCCGGCCTGAGCTCCTCCCCCTAAACAGCGTCATCTTCCGGCGGCCCGCCCCCCGGCTTCTAGGCCGCGGCGTCTAATCTTGCTCCCGGCTTTGGCCGGAGGATAGGCCGGGCTCCGCCCCTGGCAGCGACACCTCCGGCGGGCCCGCCCCCTGTTTTTTCGGGCCTCCTCAGAAATTTAGGCCACGGTTTCGGCCAGCGCTAGGCCGCGGCCGGAAATTTAGTCCCCGGCTTCGGCCGGAGACTAGGCCGCGGCCGGAAATTGAGTTCCCGGCTTTGCCCGGCGCTAGGCCGCACCTCGTAACCCCTCCCCCTAGGCTCGGCTATTTAGGCACGCCCCCTCTGAAAGGGAAGCGCGCTTTTTTGAAGTCCGGAGCCTCCGTCTTCTCTCTTGCGCCCAGTGACCTTTTACAGCAGTGGATGCAAGCGCTTCGCAGGACGGGCACCCCATCATTGCAGACATTCGGGGATACAGGACTGGGGTAAGTGCTACTACCTCCAGCCTTGTTGCTCCGCTTCGCTGCGCTCCACTCCGCTACACCGCACCGCCACATCCAAATAATTGCTGGGAAGAACTCTGTGACAGATCCAGTATGTCCAGAAGGGCTAAGACTCACACGGTGCGTATACAGCATGCATTGCCTGTAGGTCCCCTTTTCCGCACGCCCAGACTAATCGGGTCTGTGAAGCCTGTGACTCCGAACGGGCTCAGGAGCCCTCACCTATAGCCGAGCCCAGTGCGTCAGGTCCCCCGGAATGGGCCCTATCTCTGTCTCAATCTATGGCGTCATTAACGAGAGCAATCGAGTCCCTTCAAGCTCCCGATAGGAGCAGGGACAGTGGTTCATCCGTCTTGGCTACGTCTCAGGAACCTCCGGCCTGCAGGGCCGTGCTCTCACCAGGCAGACACAGGGGAAGCGAACCCACACTGCGTCGCCTATGCCGTCCGGGGCCTCGGCATCCTTCAGTTCAGTTTCTCGCTCTCCCTCACCTTTGGAGGCGAGTGATCAATATTCGGACTCCGATTCTGAAGGTTCCCTCAATTTAGAAGCACCAAGTTGTCAGGAGACAATTGACAGTCTAATTGAAGCTGTCAATCAATCCCTGGGGGTAGACGATAAGTCCACCTTGGCCTCTGGTCATAAGGTGTCCTTCAAACGAGCCAGGCAAACTCATAAAGTTTTTGGTGCTCATCCTGAGTTTGAAGAGCTGGTGCAGCGCCACCGGGAAAAAGCCGGACAAGCGCTTCGCAGGACAAAAGGCTATTAATACCAGATATCCTTTTGCTCCTGAACTTCTGAAGAAGTGGGCGGAATCTCCTGCGGTCGACCTCCGGTGTCGCGTTTAGCGTCTAAGACGCTTATCTCTCTTCCCAACGGTTCCTCGATCAAGGACCCAACGGACCGTCTGATTGAGAGCTTGGCCCGCTCAGTGTTTGAGGCATCAGGCTCTGCTCTCTCGCCTTCTTTTGCAGCAACTTGGGTTGCTAAGGCCATGATATCCTGGTCGGAGTCTCTAAATAGAGCTCTCCACGGAATAGAAGTGCCATCTGAGGTAACTGAGATCTCTAATCAGATAGCTCTTGCAGGAGACTTCTTAATTAACGCTTCCATGGATGCGGCAAATTGCTCAGCTCTAGCTCTATCAGAAGATCCTTGTGGTTAAGAACTTGGCGAGCGGACTCAACCTCAAAGAAATCACTCACATCCTTACCGTATCAGAGTGGCCGGTTATTTGGCGAGAAGCTGGATCAGCTCATATCTGATGCGACAGGAGGGAAGAGCAGTTTCCTTCCTCAGCAAAAGATTAGACAGCCTTTTCGCCGACAACTTCAGCCTCGGTTTAGGGCTTTTCGTAACCCAGGTTGGGCCGCGACAGCCACCTCCAGCGGCACAGGACGACCTAATCAGGCCAGAGATCGCCAGGTCTCCTACAAGACCAACCCTTTGGGAAGAATGCGATCTCAACAGCCAAGATCTAGAGGGTCTAAACCCCAAAGATATTCGGACAAATGACTGGAGGCAGAATCCGGTCAATTCGTCCAGAGTAGGCGGCCGCTTACTCTGGTTTCGCCCCACTTGGCTATCAATTACTCACGACGAATGGGTCAGGGAGTTAGTCACCTCAGGGTACAAAATAGAATTTATCAGCCTGCCGTCAAATCATTTTTTTCCCTCGCGTCTTCCCAAAAAAGATTCCCGGGTTCACGCCTTATTCAAGGCGGTCGAATCTCTTCGGTGCAGCGGGGTCATTGTTCCTGTACCAGAGGTCGAAAAGGGTCAAGGGTTCTATTCCAATCTGTTCATAGTACCCAAGAAAGACGGCACTGTAAGGCCTATTTTGGACCTAAAACGTCTGAACCAATTCGTCAGGATTCGACATTTCCGAATGGAGTCTCTCCGCTCGGTCATTGCAAGCATGGAAAAGGGGGAATTTCTAGCGTCAATAGACATTCAGGATGCATATCTTCATATTCCCATATTCCCTCCTCATCAAAGGTTTCTTCGATTCGCCATCGGCGATCTTCACTTTCAGTTCGCAGCCTTGCCCTTCGGGCTAGCCACAGCCACCAGGGTGTTCACAAAGGTTATGGCTGCTGTTGTGTCCATTCTGCACTCCCGGGGATAGTCATCTTGCCATACTTAGACGATCTCCTCATCAAGGGTCCGTCCTTTCAAGCCTGCGAGGAAAGTGTCAACATTACGCTAGACACCCTTGCTCGCTTAGGGTGGCTGGTGAATCTAAAAAAGTCGTCTCTTGTGCCATCTCGAAAGATCACCTTTTTGGGGATGATCTTCAACACTGCTCAGGGGTTGATAACTCTTCCTCGGGACAAGGCCCTAGTTCTCCTTTAGGAGGTACGGGTCCTTCGCCAACCGATACCTCACACCATCCGGTTTTGCGTGAGGGTCCTAGGAAGGATGGTGGCGGCAATCGAGGCCATTCCATTTGCCCAGTTCCATCTCCGCTCCCTCCAGCATGCAATCCTGGCAATATGGAACAGGAGCCCTTACTCGCTCAATCTTCGGTGCCGTCTGTCCCTGCAGGTCAGACAGACGCTCACATGGTGGACAAACAGCACCACTCTCCTCCAAGGGCGATTTTTTTCCTCCAGTCCATTGGCTGGTAGTCACAACGGACGCCAGCCTTCTCGGATGGGGAGCAGTGTTTCGTCACTATACAGCCCAGGGGGCATGGTGTCGGCAGGAATCAACCCTCCCGATCAATGTTCTAGAGATCCAAGCTGTTCGGCTGGCTCTGAAGAGTTTTCACCATCATCTGGCTGGCTGCCCTGTCCGGATACAATCGGACAATGCCACGGCGGTGGCATACATAAATCATCAGGGGGGTACCCGCAGCAGGGCGGCCATGCACGAGGTAAAACATATTCTGACCTGGGCAGAGAGAAATCACTCTGTGATATCAGCGGTCCACATTCTGGGCGAAGAGAACTGGGCAGCGGATTTCCTCAGCCGTCAGGGGATAGCGTCAGGGGAATGGTCGCTACATCCCGAGGTTTTTCAGCAGATATGCCTATGCTGGGGAACCCCAGATGTGGACCTGATGGCCTCCAGGATAAACGCCAAGGTGCCCAACTTCGTCTCCCGATACCGGGATCCGCAGGCAATTGCAGTGGACGCCCTGGTTCTACCGTGGAATCAGTTTCACCTTCCATACTTGTTTCCACCGATAGCTCTGCTCCCAAGGGTGATCAGAAAGATCAGGTTAGAGGGGGTCCCAGCGATATTAATCGCTCCGGATTGGCCGCGTCGTTCATGGTACGCAGAGCTAGTACAGTTGCTCGCCGACGCACCCTGGCGTCTGCCAGAACGCGTGGATCTTCTCTCCCAGGGCCCAGTCTACCACCAGAGCTCAGCGGTCCTGTGTTTGACGGCCTGGCCGTTGAATCTTGGATCCTAACCAGGGCTGGATTCTCAAAAAAAGTCGCTGCTACAATGGCTAGCGCTCGGAAACCCACCTTGGCTCGTATCTACCATGGTACTTGGAAGGTCTTTTTTGCATGGTGCAGGGAACAGGGTTGTTCCCCGCTTCTGTTTTCAATTCCAAACATTCTGTCTTTTCTCCAAGCGGGCCTAGATTCAGGTCTAGCGCCAAGTACTCTTAGATGACAGATATCAGCCTTGTCGGTTCTTTTTCAGAGAAGAATCGCGTCTAATTTGCAGGTTAAGACCTTTATTCAAGGGGTTGTCCATATAGTACCCCCCTACATGGCTCCCTTAGAGGTTTGGAATCTCAATCTGGTCCTAGGAGTCCTGCAGGAATCTCCATTTGAGCCTCTTCAGGAGGTTTCCCTGACATACCTGTCATGGAAAGTGGTGTTTTTGGTAGCCATAACATCCATAAGGCGGGTTTCGGAGCTGGCAGCACTGTCTTGTCGAGCTCCGTACTTACTTTTCCATCATGATAAGGTAGTGCTCAGGCCAACACCACCTTTTTTGCCTAAGGTCGTGTCCTCATTCCATATTAATGAGGACATTGTTTTGCCCTCATTTTGCCCAGCTCCGACGCACCGAGTGGAGAAGGCTCTCCATACGTTGGATCTGGTGAGAGCACTCAGGAGATATGTATCTCGGACGGCATCCTTTCGGCAGACGGACACGCTGTTTATCCTCCCCGAGGGTCGCAGGAAGGGACTCGCTGCCTCTAGGTCAACTTTAGCCAGATGGATACGGTTGACCATTCAGGAGGCCTACCGCATCAGAGGCGCTGTGGTTCCCGCAGGAATCAAGGCTCACTCCACCAGGCAGTGGGTGCCTCCTGGGCTCTTCGGCATCAAGCTTCGGCGGAACAGGTTTGTAAGGCGGCAACCTGGTCCACTCTGCATACTTTTTCTAAACATTATAATGTCCATACTCAGGCTTCAGCGGATGCAAGTCTGGGTAGAAGGATTCTTCAGGGCGCGGTAGCGCACCTATAGGCAATGCCTGTCATAAATTACACTGTGGAGTCGGTTTCCCACCCAAGGGACTGCTTTGGGACGTCCCACAGTCTTGTGTCCCCCAATGAGACGAAGGAGAAATACGGATTTTTGTGTTACTCACCGTAAAATCCTTTTCTCCGAGACGCTCATTGGGGGACACAGCACCCTCCCTAATAGCCGGATGGCTTCGTTTTGGAGTTGATTCTATGTTTTGGGTCTATGTCAGTAGATTTACTTCTGGATATATTGTACCTGTTTTAACACTGATTTATTCTTTAGCCTCCTACTGTTTTTTGCACTAAACTGGGTTTGCCTGCGGCCAGTGCTGAGGTGTATACGGCGGAGGAGGAGCTAACCTTTTTTTATATTTACTTAGTGTCAGCCTCCTAGCGGCAGTAGCATACACCCACAGTCTTGTGTCCCCCAATGAGCGTCTCGGAGAAAAGGATTTTACGGTGAGTAACACAAAAATCCGTATTTTTAAACGCTATGTTAAAATGAGTTGCTGTTCACATGTTCAGTTTTGAGCAACCCAAGTGTTCTCTGCTTGAAAAGTGTGCACGTACCCTTACTATAAATCGGCACCACGGCCAGTGTGGGTGTTTTGCTCTCATTTTGTGCCTCCTTCCACTCCCCTCTTCATAAGGCAGCTGTAATCAGTTGCTCAATGACCTGGCAGCCATCTTGTTTTGGAAAGAGAAGTGGCTCATAAGTGGAGAAACAAGCATAAGATTTATTACAAAGTTTCTTATATTCACTTGTACATTTTTTTAATTTTTGCAAAATTTGTTAAAATGACAAGATGACTGTAAAAGTGCCGAATTCCATGGTACCTGTAGCCAACATGTTTCTTCCCTCCCCTGTAGGTGCTGGTGAACACCGTCTGCTGTTTGCTGATGCTTGTTGCTAAATTAATACAACATGTGGTGTTCGGTCCATTACGCGTCAGCGAGAGGCAGGTGAGTACAGGGGCGTCTTATTGTGATTGTGGACAATTAACTAATAACGTAGCTACTTCATTAAGGTTCATAGCCTGTTGGGCAGCTATGGCGGAGCTGGGGACCCTCACTCGTGGATTTCTATCATGCCTCACTGCCTTTTTCTGTCTTTGCAGCATCTGAAAGACAAGTTTTGGAATTTCATCTTCTACAAGTTCATCTTCATCTTCGGGGTGTTGAACGTGCAGACGGTGGAGGAGGTGGTCCTGTGGTTCCTCTGGTTCGCAGGCTTGGTCTTCCTCCATCTCATGGTGCAGCTCTGCAGAGACAGATTCGAATACGTACGTCCCCGGCTCACGAGGATTGTGGTGCAGCACAATCGCTTGTTTCCGAATGAACGTTTTTATTTTCTTCCCCCTCCTCTTGCAGCTGTCATTCTCACCGACCACCCCCATGAGCTGCCACGTCCGCGTGCTGGTTCTACTCTCCGCCATGCTCGGGGTCTGCTGCTGCTTGGCGGTGCTGTGTGTGTTTGCCGGATATGCCCACGGGATGCACACGCTGGCGTTCATGGCCGCCGAGGTAAGCGTAGCGCTTGACTGGATGTCTATAAATCTATATTATTGCTTCAGTTTACAGTTTTGCTGCCTTTTGCATTTTTTTCACCTTGTTCTTGGTGATACTGGTCCATAAAGTCAAAGACCACCCATTATATACCAGCGTATGAATGGATTGGCAACAGCTAGACTGACGTAGAATATGCCATAAATGTCTGATCGGTGGGCTCCAAGATTCTGCCTCTTCCCTTGTCTAGTGATCTTTGGGACCCCTGCAATCAGACATTTATCACTTTTCCCACTTTAGATGTCATTCATGGAAAAACTCTGCAGGAGAAACTTTTTCCAGTGCTTGATCCACAGTATTATCAATCCCATCCATTCTCCGCCAGTGACGTCCGGTGCCGGCCTGTATGGACCATGTGCACCCACGCATTGCAGGGCTACATTGATGAATGATCACATTTTTGTTGTGTGTAGTTGCATTATAAAGCAGTTAGCTGCTAATTTATCATGCGGGCCAGTACATTGTTCACTAGTTTTCACCTACGTTAGTCATTTTATTGTGCTACTTCATGTAGCTGCTCCACATGATCCTGCGCACTCATTATAGATGGACGGCGTCTTACCATTTTGTGTTTATTTCAGGGTACAATAGGCATCTCCCCCAGGGTAACTCTTAGGGGACACGTCCTCTTCTCTAACACCGGCCTGTTTTCTTCTTGTAGTGTTTGCTGGTGACCACAAGAACAGCCCACGTTGTGTTACGGTAAGTATGGGGCACCTGCTATATAATACATATCTGACAAGTGCAGAATCCGATCAATGGGGTCTGACACCTGACACCCCACTGATGAGATGTTGTTAGCTCCGCCGGTTAGTCAATGTGTAGCAGCCGCTGCAGAGCACTGCATATTGGTTCCTGTTCATTACACTAGGAATTGTCAGCTGTGCTCATTTTTTTTACATCCATCCGCTGCTGGAGGCAAAAATTGGTCATTCGGGGTGCTGTTCGTACCCCCATAACTCTGATTTGATGACCTAGGTCATTAAACGGAGCCAGTCAGTATTATCTATCCTGCTCAAGCAGGATAGGACAGTGTAAAACACCATGAAAGATACCTATTATGGAGTCATCCCCTGTGGTGAAATACAGCTTTTATGGCTTGCAGACTATGGCTGCACTTTGCATATTCCCATCTGTGCCATCCACCGTCACCTCTGCGCTGTCAATCCAGAAGCGGAGGGTGGCGCTGCCAAAAACAAGTTCAGCCTAATGCCTGTTTTTAGGCAATCCCTGCATGTGTTGGGGCTGTCGAACAGCCACAAGACATGCAGCCACGGGTGTTTGGGCATATTACCCGAGCACGCCAAAGTCACTGGGATAACACCCAAGCATGCTGAGATAACACCTTATCTGAGTGCGCTCGCTCATAACTATTAAATACCATAACATAACCTCATCTGTTTTTCTTTGCAGCTACGTGATCCACCTTTGGGACCTTAATCACGAAGGAACATGGGAAGGCAAAGGGACTTACGTGTATTACACGGATTTTGTGATGGAGCTGAGCCACCTTTCTATGGACCTGATGCATCATATTCACATGTTGGTGAGGGCTTGTTTTTTTCTCACCTTATAATTTCTAACAAACAGTCGTTGTGATCTATAAAGGAAAATGTGCGCTTCTTGAAAGCTTATTGTCTCATTTTCTCTTTTTTTCTTAGTTATTTGGCAACATCTGGCTTTCCATGGCAAGCCTGGTCATCTTCATGCAACTGCGTCACCTTTTCCATGAGCTACAGCGTAGACTCCGCCGGCACAAAAATTATTTGCGCGTCGTCGGGAACATGGAAGCTCAGTAGGTTTATTTTGCTTTTTTTTAAGCTCCCTTTCTTAAATTGATTCTTTGTCCACAACATTAAATGTGACTGTAACCTTTACAGCTACGTTTACTTCTAAGCAAAGATGTAATAAATGCCGTATGTGGGCAAGAAAGGCAACACTACACACTATAGTCACTTCTCCTAGTTTTCCCTGGACAGATATTCTCTGGTCCCTTTCCAGTCTTGGTACACCCATCCTCCTGCCTTCGATTGACTGCAGTGGTCACATTAAATGAGACAATCACAGAAGGGCGGGTGTAAAAAGACAGGCAGAGCACCAGAGAAATGCTGACATATTAGTGCCAGAGAGAGGTAAACATGCTGTTTGGGGGGGATGTCATTATTTTACCTCCTTAACACCGATTGATGAATATATCAAGGGTTTTGGAGCAGTTCCAGGCTCTAAGTGTGGAGCGGGCCCAGGCACTGAACCTGCTCCGCAAAGGGCAGATGTTGGCTGTGTTAAGCAGCCAGCATCAACATGTAACAGCAGCAATCAGAGCTAGTTGTGATTGCTGCTAACCTCTTGCATGCAGTTCTCAATCACCGACAGCCACATCTAGACCGTCCTATCCTGCCCGGGCACCTATGGGCCTCCTTCAGAGATCATTGCAGGTTCATATGACCTTCCAGAGACCTACTGACGACCTTAGACGCTGCCTTGTTGTTGCCACTCCATATATGACCCTGATTAGTACTCTATATTGCAATACTGAAGTTTTACAGTATATGGTACAAGTGATGAAATGATCGCAGGTTCAAGAATATTTTTCTTTTAATTTAACTGTGGATCCAACTGTCCTGATATGATCTAAATATAATTATATATATATATAATATAAATATAAATTATATAATAAATTAGCATACCCGTGCTCCAGACGGCGTGACTTAGAGTGACCATTTACTCCCTATAGCTTTGCAGTAGCCACGTCCGAGGAGCTAGAGGCCAATAACGACGACTGCGCCATCTGCTGGGATTCGATGCAAGCTGCACGCAAGCTCCCTTGTGGGCACCTGTTTCACAAGTAGGTGTTAATCTCCGCATTAGAGAAGACACTCTTCGGAGCCAGATAGCTGATTAAAGCGGTTGCTTGATGTAAAAATATCCTGGATGCTTTCCTGTCGCTTAGTCTGCAGGGTTTTATTATTTATTTCAAAGTGTGTGTCTTCCACCCCACAGCTCCTGCCTCCGCTCTTGGCTGGAACAGGACACTTCATGTCCGACTTGTAGAATGTCGCTTAATATGGCCGATGGCACCAGACCTCGCGGAGAGCAGCCGAGAGACAACATAGATCAAAATATCATCCCGATTACCGTGACAGAAGGGCGACCCCGCCTCAATCATCACAATCACTTCTTCCATTTTGATGGTAAGATTATTTTTTATTTACAGGGTGGCTCCTCACCAGTGGACCTTTTTAATAGGAAAGTTTGACCGCTTGTAGGAAAAATGGATTCATCCTTGGATGACTTGGGTCCACCAGAGGAAAAGCTGCTGCTTGCTTTTGTGGCTTACCCTTCTTGCTGAAATTGTGGTCACAAGATGTCCTGATGACGGGATGCAACAATCCCTGTAATAATTAGCTACTTCTCTTACAGGATCAAGGTTTGCAAGTTGGCTGCCGAGTTTCTCAGTTGAAGTGATGCACACAACCAACATTTTAGGAATTGCACAAGCGACTAACTCTCAGCTTAATGCCATGGTACGTATCTGTGGGTGAGGGCAAAGATCTGGTGCACGCCGAAAAATTTAAGTGTGAAAGATGGCCGATATAAACTGTGTGCTCCTCCTGTCTCCACAGGCCCGGCAGGTATTAGACATGTTTCCTCAAGTCCCTTATCACCTGGTCTTGCAGGATCTGCAGATCACTCGCTCCGTGGAGGTCACTACGGACAATATTTTAGAGGGACGTATTCAAGTGCCTTTTCCCACTCAGGTCCGTGTATTAATGTGATTACTGTATAGTACACATAAGATGGTAGTGATAAAGGTGTGGAGGATCTACCCTGTATCTGCTTGTTCTACAGAGGTCTGAGGAAGCCAGGCCTGACGACTCTCCCGATGCTGAGGAGCAACAGGAAACTAACGGAGATGTACAGGTAATGGTAAGAATAACTGCGCAGATGAGATGTACAGAAGGTGCATGCATATTACCCTGTTCACACTTGCATCTGTTGCTTTTTTTTTTTTCAGACTGAACGAGTTCCATTGAATTTGACACCAAGTATAGAGGAATATGGAGACTTCATGGAAGCAGAGGCATTGCCCACCGATGCAGAGGACTTTGAAGCCAGAGGCAGCCGTTTCTCGAAGTCTGCAGAAGAAAGGCAACGAATGCTAAGCCAAAGGAAGGAGGACATGGTGCAGCTAGCCAGAAGGTAGGCGCGTGTGTGTTCAGACGGCGGTGACACTGTAGATCAGAATATTAGAAGAGTAGACTCTAGGATAACCACTGAACGTGATATTTTGGGGAAAGTGGGTAACACTATTTATTCTGCCCTTTAAGACGTGTTTCGCACCATGTTGGGGTCCAATCATCGGTGCCAAGCTATCCTCTCAGTTCCAGGACCTTTGACGGATCTGGGGCCCTCTACACCCGCCAATTCGAGTTTTCTTTGGCATTATATAGATGTCTATCTCATGGCAGTCACATTTTAAAGAGCTAATCCAGGACGTTAAAATTTGACGGCCCCCATCCTGTAATACTAGAAAAGTAGGGCACTATGTCTGACAGACAGTGAAAATGAGGTGGCGGGGTGGCAACTGGACGCCCATTGATATAATATTAATTTGGAAGTCCTGGGTTCCTCTTTTATATGTTAAGATGCATTTTTTTTATAGTGTCCCATAAAATGTAAGTTCAATGACAAATTCTCCATTACTTGTAATGATCAATACAGGAGTGTAACTTTTAGCTAGCGATGTGTTCACACTTTGCTACATGTGTGCAAATCTGAGAGTGTAACATTGCAGCCGTTACGGCTACACCCATACAAATATACATTGCTTTTTCTGCCGTTGTCTCACCAGGCGTTATCTGAACAGAACTTCAGACGATGGTTCCTCTACGTCATCAGAAAGTGAGGTTTCGGACTCTGTCGCCCTCCGCCGGCGTATGCTGGCAGCCGCTGCCGAGCGCAGGATTCAGCTACAGCAGCCGCCTCAGTGATGGCCGGTGCACAGGCATCACCCGGCCTCGCTGCCTGTGCACGCCATGCACACAGACTCGCTCTGACCCAGCACCTTCCTCGAGAGCTGCTCTGGCTCTATGGACAGATTTCAGCTTTTGTAATCTCTGTTTTTTCTTCCTTGCTGGCCTCATTTTTAGAACAAGAGGGGCTGTTATTAGGCTCTGATGGAACTATACATTTGTTAGCGTCTCCGAGGGGGACTCTTGACAGTATTTTATACAGGGCTCCAAGCCACTGGGGACTCTAGAGCTTATCATACAAGAAATAAAAAATACCCGTCCTCTTCTCATGCATTCTTCCTCAGCGACAGCTAGATGAGAGGACCATGCCGTCTATACCCTTGGCTGTCCCGCGGCCATGGCATTTGTTTACAATGTTTGCAGAGGAAACGTGATTAATAATCCCTCACGTTACATCGGTGGGAGCAGAGGACCTCGCACGTCCGTTAGGTCCTCCCAGGTAGTAATGGAGGTGCAATGCTTTATAATGAAGGCCTGATGGATGATGATCTGGCTCTCAGTGTTTGTGACAAGATCTGGTGCAATGTACTGTCCTATATTGGGTAAGGGCAACATATATGCAAGCTGGTGATCGCGGAGGTGTTTATGGCTGCAGGTAAGTAGTTATTGAGGAGTTAGCTTTGTGCATTGTGATTCGGCCCTGGCAAATGCCGTTCTGCACTTGCCGGGTCACTTTCTTCTGCCATGGCTTCTGTTTCTGCTAGAAATGCGAATCTCTGGTGTCATATGAACAGAATCGCTGACTTACTTTCTGTTAACGCCGTTTGTCAGTATTTTGCATTGATTATTACAATCTGTCCAAAACAGCGTATTAGCATTGTTTCTCTATACGTATTTTGCCCTTAAACATGACCTGTCATTTGTCAATAAAAATGAAGTTATTTTACCTGATGTAAATGCCGCTGTTCTGCTGAATCCAGCAATGTGTTTCTTTTGTTCCTGTACCTCTCTGTTCATGAGATATGGCCTCCTCTACCCTGTATATAAATCTAATTTTGACCAACTGGGTGTGGACCTTGAGAAAAGGACCACACCCATTTGGATAATAAAAATAGATCTACATACAGGGAAGAGGGGGACAGATCTCAGGAACAGAGTGACCGCAAGAAAAGAAAAAAAAACAAACGACGGATTCATAAAAAAGTAGCATTTACACTGTAAAAAAAATACATCTTCATGGAAAGTGACAAACACAGGATGACATTGGACTGATGGTCCATGGAGACATTGAGCTGAAGGTCCAGGATGATGAAATTAAGCTGATGGTCCAGGTTGACATTGGGCTGACGGTCCGGTGAGAATTAGGCTGAGGGTTCAGGATGATGAAATTGGTCTGACTGTCCAGGGTGACATTGGTCTGACAGTCCAGGGTGACATTGTGCCAAGGTTCCAGGGTGTCATTGTGCCGAGGTTCCAGGGTGACATTGGGCCGAGGGTCCGGGATGACATTGGGCCGAGGGTCCGGGGATGACATTGGGCCGAGGGTCCGGGGATGACATTGGGCCGAGGGTCCGGGGATGACATTGGGCCGAGGGTCCGGGGATGACATTGGGCCGAGGGTCCACGGAGACATTGGGCCGAGGATCCACGGAGACATTGGGCCGAGGATCCACGGAGACATTGGGCCGAGGGTCCACGGAGACATTGAGCTGAGATTCCAGGATGATGACATTGGGCTGAAGGTCCTGGGTGACATTTGGCTGATGGTCCGGGATGACATTGGGCTGAGCTGTGCACAGTGTTATCCTGGGTGTAGGGCAATGCACGACATAGAGATTTAAAGAGCACCAAAGAAACAATCTCTTGGTCATGTTCCGCCTCTCAGGCCCCGGATTAGGGAACGTGACAGGTGTTAGTCTTGCTCATGCTTGTCCTTCCTGTAATCATGCTGCGCCGCTAAGGCCTTGTTCCCTCGTGTGAGTTTGATATGGATTATTTTAGTATCTCGAGAAAGTGCAGCATGCTTTGAATCAGTAGGAACGGAATGTGGTTAGCTACAGGTCATTGTCCCACAAATGCTCAATATTTGTCAAGTGTCTGATTGTGGTAACCTTCACCTATCCATTTGGTGTCGCGCATGCGCCATGCAGCTCCACAACCAGCTTGAAGTCAGTAGGACTGACTTTCAACAGAGCTGCATTGTGCATGCACGACACCAGATTCATTTATGTGGGGGATACCGGAGCGGTGGAGGCCCCCATGATCAGACTCCTCGCTCGTATCCGTTTGTGACTGCCGTTCTCCATATCCACGTGAGCAGCGCTGAGCCCTCACACACATTACATGGAGGTGCATCGCAGACCGAGCCTAGCTGCTAGGAGCATTTTATTTTTTTATTATTATTTGATTTGTCTTCAGATGCCTTTGCCGTCACAGGATGCCTTGTGATTTGGCTTACTGCAATTTCTGGATTTTATTCTTATAAAAATAAACTTTTAATCAGTGTTAATTGTTTGCGGTGACATTTATATATTACAGCTCGTTAGTGGAGACACGCTCAGAGTTTTACATAATTAAAGCTTAATGACTGCGTGAAATTGATGCGATTTCTCACAGTGGCCGCTTGTTGTCTGTGAATAAGAACCTAAACAAACACCCATGGGCTGAAAACACGTATGGATTTATTATTTCTCAAGGATGAGAGTTTTATAAACTTTGGGAACTCCATTGTGATTTATCGGCATCAAAATATGGGGACAAACTTCTATTTAAAGAGACCCTGACACCTCTAAACCGAATATTACAGTAATTAGTAAATGGCTTTAAATGCTGAATTAGTAATTATTTTTTTTTTTTTCACTGACCTGGGCGCTTAGTGATAGAATACTCAACTTTTTGTAAGCCGATCACTGATGACGAGGGTTTAGATGTGATCTGGTTAAATGTTACTGTATCTGGGAAAATGTTTATCGTGAAGCTCCAGTGCGGAATTGAAATAATATTCCGATATGGAAATAGTTCCTCGTGCCGTTACCAAAATACCGGTTGTTCCAATTCTCTAATCTGTTCAACCAGAGACGTCCCAAAGACGAAGAACATGAAGATGAAGGACATAACCAAGCCGAGATGATGCCACACATATTGGACGCCTTGGAGAAAGGTCACGTTGGACATCACCAATGAACATAATATGTGCAAAGCACGACTGTAAGTTACCAGAACATGTAGCGACGCCCGGACCCTCGTTATAACCTGCATCACTAATGTTTTCTCATCAGGACAATCTGCTGTCTGACGCCGGGTTCATTGGTCAGTGTGCCGGCCGTATCAGGTTGATCAGGTTTTAAAGACATTAGGGAGAGATGATGCAAAGGAAACCTGGAGTAGATGCCATCCACATTGTCATGGGCACTTGGGCCAATTTTCCTTTCCACCAATTAACCGATCAACCCCACTATAGCTAGGACCAAAACCAAAATGTGCAATGTGACAATGGCGACTGAAGGTGACGTGGTCATAATCACTATTACAACTGTGCAGTATACACTTTGGTGGGTTCAGCTTTCATATCGGAGAAGCTTTCAGGCCCCCATGCAAACACTTTGGAAAACATGTCCGCTCCCTGCAGACAGGAGTGGGGTCCCCAAGGATTTTTAAATTTGCAGGCAACTAAAATTTACTGGCATATTGAGTGTTAGACAGAGAGCGGTCGTAGGTGATACAATCACTGTCGGACTGGGTTGGCAAAGGCCCACCGGTAACATTGATTCTTGGGGCCCATTATACAAAAGTAATCAGACCCTAGTACACAAATTTAGTTTTGCTTCTATGTAATATTAATTTAGCTAGCTGTTTTAATTAATGACTATATGATACCCTTTTGTGAAAATTGTAAATAAAGTGTAATAGCACTATTTATTAGCACTCCTTCACAAGGGCGGCCTACCGGAGGATTCCCCTGTTTCCC
This sequence comes from Oophaga sylvatica, assembly GCA_033576555.1. Taxonomy (NCBI): domain Eukaryota; kingdom Metazoa; phylum Chordata; class Amphibia; order Anura; family Dendrobatidae; genus Oophaga; species Oophaga sylvatica. The sequence goes on along the minus strand of JARQOD010000010.1, from coordinate 19,849,528 downwards.
TGTGGGCCAGTCCAAGCCTGCACACAATCTATTACAGAGAGAAGCAGAATTAATATTGAAAGTGTGGGGGCAGTGAAGCCGCTCGTCCTGAATGACTGTCACTTATCTTCTCCCTCCTTTTTCAGCACCAGCATGATCTGCTGTAATAGGTGTATGTAGATCTAGATAAGTCCCCATCTATAACATTCCCCCTGTATTGACCGGTTTTATCAGTTTGTTTTTAATGTTTGACTAATAAAGTTGTACATAAGGGGATGGAGTGTATGGAACGCTGAGGATCTGCTGGGCCGTATAGTTATAGGAAACTGCCATAGGTTTGTTCATCCATATTCTCTTACTGCAACGTGGGCAAGTGCTGTGGTTCTTCACACCTGAAAATGTCATCTCATCACTGCAGTCCAGAACGTGTGACGACGTCTCTTCACTGGAGATGGGGTGTATAGTCTTTTCCTCGCCTATATCTGTCCGGTTGGCCTCTGTCACGTGATACACTGCAGTGGTGATGAGAAAATATGCCATAGCTGGAGATCAAGGGGATAGAGATCGGTGATGACTGCATTGCTAGGGGAGAAGGTTTTATTATTTTTTTTATTACGCTATTTTGTATGTAAATCGGTAACTGAATCTTCACTATTCAGTGCAGATCTCCTTGTGGATCTGTCCATATTTTCTACAGGAAAATTTCCACAGCAACCTACATTGTGTGATTGTGCCCTGAAGTCCAAAATCTGAGGGTTAGAGTCTACAAGACCGATAGCAGGTTAAGGTGACTTCTTCACCCCATCAATCAGCGACCTCTTGCTATTCTGAAGGAGATATGTATTCCGGCCTTTGTATCCTGGATATAGCAGATCCGAGTTTATTTTTATGTTGAGACTTGTGTTGAATATGGTTGAAGAGGTTGTTGTATGAGCACAGCACATTTTAATCAATAGTTACATACGGTAGGTTGAAAAAAAAGACTTAGGGCACCGTCTCACATAGCGAGATCGCTACCGAGATTGCTGCTAAACAGCGATCTCAGCAGCGATCTCGCTATGTCTGACACGTACCAGCGATCAGGCCCCTGCTGTGAATCGCTGGTCGTGTCAGAAATACCAGGATTTTTTTTTAGATCGCTGGTCTCCCGCTGGCCAGCACGCATCGCTGCGTGTGACAGGCAGGAGACCAGTGATCTCCTGGTAACCAAGGTACACATCGGGTTTCCAGGCGTGGGGCTGTGCCTGGAAACCCGACGTGTACATTGGATACCAGCGCGCTGTTGCAGGGGAGATGGTAACCAAGGTACACGTCGGGTTTCCAGGCACCGCGCAGCGCCTGGAAACCCGACGTGTACCTTGGTTACCAGATCCCTGCATCAGCGGGCTGGTATCCAACGTACACTGCGGGTAACTAGGCGACGTTACCCGCAGTGTCGCTGTCCTGATCGCTGCCTGTTTGGCAGCTCAGCAGCGATCATGTAGCGACACACCAGCGATCCTGATCGTTGTCGGGATCGCTGGTGTGTCGCTATGTGAGACGGGGCCCTTAGATCCCTAAAGTTCAACCTTTCTCCAGATCTTGGAATAAGAATAAGTTCCACAATTGGATGTGTTAAAAAAAATGTTCCTGTGCGGAGATAATCTTATCAAGGTGCCCCTGCTGTATTCTGTGTAATGGCTGTGTCCAACCATGCAGAGCTGCTCCAATTCATAGCACATATCACAACTTCTGGCTAGGGAAGGAAGCATAAATCACTTATCATAAGTGAGTATACAGACAAAACAGCAGGAGTTCACAGCTGCTGTTTACTCGGGTAATGCATTTCCCTGTTTTATTACAGAATCCAATGTTTACTCGGTCTCCCATGACCGCACCATGAGAGGGGATTCGCCCTTCAGGGACAGGAAATCTACAGATACAAAAGGGTGGCACCTCTCCCACCAATCAGTTGGTTTCCTGTCCTTGATGGGGACCCTGTTCCTACAGAAACCTGTGAGGAGTTGACGGAACCCAGGCCCGGCCGGTCGGTTCAGATAGCAGGGGTCCCCTGCCTCGACCAGTGCGGGGTTCCTGGAAGCGCCACGGTGGTCCAGGATAGATTGCATGTCAGGGAGCGAGCAGGTGGAGCGGTGTCCGGAGGATTACCATCCCCGGAGGGCCAGCGCCGGAAGGTAAGTATTCCCCTCGGATCTGTGCGGCTCCCAGTGTGTGTGGCATGCTGCTGGACTTCCGGGTCTGGCGGCTTCTGGGGCTTGCCAGGTGATGCGACCGGTGGCTTGACCGGTGACGCGTCCTGGGCGGTCGTCTGACGCGGTTGGCGACCTCGGTTGTGGTTGCCATGGCAAGGCGTTGGGGGACGTGGCCTGGGGGTGCGTCCTGGCTTGCCGGGTGCCGGCTGGCTTCTGAGTTATTGCCTTGCTGCCAGGGGCGCCGAGGTCTGGAGCAGGTCGATGTCCCGGCAGCCGGTGAGGAGCAGGCTGCATGTGATGCTGGGGGAGTGTGGTTCCTGGGGAGAGGAAGGGCCGCCCAGGTCATGACCTGCTGACCCGGATATCTTGGGGGGAGGAGTGCATAAGAGGAAACATGCACATTCATGCCGTGTTCCTGCATCCATTGGTCGCAATGGAGATTGGTGAGCAGCAGCAGGAGAACCCTGCACAGCAGCACACTACTCAGAAGCCCCGTACTGCCCTGCGAAAATCTCGTGACATACGGGTAGTGGCCAGGGGAGTGATCGGTCCAGCTGCAGGAACTTCTCCAGAGTGGAGTCAGCAGCGTCGGCTGAGGTATGCCACCCTCGTGATCTGGTACCTACTTACTGCATACACTGGTAAGTGATCTTCATAAACTTTCACTCGGTGATGTAGTCTTCCCTTTATTTTTCTTGTCCTACCAGGGGAAGAAATGTACAGTAAAGCCAAGGCACAGGGAATGTGGCCTCTATGGATGCCCCCTGCCAGACTCTTGTCCAAAAAGATTGTTACCCCTTTGTCCAGCATACGGAGAGGTTCACCGGAGGAGAAGAGCATCAGCCGCTAGGGTAGGTTACATTACCTTATGCTTACCCCTCCCCCCACAGGTAGCAGAAGAAACGCCCAACTTCACCGCAAGTTTGAAAGAGATCATTAGAACAGAAGTGAGGGAGTCCATGAGGTCCCTATCCCAGGAGAGAGTTTCAAAGGAAGGGGAAGGAGCGTAAAACAGACTTTCCAGACTCGGACTCCTATGCTGACTACATGAGAAATGAGGATTCCTTGGGCTCATCGCCTTCATCTTCTTCCTTGGAGGAGGACTCTGGCCGCTTCTGCTTCCATTTAGACGCGTAGGCAAATTAGTAAAGGCAGTCAGAAGAACAATGGGTGTGGTAGAGTCCAGACCGGAGTGTTCCGTGCAGGACATCATGTTTGAGGGACTAGATCAGAGGAAGCGTAGGTCCTTTCCCTTAAATGAGAAAATTCAGAGCCTAGTACTCCGGAATGGAAGAGGCTGGAGAAAAGGGCTTCTTGCCTCCGGCATTTAAGCGAAGGTGCCCCTTTTGTAAATACTTGGAATAAAGCCCCGAAACTGGATACGGCAGTGGCCAAGGTATCAAAGAAGTCCTCTTTACACATTGGGGACCCTGAAGGACCCTCCAGATAGGAAGGCTGAAACGTTGCTTAAAGGACATGGGAGATATCGGCAGGATCCCTGAGGCCAGCAGTGGCGTCCACGTGTACGGCCAGGTCAATGATGGTCTGGCTGGACCTACTCGAGACTCAAGGATGGAGCCTCTCGTGAAACTATCCTGAGCGCCTTACCAGTAATTCAGGGTGCCGTAGCGTTTTTATCTGATGCTTCAGCAGATTCAGTCAGGATGGCTGCTAGAGCAGCGGGTCTTTCTAACACAGCTCAGAGGGCTTTGTGGCTAAAGTGCTCGCCCGGGGGATATCAGGCCAGGTCCAGACTTTTTTCCATCCCATGTGAGGGAGAGTACCTCTTTGGTCTGGTCCTGGACGAGCTTCTGGAGAAGGCAGGGGACGACAAAAATAAATTCCCCAGCTCGTCGGCCTCTTCCTACCGGCATCCCTTCAACAGAAGGTTCAGTCATGGGAGGCCTTACAGGGACCAAGCCAAGTGGGATAAGAAGAAGAAAAGAGGTACGGGGTTCATGTATAGAGGCTCATTGCTAGAATGTAAAAAGCTGTCACAATGACTGGCAGTTCCCGTGGGGATCAGATTGTCTGCCTTCTACCCAGCCTGGTCACGAATTACCAACAGTGACTGGGTGCATAATCTAATATCTTCAGGACTAAGATTGGAATTTTCTTCTGTTCCACGGGATAAATTCATGATAACCCCTTCTCGGTCTTCCCTCTCAGAGCAGGCGGTCATAGAGGCGGAGGTTCTGGAACTATGCCATAAGGAGTTCCTGATGGAGGTTCCAGGGTCGGAGAGGGGTAGAGGATTCTATTCTCCCCTATTTTTGGTTCGTTAAACGGATGGCTCCTTTAGGACTATCATTAATCTTAGAGCCCCGAATAAGTTTTTTTTCTAGTGCGCCCCTTCAAGATGGAATCTATTGGCTCGGCAATAAAACTAATACTTGAAAACTGTTTAATGGCAGTGTTAGATCTAAAAGATGCATACTACCATGTGCCTATCCACGCAGATCATCAGCAGTTCCTCAAGATGGCAGTAACAATGGGGGCGCAGTACAACACTTCCAGTTTAAAGCTCTCTCCTTTGGCCTTGCGATTGCACCTAGTATTTTTACAAAGGTAGTTGCCGAGATCATGGCCCACTTACGTGAGACCGACATCTGAATTATTCCCTACGTGGACGACTTTCTGATTGTAGGCAGGTCAGCAGATCATTGTGTACTTCAGGTAGAATGGACAATGTCCACTTTGAAGCACTTGGGGTGACTACTGAAAACTCTAAATTATCTCGGCTACAACCCTTAAAAGTGCAGCAGTTTTTGGGTCTCATTTTGGATTCCGAATGGCAGGTATGTCGTCTACCATCTGACAAACTAGTTTGCCTTCGTCACCATATTTTGAGGGCATCAAACAATCCCACCATGTCCCTTAGGCAGGCTATGGGACTTTTGTGTTCCCTAACTTCTTGCATCCCGGCTGTCAGATTGGTGCAATTCCATACAAGGACCCTACAAAGAGACGTCTTAGTTAATGATAGGGCCCTTGGGGCGTTCCTGCAGGGGATGCTGACCTTGTCCCCGGCTTCCTTACATTCTCGTGATCGGTGGCTAGACCGAGGTAACCTGTCCAGGGGGTTCCCTGGGAGAATCGCATATCCCGAGTAATCACCACGGACGCTAGCCCTACTTGTTGGGTGACACATATGGGAGAGGTTATAGTCCAGGGCCTATGGGATCAACAGGTAGAGAGTTGATCTAATCTGAAGGAGCCAACAGCAGTAGAACTGGTAGTTAAAGGACTACATATGTACCTGCAGTGTCATCACGTAAGGATCCTAGGATCCTGTCCGACAATCAGGTGTCGGTGGCCTACATCAACCACCAAGGTGGGACTCAATCTGTTGAGGTAGGATCTAAGTGACCCTTGACGGTTGACCAAGTGATTTCCAAATTAATCCACAGGACGTTGCTAGCAACAGAAATAACCAGACGGAGACGTGTTTCTGTCTGGGATAATCGAGGTAGATTCCTTCCCCATGTATTGCATCATCATCTTTTATAGTATTTAGTAAGTTTGTACTTCAACCAATAGTATAAAACCACACCTACAACATTTAACCTAAGAAAATCAGAAACTACATATATGACCGTACCTACGTAACATAGAGAGGGACAATGGCGTATTCATTCTTCAGAGTATTCTACAATGATACACCCCAAGGTCTCATATCTTGACCAGGCTGGAACAATCTGGTTTTATTACAATCATGACCTCTACTCTAGTTTCAGAAAAACAATTTGGCTTTATAACAGTCCTAGTAACAGAATTTATCTCATAAATGACAAAATGGAATTACAAGCACAAAATGGTTCTGATCTTAGTTTAACCCTTCACAAATCCAAGTACCTAATGGAAGTAACAGAGCACCTTTTTCAGATAGCATTTTCTATCTTTGACAGCTCTGCACATAAAGGGAAAGGACAATATCAGAGCAGACTTTCTGAGCCACAACGTGCTAAGGCAGGGAGAATGGGCGCTGGAAGGTGCCATCTTCGACCAGATTGTGCGGATGTGGGTCCGTCAGACATAGATCTCTTTGCCACCAGGAAGAACAGGAAAGTAAAACAATTCTGTTCTCTGGACCCCAGAGAGAGTCCTCTGGTAGTAGATGCCTTCCTAATAAAGTGGGACTTCAACTGGGTTATGCTTTTCCTCCCTTAGCTCTCTTGCCTTTAGTTGTGAGGAAAATCAGAAAAGACAAGGATTATAGTAATTGCCCCCCTTTTGGTCCAGAAGGGCGTGGTTTTCATGGCTAAGGACCATGTCAGTCTCCGATCCATGGGTACTGCTGGAACATCCGGATCTCATCTCCCAGGTCCAGTCTACCATCCACAAGTGGCGGGACTCCACCTGACGGCATGGAATTTGAAAGGTCGTTGCTGAGGGATTTATTCAAAATTGAAGGCATACTGAACCAGCATGGCTACCACAGCATCTTGCAGCGTCATGCTATTCCATCCGGTTTGCGTTTAGTTGGACCATCATTTATTTTTCAACAGGACAATGACCCCAAACACACCTCCAGGCTGTGTAAGTGCTATTTGACCAAGAAGGAGAGTGTTGGGGTGCTACGCCAGATGACCTGGCCTCCACAGTCACCAGACCTGAACCCAATCGAGATGGTTTGGGGTAAGCTGGACCGCTCACTGCTTCAATTTAGAATAAATCCCCAACAGTGTCACCAGCAAAGCACCCCCACACCATCACACCACATCCTCCATGCTTCACGGTGGGAACCAGGCATGTAGAGTCCATCCGTTCACCTTTTCTGCGTGTAAAGTAGTAATCAAAGCAAAAGGTGGCTACTTTGAAGAAGCTAGAAAATAAGACATATTTTCAGTTGTTTCACACTTTTTTGTAAAGTGTAATGTATAATTCCACATGTGTTAATTCATAGTTTTGATGCCTTCAGTGTGATTCTACAATTTTTATAGTCATGAAAATACAGAAAAATCATTGAATAAGAAGGTGTCCAAACTTTTGGTCTGTACTGTACATACATAAATACATATATATATATATATATATTCATACATATATACATACATATATACATATACATACACTTATACATACATATATATATACACATACATATATACATACATACATACAGTATATACATACATACATACAGTATATATATATATATATACAACATACATACAAATATACATACATATAAACATATATACATACAAATATACATACATACAAATATACATATATACATACATACAGTATATACAGTCATGGCCAAAAGTTTTGAGAATGACACAAATATTATATTTTCACATGATCTGCTGCCCTCTGGTTTTATGTGTTTGACAGATGTTTTTATCACAGACAGAAATATATAATTGCAAACATATGAGTAACAAAAGCTTATATTGACAGTTAAGGGTATGCCACACTAAACAATATCGCTAACGGGATCGCTAAAAAACGTCACTATTTAGCGATCCCGTTAGCGATATTGTTCAGTGCGGCAGCTTCCAGCGACGAGCTTCCTGCTGTGATCTCGCTCGTCGCTGGAATCGCTCCGGACCCTATTTCATCGCTGGCGCTCCGCTGGGTAAGTATTTAATCGCTGTGTGGCACCTTTTCTTAGCGATTTAGCGGTACTTTTGTACCCTAAAGTCGTTAAGAAGATCGCTAACGGCGATAGCGTCGTTAACTATATCGCTAAATGTGGCAGCATTTAGCGATATAGAAACAATCCCGCTAGCGATCGCATTAGTATGCGTCGTTATCGCGATCGCTAGCGGGATTGTTTAGTGTGGCAGTACCTTTAGAATGAGTTAATGCAGCAAGTCAATATTTGCAGTGTTGACCCTTCTTCTTCAGGACCTCTGCAATTCTCCCTGGCATGCTCTCAATCAACTTCTAGACCAAATCCTGACTGATAGCAGTACATTCTTGCACAATCCATGCTTTCATTTTGTCAGAATTTTTAGGTTTTTGTTTGTCCACCCGTCTCTTGATGATTGACCACAAGTTCTCAATGGGATTAAGATCTGGGGAGTTTCCAGGCCATGGACCCAAAATCTCTATGTTTTGTTCCCTGAGCCATTTAGTTATCACCTTTGCTTTATGACAAGGTGCTCCATCATGCTGGAAAAGGCATTGTTGATCGCCAAACTGCTCTTGGAGGGTTGGGAGAAGTTGTTCTTGGAGGACATTCTGGTAGCATTCTTTATTCATGGCTGTGTTTTTAGGCAAGACTGTGAGAGAGCCGATTCCCTTGGCTGAGAAGCAACCCCACACATGAATGGTTTCATGATGCTTAACAGTTGGCATGAGACAAGACTGGTGGTAGCGCTCACCTTGTCTTCTCCGAATGAGGCGTTTTCCTGATGTCCCAAACAATCGAAAAGGGGATTCATCAGAGAAAATAAATTTACCCCAGTCCTCAGCAGTCCCCTGCCTGTACCTTTTGCAGAATATCAGTCTGTCCATGATGTTTTTTCTGGAGAGAAGTGGCTTCTTTGCTGCCCTCCTTGAGACCAGGCCTTGCTCCAAGAGTCTCCGCCTCACAGTGCGTGCAGATGCACTCACACCTGCCTGCTGCCATTCCTGAGCAAGCTCTGCACTGCTGGTAGCCCGATCCCGCAGCTGAAACACTTTTAAGAGACGGTCCTGGCGCTTGCTGGTCTTTCTTGGGCACCCTGAAGCCTTTTTGGCAACAATGGAACCTCTCTCCTTGAAGTTCTTGATGATGCGATAGATTGTTGACTGAGGTGCAATTTTTCTAGCTGCGATACTCTTCCCTGTTAGGCCATTTTTTGTGCATTGCAATGATGACTGCACATGTTTCTTTAGAGATAACCATGGTTAACAGAAGAGAAACACTGATGCCAAGCACCAGCCTCCTTTTAAAGTGTCCAGTGGTGTCATTCTTACTTAATCATGACAGATTGATCTCCAGCCATGTCCTCATCAACACCCACACCTGTGTTAATGGAGCAATCACTGAAAAGAGGTTAGCTGGTCCTTTTAAGGCAGGACTGCAATGATGTTGAAATGTGTTTTGGGGGATAAAGTTCATTTTCTAGCCAAATATTGACTTTGCAAGTAATTTCTGTTAAGCTGATCACTCTTTATAACATTCTGGAGTATATGCAAATTGCCATTAGAAAAAGTGAAGCAGTAGACTTTGTAAAAATTAATATTTGTGTCATTCTCAAAACTTTAGGCCATGACTGTACATACATGCATATATACTTACATACATATACATATAGTATATACATACATTCATATATACATACA
>JARQOD010000010.1:19726701-19839976 GCA_033576555.1 Oophaga sylvatica | reverse complement strand
CACCGTCACACACACAGTACACAGTATATAGACACCGTCACACACACAGTACACAGTATATAGACACGGGTCACACACACAGTACACAGTATATAGACACGGGTCACACACACAGTACACAGTATATAGACACGGGTCACACACACAGTACACAGTATATAGACACCGGTCACACACACCGTACACAGTATATAGACACAGGTCACACACACCGTACACAGTATATAGACACGTCACACACACCGTACACAGTATATAGTCACAGGTCACACACAGTACACAGTATAGTCACAGGTCACACACAGTACACAGTATATAGTCACAGGTCACACACACAGCACACAGTACACAGTATATAGTCACAGGTCACACACACAGTATATAGACACAGGTCACACACAGTACACAGTATATAGACACCGGTCACACACACAGTATATAGACACAGGTCACACACACAGTACACAGTATATAGACACCGGTCACACACACCGTACACAGTATATAGACACAGGTCACACACAGTACACAGTATATAGACACCGGTCACACACACAGTACACAGTATATAGACACCGGTCACACACACAGTACACAGTATATAGACACCGGTCACACACACAGTACACAGTATATAGACACAGGTCCACACACAGTACACAGTATATAGACACCGGTCACACACACAGTACACAGTATATAGACACCGGTCACACACACAGTACACAGTATATAGACACCGGTCACACACACAGTACACAGTATATAGACACCGGTCACACACACAGTACACAGTATATAGACACCGGTTACACACACAGTACACAGTATATAGACACCGGTTACACACACAGTATATAGACACAGGTCACACACACAGTACACAGTATATAGACACCGGTCACACACACCGTACACAGTATATAGACACAGGTCACACACACAGTACACAGTATATAGACACCGGTCACACACACACAGTACACAGTATATAGACACCGGTCACACACACAGTACACAGTATATAGACACCGGTCACACACACAGTACACAGTATATAGACACAGGTCACACACACAGTACACAGTATATAGACACCGGTCACACACACAGTACACAGTATATAGACACCGGTCACACACACAGTATATAGACACAGGTCACACACACAGTACACAGTATATAGACACCGGTCACACACACCGTAACAGTATATAGACACAGGTCACACACACAGTACACAGTATATAGACACCGGTCACACACACAGTACACAGTATATAGACACCGGTCACACACACAGTACACAGTATATAGACACCGGTCACACACACAGTACACAGTATATAGACACCGGTTACACACACAGTATATAAGACACAGGTCACACACACAGTACACAGTATATAGACACCGGTCACACACACCGTACACAGTATATAGACACAGGTCACACACACAGTACACAGTATATAGACACCGGTCACACACACAGTACACAGTATATAGACACCGGTCACACACACAGTACACAGTATATAGACACCGGTCACACACACAGTACACAGTATATAGACAGGTCACACACACAGTACACAGTATATAGACACCGGTCACACACACAGTACACAGTATATAGACACCGGTCACACACACAGTACACAGTATATAGACACCGGTCACACACACAGTACACAGTATATAGACACCGGTCACACACACAGTACACAGTATATAGACACCGGTCACACACACAGTACACAGTATATAGACACAGGTCACACACACAGTACACAGTATATAGACACCAGTCACACACACAGTACACAGTATATAGACACGGGTCATACACACAGTACACAGTATATAGACACAGTCACACACACAGCATATAGACACAGGTCACACACAGTACACAGTATATAGACACCGGTCACACACACAGTAAACAGTATATAGACAACGGTCACACACACAGTACACAGCATATAGACACGGGTCACACACACAGTACACAGTATATAGACACCGGTCACACACACAGTACACAGTAATACAGACACCGGTCACACACACAGTACACAGTATATAGACACCGGTACACACACACAGTATATAGACACTGGTCACACACAGTACACAGTATATAGACACAGGTCACACACACAGTACACAATATATAGACACCGGTCACACACCGTACACAGTATATAGACACCGGTCACACACACCGTACACAGTATATAGACACCGGTCACACACACAGTACACAGTATATAGACACGGGTCACACACACAGTACACAGTATATAGACACAGGTCACACACACAGTACACAATATATAGACACCGGTCACACACCGTACACAGTATATAGACACAGGTCACACACACAGTACACAGTATATAGACACCGGTCACACATACCGTACACAGTATATAGACACCGGTCACACACACCGTACACAGTATATAGACACCGGTCACACACACAGTACACAGTATATAGACACAGGTCTCACACACAGTACACAGTATATAGACACAGGTCACACACACAGTACACAGTATATAGACACCGGTCACACACACAGTACACAGTATATAGCACACCGGTCACACACACAGTACACAGTATATAGACACAGGTCACACACACAGTACACAGTATATAGACACAGGTCACACACACAGTACACAGTATATAGACACAGGTCACACACACAGTACACAGTATATAGACACAGGTCACACACACAGTACACAGTATATAGACACAGGTCACACACACAGTACACAGTATATAGACACACGGTCACACACACAGTACACAGTATATAGACACAGGTCACACACACAGTACACCGTATATAGACACCGGTCACACATACAGTACACAGTATATAGACACCGGTCACACACACAGTACACAGTATATAGACACAGGTCACACACACAGTACACAGTATATAGACACAGGTCACACACACAGTACACAGTATATAGACACGGGTCACACACACAGTACACAGTATATAGACACCGGTCACACACACAGTACACAGTATATAGACACCGGTCACACACACAGTACACAGTATATAGACACCGGTCACACACACAGTACACAGTATATAGACACAGGTCACACACACAGTACACAGTATATAGACACAGGTCACACACACAGTACACAGTACATAGACACCGGTCACACACACAGTACACAGTATATAGACACCGGTCACACACACAGTACACAGTATATAGACACCGGTCACACACACAGTACACAGTATATAGACACCGGTCACACACACAGTACACAGTATATAGACACGGGTCACACACACAGTACACAGTATATAGACACCGGTCACACACACAGTACACAGTATATAGACACCGGTCACACACACAGTACACAGTATATAGACACAGGTCACACACACAGTACACAGTATATAGACACCGTTACACACACAGTATATAGACACCGGTCACACACACAGTACACAGTATATAGACACCGGTCACACACACAGTACACAGTATATAGACACCGGTCACACACACAGTACACAGTATATAGACACCGGTCACACACACAGTACACAGTATATAGACACAGGTCACACACACAGTACACAGTATATAGACACAGGTCACACACACAGTACACAGTACATAGACACCGGTCACACACACAGTAGACAGTATATAGACACCGGTCACACACACAGTACAGAGTATATAGACACAGGTCACACACACAGTACACAGTATATAGACACCGGTCACACACACAGTACACAGTATATAGACACAGGTCACACACACAGTACACAGTATATAGACACAGGTCACACACACAGTAGACAGTATATAGACACCGGTCACACACACAGTACAGAGTATATAGACACAGGTCACACACACAGTACACAGTATATAGACACCGGTCACACACACAGTAGACAGTATATAGACACCGGTCACACACACAGTACAGAGTATATAGACACAGGTCACACACACAGTACACAGTACATAGACACCGGTCACACACACAGTAGACAGTATATAGACACCGGTCACACACACAGTACAGAGTATATAGACACAGGTCACACACACAGTACACAGTATATAGACACAGGTCACACACACAGTACACAGTATATAGACACAGGTCACACACAGTACACAGTATTTTAGTCACAGGTCACACACACAGTACACAGTATATAGTCACAGGTCATATATATATATATATATACACACATGTATATAGACAGCCGGCGGCCGGCACTCACCCACACGCCCAGGCCGTCTGACACCAGGTACCGGCCGATGTCCGCCGCCTCCCCGGGGCCTTCTGACAGTTGCCCCCGGAGCTCCTCCGCCTCCTCCAGGCCGTCCTCCTCATCCTCCTCGCCGCTCAGGCTCCGGTAGGCGCTCAGCAGACTGAGGCCCAGCAGGAGGCCGCTCAGGCCGGTGTATGTCCGCAGGCTGGGCCACGGGAAGCGCTCCAAGAAGAGCAGCGGCATGTTCAGGAAAGCCCGAGGCCCCCGGGGCCTGTCAGTGACGGGAGCAGGAAGCCGCGGTCTGTGGCAGCGTAGGACCCGCAATGTGACACACTCAACGGCCGCACTGTCTCGGCCTCCCGGCTCCTGTCTCCGCGCTCTCCCTACGTACGTTCATCGGTGAGACAGCGCCCTCTGCTGGTGGCGGAGCGCAGGTACCCACAGGGTCCTACAGCGGGAAGTGTGGGGACTGCTGGTGCGGAGCGTGGACACAGCACACCCGCGGTCACCCCGACAGTCCCCACTACACTTATTTGGCTGTGGCCCCTGTATCAGGGCCCTTCAGTAGTGGCGCATATTCATAGTAAACCCTGTTCACACTGGGGTTTTTATTGCTGTCAAAACTTTGGGGTTTTTTTTAGTGGAAACTTCAGTATAAGTTCGGTTTTGTGATTGTTTCACTCACTAAAGTGTTTTCCACAGCGTTTTCTCCCAGCCTCCTGATCGGACGGTTCCGACCGTGGAGCATTTTCCTACAAGTGGACCGAAAAAGCCATAAAAAGTCGCGGTGGAGACCTCCGCTAAGGTGCGAGTGTTTGTGATTATTTTTTGGAGTGGAGACTGAACTGAAGCGTTTCATGTTTGAGGATTTTGGAGATTTTCTGCTCTATAAACGCAGCAAAAGCAGAAAAAACCTGTGTGAACGCGCTCCTAAGGGTATGAGCATGGGGAGGTTTTTGGATTTGGGAAAAAAAAGCTTCTAAAACTCTTGAAGGAATATTTAGTCTTTTTTTTTATTGTACAACCACTTTGCTGTTTTTATGAAGTTTTTTTTTCCCCTCTTCCAGTTTTGAAAAACGCCTGGTGGGCTTCTCGGGAGAGGCTCGTGGTGTGAAAAGCTACGAGCTGGGGACTGTCCATCCAAGAGGCGGGAAAAAAAAAAATAACAGTTGCTCCTTTTCCCTTTCTACCCAGCAATTCTTCTCTTTCCCATTAGATCTGTGACATCAGGTGATTAATAAGTGATGAGCTGAATCCTTCTAAGCTCTATGGAGAAACAGGAGGTCAATTTACCCTGCATGAGTCATCACTGGAAAAGTCTCTGGATGCTCCTTTTGGGCACAGAATAAAAGAAGCGATTAGAAGCCAAACTTCTGATGCATCAACTTCTAGGCCATCTATGATGACGTAGTGGAGAACCTCCAGCTGTGGCCCTACAATCCTTTTTCTTCTGTATCGGGAAGTTCCCGCTTTAGATTTTGGATTCGCCTTTTGTCTTGATCATGTGCTTCAAGTTTTCACAAGTTCGAAACCCCCAAAATCAAACCAATGGGTCTGACGCAGCAGTGTTGATGCCCGAAATGGTGCTCCTGTCCAGTCCACTTCTGGCGAGCTACACAAGGCGCTCACCACCGATGAGATGCACCGAATTCATTAATTGGTGTGCGCCTCATATTTCTGCATGCCCCTCGTTAAGACTGGAGGACAAGATGCCCCTCTTATTGAACTGGGGTCAGAGTGCCATTTCTACCACCAGATTTCTCAACACCAACAAGCCACAGATCTGCACCGGGACGCAGCTTGCACATGTATTAATCATCATTCACACATACGGGTCTCACATGCAGAGTACAGACTGGCCGCAGGTCTCCTTCCCTGAACTTGACAGCCTTATAGGTCGGAAGCCCAGTGACAGGTCCATGAATCACAGTCTGTGATAGACGGATGTGTGAATACGACCTTAAGACCGTTTCACCAGGTCCATGTTCGGATCAGATGACTTGGTCCAACAGCTAGGTATCATATTTGCACAAAAGATCATTAGACCAGGGGATCAGGGCCCCCGGACTCACGCGCGGAGCTCAGGCCGCCCCCGGACCCACGGCGGAGCTCAGGCCGCCCCCGGACCCACGCGCGGAGCTCAGGCCGCCCCCGGACCCACGCGCGGAGCTCAGGCCGCCCCCGGACCCACGCGCGGAGCTCAGGCCGCCCCCGGACCCACGCGCGGAGCTCAGGCCGCCCCCCGGACCCACGCGCGGAGCTCAGGCCGCCCCCCGGACCCACGCGCGGAGCTCAGGCCGCCCCCCGGACCCACGCGCGGAGCTCAGGCCGCCCCCCGGACCCACGCGCGGAGCTCAGGCCGCCCCCGGACCCACGCGCGGAGCTCAGGCCGCCCCCGGACCCACGCGCGGAGCTCAGGCCGCCCCCGGACCCACGCGCGGAGCTCAGGCCGCCCCCGGACCCACGCGCAGAGGTAAAGCATAGGTTTCCGCCAGCCCCATCATCATGGAGTACATGAATGCCTTATGTAACTATACAGACCTTGATCAATGGCCCCTGGCCTACATTCACTGTAGCGGTTATAATTACTAATATAAACATTGGTGATCCTGAAGATTTTGTCATATTTGGCCACAAAGTGACAGACGGAGGAAAAAAAAAATCTGTTTAATGGTTTAAAAAACAAAAAAAAACACAAAATGGTACATGAAAAAAAAAGAAATTAATAGCAATAACATCTCACTGCTGTACGTTGCCACAGTCTATCTAATGTCACAGCGACAGGTCAGGTAAACGCCAGGAAAAACAAAGATTCCGCCTCCGCTCCCCTCATTATAAAGCTGTTCTCACAGAGACTGCTTCGCCCGCACGATGGGACCCCGGCTCTCTCCACCATCAGTTGTAAATAAAGTTGAACCTGTGGAAGAGATTAGACATTAATATGGGACGTGATGCCGCGGAGCTCCAGCCGCCATCAGTAACACGTGGACATGCTACATGGAGGTAGAAAGCGAGCTTACCTACTAAGGAGCTGCGGAAGGCTGGAAATGATGGGGCCGTAACCGGGGGCATTGTCGTACAGTTCAAACAAAGGGGCGGCAACAAGTTTGTAATTTTTCGGAACTGCAAACAGTGCTAAGAGAAAAAAATACAAATACTCTATTTACAGGTACAAGCAAAAATGCAAGAAAGGTAAGCAATGTAAGCAAGCATAAGTGGACTGGACAGAGGAAACCTAAATATAAGGACTTCATGTTACATAATTGCTATCCAGATATGGAACATCATTGCGCGCCCCCCCAGTCTGATGCCAGACCACTCCGGGATTATATAAGCCCTGACGCCATATTGGAACAACTTCAAAAGTCAGATCAAAGATTGAGGACTCATCAGTTAACAATAGGATGTCATTGCTAGGGCGACCACCAGGGGGCATTTAAGCTTATTGAGTTATGCCAAGACATTAGGAGCAAAGTTCCTTAAAGGGGGGGTTGTCCACTACTAGGACAAGCCACTCGTAACTCACGCTTGGAAACGATAAAATAAAAAATAAGGCATATATTGACCTCCCGTGACGGCGGTGTTCCCACAGTGTTGGCACTCACGGTACCGGTGGGCTTTCATGCAGTTGTATGATACGTGACCCCAACTACCAATCAGCGCTGGCGTCACTGTCCCTGCCTTCGGACAAATTGAACATGGAGAGGAAGTCTGAGATCAGCTGCAGCCCGGATTTGTCCAAAGGTGGGGACACTGATGCCAGTGCTGATTGGTTGGTGTCACAACAACATCATGAAAGCCCCGGGACCGTGAGTGCCAACACCCCTGGAACAGCGCCAGCACAGGTGGTGAGGATAAGCTTTTTTTATTTTATCGGGGCCAAGTGTGGGGTTTGAGGAGTGTCCAAGTAGTGAACAACTTATTTAACCCCTTCACCCCCAAGGGTGGTTTGCACGTTAATGACCGGGTCAATTTTTACAATTCTGACCACTGTCTCTTTATGAGGTTATAACTCTGGAACGCTTCAACGGATCTTCGCGATTCTGAGATTGTTTTCTCGTGACATATTGTACTTCATGTTGGTGGTAAAATTTCTTCGATATAACTTGCGTTTATTTTGAAAAAAACGCAAATATGGCGAAAATTTTTAAAATTTTGCAATTTTCAAACTTTGAATTTTTATTCCCTTAAAACAGAGAAATATATCACACAAAATAGTTAAGAAATAACATTTCCCACATGTCTACTTTACATCAGCACAATTTTGGAACCAAAATTTTTTTTGTTAGGAAGTTATAAGGGTTAAAAGTTGACCAGCGATTTCTCATTTTTACAGCAAAATTTACAAAGCCATTTTTTTTAGGGACCACCTCACATTTGAAGTCACTTTGAGGGGTCTATATGGCAGAAAATACCCAAAAGTGACACCATTCTAAAAACTGCACCCCTCAAGGTACTCAAAACCACATTCAAGAAGTTTATTAACCCTTCAGGTGCTTCACAGTAACTAAAGCAACGTGGAAGGAAAAAATGAATATTTTACTTTTTAGCCACAAAAATTATCTTTTACAAACTTTTTTTTATTTTCACAAGGGTAAAAGGAGAAAATGGACAGATAAGGTTGTTATGCAATTTCTCCTGAGTACGCCAATACCCCATATGTGGGGGAAAACCACTGTTTGGGCACACGGCAGAGCTCGTAAGGGAAGGAGCGCCGTTTGACTTTTTCAAACTAAAATTGGCTGGAATTTAGATTGGATGCCATGTCGCGTTTGGAGAGCCCCTGATGCGCCTAAACAGTGGAAACCCCCCACAAGTGACACAATTTTGGAAACTAGACCCCCTAAGGTACTTATCTAGATCTGTTGTGAGCACTTTGAACCCTCAAGTGTTTCACAAAAGTTTATAAAGCCTGGGTGTGAAAAAAAAAAAAAATCAATTTTCCACAAAAATGATTTTTTAGTCCCAAATTTTTGAATTTTCCCAAGGAAATTGGACCCCAAAAGTTGTTGTCCAATTTGTCCTGAGTACGCTGATACCCCATATGTGGGGGGGGGGGGAACTGTTTGGGCGCACGGCAGGGCTTGGAAAGGAAGTAGTAACGTTTTGGAATGCAGACGTTAATGGGGGTCATGTTCCGTTTGCAGTGCCCCAGATGAGCCTAAACAGTGGAAACCCCCACAAGTGACCCCATTTTGGAAACTAGACCCCCTAAGGAACTTATCTAGATCTTTGGTGAGCACTTTGAACCCCCAAGTGCTTCACACAAGTTTATAATGCCCGGGCATGAAAATAAAAAATCCTATTTTTTTCCCACAAAAATTATCTTTTAGTCACTAATTTTTTATTTTCCCAAGGGTAACAGGAGAAATTGGACCACATAAGTTGTACAATTTGTCCTGAGTACGCTGATACCCCATATGTGGGGGGGAACCACTGTTTGGGCGCACGGCAGAGCTCGGAATGGAAGGAGCACCATTTGACTTTTTCCAACCAAAATTGGCTGGAATTGAGTTTGGATGCCATGTTGCATTTGGAGAGCCCCTGATGTGCCTAAACAGTGGAAACCCCCCACAAATGACCCCATTTGGGAAACTAGACCCCCTAAGGAACTTATCTAGATTTTGATGAGCAATTTGAACCCCCAAGTGCTTCACACAAGTTTATAACGTAGAGCCGTAAAATTTAAAAATCATATTTTTTCCACAAAAATGATCTTTTCACCCCAATTTTTATTTTTCCAAGGGTAACAAGACTCCAAAAGTTATTGTGCAATTTGTCCTGAGTGCGCTGATACCCCATATGTGGGGGTAAACCACTGTTTGGGTGCATGGCAGAGTTTGGAAGGGAAGGAGCGCCGTCTGACTTTTTCAACGCAGAATTGGCTGGACGCCATGTCGTGTTTGGAGAGCTCCTGATCTGCCTAAACAGTGGAAACCCCCATAAATGACACCATTTTGGAAACTAGACCCCTCAAGGAACTTATCTAGATGTGTGGTGAGAACTTTGAACCCCCAGGTGTTTCACTAAAGTTTATAACGTACAGCCGTAAAATAAAAAATCTTTTTTTTTTTTTACAAAAATGATTTTTTCACCCCCAATATTTTATTTTCACAAGGGTAACAGAAGAAATTGGAACCCAAAAGTTGTTGTCCAATTTGTCCTGAGTACACGG
The DNA here is from genome assembly GCA_033576555.1 of Oophaga sylvatica. NCBI lineage: Eukaryota > Metazoa > Chordata > Amphibia > Anura > Dendrobatidae > Oophaga > Oophaga sylvatica. The sequence goes on along the minus strand of JARQOD010000010.1, from coordinate 19,829,494 downwards.
ATACCCAATATGTGGGCGAAAACTACTGTATGGGCACACGTCGGGGCTCGGAAGGGAAGTAGTGACGTTTTGGATTGCAGACTTTGATGGAATGGTCTGGGGGCGTCATGTCGCATTTGGAGAGCCCCTGATGCGCCTAAACAGTGGAAATCCCCAACAAGTGACCCCATTTTGGAAAATAGACCCCACAAGGAACTTATCTAGGTGTGTGGTGAGCGCTATGAAGCCCCAAGTGCTTCACAGAAGTTTATAATGTACAGCCGTAAAAACAAAAAAATAATTTTTTTTGTACAAAAATGATATTTTCGCCCCCAGTTTTTATTTTCCCAAGGGTAACAGAAGAAATAGGACAAATTGCACAATAACTCTTGGGGTCCAGAGTACGCTGATACCCCATATGTGGGGATAAACTACTGTTTGGACGCATGGCAGAGCTCAGAAGTGAAGGAGCACCGTTTGACTTTTTCAACGCAGAATTGGCTGGAATTGAGATCAGACGCCATGTCACATTTGGAGAGCCCCTGATGTGCCTAAACAGCGGAAACCCCCCAATTCTAACTCCAACCCTAACCCCAACACACCCCTAACCCTAGTCCCAACCCTAACCACAAACCTAACCCTAACACACCCCTAATCCCAACCCTAACCCTAATCCTAACTTTAGCGCCAACCCTAACCCTAACTTTAGGCGCAACCCTAACCCTAATGGGAAAATGGAAATAAATACTTTTTTTTAATTTTATTATTTTTCCCTTACTAAGGGGGTGATAAAGGGGGTTTGATTTACTATTTATAGCGGGTTTTTATGATTGGCAGCTGTCACGCTAAAAGACGCTTTTTATTGCAAAAATAGTTTTTTGCATCGCCACATTTTGAGAGCTATAATTTTTGCATATTTTGGCCCACAGAGTCATGTGAGGTCTTATTTTTTGCGGTACGAGTTGACGTTTTTATTTGTACCATTTTTGAGCAGGTGACATTTTTTGATCGCTTTTTATTTCGATTTTTGGGAGGTTAGAATGAACAAAAATCAGCAATTCATGAATTTCTTTTGGGGGAGGCGTTTTTATTGTTCCGCGTGTGGTAAAATTGATAAAGCAGTTTTATTCTTCGGGTCAGTACGATTATGGCGATACCTCATTTATATCATTTTTTTATGTTTTGGCGCTTTTATAGAATAAAAACAATTTTATATAAAAAATTATTATTTTTGCATCGCTTTATTCTGCGAGCTATAACTTTTTTATTTTTTCGCTGATGATGCTGTATGGCGGCTCATTTTTTGCGGGACAAGATGACGTTTTCAGCGGTACCATGTTTATTTATATCGGTCTTTTTGATCGCGCGTTATTCCACTTTTTGTTCGGCGGTATGATGATAAAGCATTGATTTTTTGCTTCGTTTTTTTTTTTTTTTTTTTTTAAGGGGTTCACTAAAGGGGTTAACTAGTGGGACAGTTTTATAGGGGGGGTCGTTACGGACGCGGCGATACCAAATATGTGTACTTTTATTGTTTTGTTTTTTTTATTTACAGGAAGAAATGAATTTATTGGGGAATATATTTTTTTTTTTTTATTTATTTTGGATTTTTTTTTATAACATGTTTATTTTTATTTTTTTAACTTTTTTACTTTGTCCCAGGGTGGGACATCACTGTATTTTATCAAATCGCTGGTGTGACAGTGTGCACAGCACTCTGTCACACCAGCGATCGCTCAGGCAGTGCAGCAGGCTTCTCAGTGCCTGCTCTCAGCAGGCACTGAGGAAGCCGCCTCCCTCCAGGACCCCGGTGCCATCTTGGATCCGGGTCCTGGGAGGGAGGAAGCCCTCAGAACAGCGCGATCACATCGCGCTGGTCTGAGGGTCTCAGGGGGGCAAGCAGGGAGCCCCCACCCTGCGCGATCCTCCCCTGTGCCCCCAGTACAACCGTGATCATGTTTGATCGCGGTGTGCTAGGGGTTAATGTGCCGGGAGCGGTCCGTGACCGCTCCTGACACACAGTCACGGGTGTCAGCTGTGATAATCAGCTGACACCCGGCGGCGATTAGCTGCGCTCCCCTCAGGAGCGCAGCTGATCGCCTATGACGTACTATCCCGTCCATGGGCAGAATGGCACGGGTTTTATGGACGGGATAGTACGTCTAATGTCAGAGAGGGGTTAAAGAGTTAACCACTACTTTTTATTTTATCCTTAGGGTAGGCCATCAATATCTGATCGGTAGGGGTCAACTCCTGGGAGCCCTGCCGATCCACTGTTAACCGGCACCAGACAGAAGTTCTTGGATGCTGCCAGAACACAGCAGCTCCATCAAAACTATAGTGGCCATGGCTGGTACTACAGATCCACCTCAAATTCCTCTGTCGGAGACTGACAGCAGCAACTAAAGTGGGTAAACAGCAGCGATCGGAGTAAGCTCCTACCACTGCCGTTAGGAGCAAGTACTGCCCAGTGAGCGGCTCATAAACATAGAAAGGAATAATAACATGGAGGTGATGCCCAAACCTTGGCAGGAAAGGCGTAATAATGGACGGACTCATCCCCCGAGGACTCGGCTCTTACCTTTTTCCTGAAGTTGCACCAGGAACAACTTCTTGTGTTCTTTTGGCTTTGTGATATGTGCAGGAATATATGGATACTGTGGAGACAGCAGATACGACAAGCACGTGGTCACAAAGTCATATTTATGGCTGCATCCTTTCATTTCAGTATTTTTTTTTTTGCTTTTCAAGACAAACCTGCGGTGGTTCGAAGTTTGGCCTCCACCAGTTCCCAATGCAGTCATCAATGACCCAGTCCTGCTGCACCCCGTCCTGCCGGCCGAGGATCTACAAAGCAATGAGGCCTTCGTTCAGTCACCTGATAGACTCATATAGCACATAATAGTGGCTTCTAAAGTAGCAGAGAAGGAGAAACACAGGTCCTCTCCCCAGATTCACATGCACTTCTTCTGGGGTATACAAGACTGATAACTTTGGATTGAGGTTTTTTTTTTTTAAGGAGGTGCGGTAATCAGAACATGACAATTTGGATGGTTGAATTTTCTTTTTACAGTATATCTACTAGAGTGGGGAAAATAAGTATTTGATACTCTGCCAATTTTGCAAGTTTTCCCACCTACAAAGAATGGAGAGGTGTGTAATTTTTATCGTAGGTACACTTCACCTGTGAGAGACAGAATCTAAAAATAAAATCCAGATAATCACATTGTATGATTTTTACATAATTAATCTGTATTTTATTGCATGAAATAAGTATTTGATACAATAGAAAAACAAAACTTAATATTTGGTGCAGAATCCTTTGTTTATAATTACAGAGGTCAGACGTTTCCTGTAGTTCTTGACTCAAGTTTGCACACAGTGCAGCAGGGATTTTGTCCCCCTCCTCCATACAGATCTTCTCCAGAGCTTTCAGATTTCGGGGCTGTTACTGGGCAACATTGAGTTTCCACTTCCTCCAAAGATTTTCTATTGGGTTCAGGTCTGGAGACTAGATAGGACACTCCAGGACCTTGAAATGCTTCTTATGGAGCCACTCCTTAGGCTGTGGTTCCACGGTCCGGAACCACAGCGCTTTGGACGGAGCGGAAATTCCGCACCGCCCAAAGCCCCGCCCCCTTTTTGACGCGCGTTCTTTCCGGATGTGTTCAGAACACATCCGGAAAGAACGCAGGGCTACATAGCCCTGTGTTAAATTCCGTTGCGGCGACGCAGCGTCGCCGCAAGACGCTAGGACATGCTGCGGTCTGAAAAGACGCGCCGCATGTCCGGAAACGCAGGTCTTCCGCCTGCGTGTTGTTACGCATAGTGGAGACGGGATTTCTTGAAATCCCCTCCACTATGCTGTAACATCTGGACGCTGCGTGTTTGCCGCTGCGCCAACGCACAGCGTCAAACACGCAGCATTTCCTGAAGGAATCCTGATCGTGGAAACTCACCCTCAGTTGCTCTGGCTGCGTGTTTCGGGTCGTTGTCAATGCTCTTACTGAGGGAAGGAGGTTGTTGGCCAAAATCTTGCAATACATGACCCCATCCATCCTTCCTTCAATACGGTGCAGTCGTCCTGTCCCATTTGCAGAAAAGCACCCCCAAAGTATGAGGTTTCCCCACCATGCTTCACTGTTGGGATGGTGTTCTTGGGGTTGTACTCATCCTTCTTCTTCCTTCAAATATGGTGAGTAGAGTTGATACCAAAAAGTTCTATTTTGGTCTTATCTGACCACATGACCTTCTCTCATGCCTCCTCTGGATTATTCAGATGGTCATTGGCAAACTTCAAACGGACCTGGACATGTGCTGGGTGAACAGGGGGACCTTATGTGCCCTGCAGGATTTTAATCCATGACAGCGTAGTGTGTTACGGTAATGTTTGAGACTGTGGTCCCAGCTCTCGTCGGGTCATTGACCAGGTCCTACCGTGTAGTTCTGGGTTGATTCCTGACCTTCCTCAGAATCATCCTTACCCCACGAGGTGAGATCTTGCATGGAGCCTCAGGCCGAGGACCTTTGACAGTCATCGTGTGCTTCTTCCATTTTCTAATAATTGTGCCAACAGTTGTTGCCTTCTCACCAAGCTGCTTGCCTATTGTCCTGTAGCCCATCCCAGCCTTGTGCAGGTCTACAATTTTGTCCCTGGTGTCCTTAGACCGCTCTTTGGTCTTGGCCATGGTGGAGATGTTGGAGTGTGATTGAGTGTGTGGACAGGTGCCCCTGGACGAAGCATTTCAGTGCGAAACATGCATTGGGTGTGGTGGGTCCCCGGTTCCTTAATCTCCAGGTAACTATACCTCTGTCTGCCTTTGACTTATAGGCTTATAACTGGGCCACATCTCCCACCACCCCTTTAAATATACATTCCATCTAATTATTGCAACTATGCTGTTATGTTACAATGTGCTTTAGCGGTGGTTCCTTTCATTTGCGTATGGTTTTGTAGACACATTGAGGATTTCCTCTCCTCTTTTAGAGATGGTTGTTAGACTATGGGATGTTAATCATGTGATATATGCATATTAGATTAAGGCTGTACAAACTTAATGTATGCAAACCTCGGCTATTCATGGCGACTAAGTGTACATGATGTCAAAAAGGGCTGCGCGGTACTCCTCTATTGATGGGTGCACGAATAGGATACTACTCCGCAATGTTGTCAATAAAGGTGTTTACATTTTAACTGTTTTCTGACCAAATGTAAAGCGTATTTTTTGGAGTCTTACTAGTATTAAGTAGTTAAAGGAAATCTAGCACCAGGTTATGCCACCAAATTGGAGAGCGGCATGATGTAGAAAAAGAGACCCCGATTACAGCAATGTATCACTTACTGTGCTGCTTGCTGCAGTTTTGATAAAATCACTCTTGATTATCGCTGGAGGACTAAAACCTGCTACCATGTAGTCCACCCTGCCCCCACCGCTGATAGCTTTCTGCCTATGCACAGTGTACCCAGAAAGCTGCCAATCAGGTGTTGGGGGGGGGATTTATACAGGACTCAGCATTTTGAGCACTGCTAGATCTGAAGCAGATAAAATGGTGATTGTATCAAACCCACAGCAAGTAGACCAGTAAGTGACACGTCGATGGAATCAGGGGCTTTGCCCCTACATTATGCTCCTCTCAGATGGAATAGCAAAAACCTGATGACAGATTCCCTTTAAAAAGCAATGAAAGAAGCCAGAAATAAAAACAGAGACTTGTGATAGATATCATTAAGATATAAAATACAGAATTTTATGATGGCACCTGACAAAACACAAAAGGTGTGACAGTTCCATTGTATAAACCAAACTACGAATTCAGGACCAAACCTCTATGAAATAATCACAGAACCACATGTGACACTTAAATAAACCCAAAATCTCATATCTTCCCCAACGGAGTAAAATGAATCCATACCTCGGTCATGAGGCGCTTTAACCCTTCCACTTCATCCTCTCCAGGGTTGAGTTCTCCTCCAGGACTGGAAAGAAACAGTCAAGGTAAAAGGCTTGTCTCTTATCGGACCTTTACGGTATATCCACTTGTGTGACAATTTTCAGAACACCATAAAAATATTAATAGAGGGGTCTGCACATAAGTGACCACCTCCCCACTGACCGCGGCCGACAGAGTGGAATCTAGCAGATAGTCCTCCTGTGCATGGAGTGGCCGTGCATCTACACAATGATGGACGCAGCCGCTGCATCAGTCCCACTGAAGTGAATGGAGAAGGGGGTCATACAGGTGCATCGCTGCTCCATTCACAGAGATTGGGATGAACAGTGGATAGGGGAACAAGGTATTTCATCCGAAGGGACAGCGCAGAGACTGCACTGCACAGACTTGTCACTTGTGTACAAGGGTGTGGAGTGAATGTGGAAATGCCCCCTGGAAAGTCAGAAAAGTTCTAAAGGGTGAACTTACAGCTTGAAGAAGGTGGTCCCCAGCTGCAGTAACAGCACATGGGGTAATCTGTGTTCGTGGACGATCAGGACGCCCTCCACCGTGCGCCTCATTCCAATCTTGTCAAACTCCTCTCGCATTCGCTGGAACCGCGCAGCCACCGAGCTGTCCTTCTCATACAGCGGCTCCTTGGTACCGAAGGTGTAGTTAGTCAGAGGATACCTGGGGTTACAGGGCAGACGTAGAGTATTAGCAGGTGGCAGCGCTCAGCATAAGGACATTATTACACTACACATCTTTTACTGTTCTTAAGATGAATCTGTCACCAGGTTTTTGCTGCCATATGTAAAAGCAGCATAATATAGGGCACAGACCCTGATTCCAGCGATATATCACTTATTGGGCTGCTTGATGCAGTTTTGAGAAAATCCCTGTTTTATCTGCTGCAGTTCTGTGAATGCTGAGCTGTGTATAATCCCGCAAACATCACTGGTCGACAGCTGTGTATGCTGTGCATAGGCAGAAAGCTGCCAATCAGTGGTGGGGGCGGAGTTGAACAAGGAGACATGAGACAACTAGTCCTCTAGTGATAATCTCCTGCTGATAAAAGACCCCCTGGTTGGCTGATATGAAAATTTGAACCATTATTGCTGGGGGCATAATTTTGAAACGGAGAGGCACTGATTTATACTGATGACCTATCCATGGGATGGGCCACCGGTATCCAATCAGTGGGGGTCGCACACCGGGCACCTGACCCATCAGCTGGCTGAATGGATTGTAGCGCTATGATGAGCCCCTTGTTGGCACCATAGAGCACATGCTGTACATTTTATGCCTGATACTGTGGCTCAGTCCCAATCAAGTGTGTGAGACAGAGCTATGATATTAGGTGCAACTGCTGGTAAAGAGATGCGCCCCCTACGTCTGATAAACGGTGAAGAGCATGCAGCAATTCACAGGAGACAGAAGAAAATCACACGGCTCTGCCACATCAGTACACGCAACACGGCTGCCAAACCACAAAGCGGCTCTGCCACATCAGTACACGCACACACAAGCGGCTCTGCCACATCAGTACACGCACACACACGCGGCTCTGCCACATCAGTACACGCCAAAACAGTACACGCACACATGCGGCTCTGCCACATCAGTGTGATTTAGAATATTCCACAACCACACACATTGGAAAAATCGCATTGTCATGTATACGTGTGTGCAGGAAAATGTGCTGGACACACATGAATCTATATAGAGCAAGAAATACTGCAAAAGCAGCAAAAATGTGTACTAGTCCATAGAATATATAAAAATTACAAGTTTATAACAATTATAAAAGAGTTTATCACACAAACATACAGGGGAAACAGAATATCAAGAGGCATGTATCATGTTGGAAAATCAATGGGAAAATGTATTGATAGTGATAGGCGTCCTATTCCCTTTGAAACCCCCCATGTCCTGAACAAAAAAGAGCCAAAATATTAGTCAGAGATGTAAATATATGCAACTGGCAAAAAGATGTCCAAGGGCAGGCTCTCTTGGATCCCATCCCCATTGTTCCTGTGAGCCAGCAGCTGCCATTTATCCTGGGTAAATATTAGCTATACTTATGTGCTTTAAGCCCCCGTCTCACATAGCGATATCACTAGCGAGATCGGTGCTGAGTCACTAGTTTTGTGACGCAGCAGCGAGCTCACCAGCGATATCGCTGTGTGTGACATTCAGCGACGATCAGCCCCCCTGCCGGGTATCGCTGATCGTCGCTGAAATGTCTGGACATTTTTTTGATCGCTGGTCTCCCGCTGGCCAGCACGCATCGCTGCGTGTGACAGGCGGGAGACCAGCGATCCGCTGGTAACCAAGGTACACAGCGGGTTTCCAGGCGCGGGGCTGTGCCTAGAAACCCGCTGTGTACCTTGGATACCAGCGCCCTGATGCAGGGAGCTGGTAACCAAGGTACACAGCGGGTTTCCAGGCACCGCGCAGCGCCTGGAAACCCGATGTGTACCTTGGTTACCAGCTCCCTGCATCAGGGCTCTGGTATCCAAGGTACATTGCAGGTAACTAGCGATGTTTACCCGCAGTGTCCTTGTGCTGATCGCTGCCTGAGCTGCCTGTTTGGCAGCTCAGCAGCGATAATATAGCGATACACCAGCGATCCTGATCGTTGTCGGGATCGCTGGTGTATCGCTATGTGAGACCCAGCCTTTACACCTATATTGCCTTAGGGCCCTGTCTCACATAGCGACACACCAGCGATCCCGACAACGATCAGGATTGCTGGTGTGTCGCTACATGATCGCTACAGGACAGTGACACTGCGGGTAACGTCGCCTAGTTACCCGCAGTGTACGTTGGATACCAGCGCACTGATGCAGGGAGCTGGTAACCAAGGTACACGTCGGGTTTCTAGGCGCTGCGCGGTGCCTGGAAACCCGATGTAGACCTTGGTTACCAGCTCCCCTGCAGCAGCGCTCTGGTATCCAACGTACACATCGGGTTTCCAGGCACAGCCCCGCGCCTGGAAACCGATGTGTACCTTGATTACCAGCTGATCGCTGGTCTCCTGCCTGTCACACGCAGCGATGCGTGCTGGCCAGCGGGAGACCAGCGATCAAAAAAAAGTCCTGGTATTTCTGACACGACCAGCGATCCACAGCAGGGACCTGATCGCTGGTACGTGTCAGACATAGCAAGATCGCTGTTTAGCAGCGATCTCGCTATGTGAGACGGGGCCTTTAGTATGCACTGGATTATACCAGATACTGGAAAGATGATGCTTATGATAAGCACCCTGGCAATGTTTTTTGTATTAGCACAATTGTTTTTTTTGGACATCTTTTTGCCAGTTGCATATATTTACATCTCTGACTAATATTTTGGCTCTTTTTTGTTCAGGACATGGGGGTTTCAAAGGGAATAGGACGCCTATCACTATCAATACATTTTCCCATTGATTTTCCAACATGATAGATGCCTCCTGATATTCTGTTTCCCCTGTATGTTTGTGTGATAAACTCTTTTATAATTGTTATCAATAAAACTTGTAATTTTTATATAGTCTATGGACTAGTACACATTTTTGCTGCTTTGGCAGTATTTCTTGCTCTACACACGCGGCTCTGCCCCATCAGTACACACACACGCAGCTCTGCCACATCAGTACACACACGCGGCTCTGCCCCATCAGTACACACACGCGGCTCTGCCACATCAGAACACACACGCGGCTCTGCCACATCAGTAAACACACGCGGCTCTGCCACATCAGTAAACACACGCGGCTCTGCCACATCAGTACACACACGCGGCTCTGCCACATCAGTACACACACGCGGCTCTGCCACATCAGTACACACACGCGGCTCTGCCACATCAGTACACACACGCGGCTCTGCCACATCAGTACACACACACGGCTCTGTCACATTAGTTCACACACGCAGCTCTGCCCATCAGTACACACACACACTGGCTCTGCCACATTCAGTACACACACACGCTCTGCCACATCAGTACACACACGCGGCTCTGTCACATCAGTACACACACGCGGCTCTGCCACATTAGTACACACACGCGGCTCTGCCACATTAGTACACACACGCGGCTCTGCCACATTAGTACACACACGCGGCTCTGCCACATTAGTACACACACGCGGCTCTGCCACATTAGTACACACACGCGGCTCTGCCACATTAGTACACACACGCGCTCTGCCCATTCAGTAACACACACGGCTCTGCACTAGTACACACACGCGGCTCTGCACCATCAGTACACACACGCGGCTCTGCCCATCAGTACACACACGCGGCTCTGCCCCATCAGTACACAACACGCGGCTCTGCCCATCAGTACACACACGCGGCTCTGCCCCATCAGTACACACACACGCGGCTCTGCCCATTAGTACACACACGCGCTCTGCCCCATCAGTACACACACACCGGGCTCTGCCCATCAGTAACACACGCGGCTCTGCCATCAGTACACACACGCGGCTCTGCCCCATCAGTACACACACCACACGGCTCTGCCCATCAGTACACACACGCGGCTCTGCCCATCAGTACACACACACGCGGCTCTGCCCATCAGTACACACACGCGGCTCTGCCCATCAGTACACACACACGGGCTCTGCACCATCAGTACACACACGCGGCTCTGCCACATCAGTACACACACGCGGCTCTGCCACCATCAGTACACACACGTCGGCTCTGCCCATAGTACACACACGCTCTGCCCATCAGTACACACACGCGGCTCTGCCCATCAGTACACACACGCGGCTCTGCCACATCAGTACACACACGCGGCTCTGCCACATCAGTACACACACGCGGCTCTGCCACATCAGTACACGCACGCGGCTCTGCCCATCAGTACACGCACGCGGCTCTGCCCCATCAGTACACGCACGCGGCTCTGCTGCCACATTAGTACACGCACGCGGCTCTGCCACATTAATACACACACGCGGCTCTGTCACATTACTCACACACGCAGCTCTGCCCCATCAGTACACACACACCGTGGCTCTGCCACATCAGTACACACACACGGCTCTGCCACATCAGTACACACACGCGGCTCTGTCACATCAGTACACACACGCGGCTCTGTCACATCAGTACACACACGCGGCTCTGTCACATCAGTACACACACGCGGCTCTGTCACATCAGTACACACACACGGCTCTGTCACATCAGTACACACACGCGGCTCTGCCACATTAGTACACACACGCGGCTCGCCACATTAGTACACACACGCGGCTCTGCCACATTAGTACACACACCGGCTCTGCCCATCAGTACACACACACGGCTCTGCCCATCAGTACACACACACGGCTCTGTCACATTAGTTCACACACGCAGCTCTGCCCCATCAGTACACACACACACGTGGCTCTGCCCATCAGTACACACACGCGGCTCTGCCCATCAGTACACACACGCGGCTCTGCCCCATCAGTACACACACGCGGCTCTGCCCCATCAGTACACACACACGCGGCTCTGCCACATCAGTACACACACACACGGCTCTGTCACATTAGTTCACACACGCAGCTCTGCCCCATCAGTACACACACACACACGTGGCTCTGCCCCATCAGTACACACACGCGGCTCTGCCCATCAGTACACACACGCGGCTCTGCCCCATCAGTACACACACGCGGCTCTGCCCCATCAGTACACACACGCGGCTCTGCCCCATCAGTACACACACGCGGCTCTGCCCATCAGTACACACACACACGCGGCTCTGCCCCATCAGTACACACACGCGGCTCTGCCCCATCAGTACACACACGCGGCTCTGCCCCATCAGTACACACACACGTGGCTCTGCCACATCAGTACACACACGCGGCTCTGCCCATCAGTACACACACGCGGCTCTGCCCCATCAGTACACACACACACACGCGGCTCTGCCACATTAGTACACACACACACGCGGCTCTGCCCCATCAGTACACACACGCGGCTCTGCCCCATCAGTACACACACGCGGCTCTGCCCCATCAGTACACACACACACACGCGGCTCTGCCACATTAGTATACACACACACACGCGGCTCTGCCCCATCAGTACACACACGCGGCTCTGCCCCATCAGTACACACACACACACACACGCGGCTCTGCCACATTAGTACACACACACACACACGCGACTCTGCCACATCAGTACACACACACGGCTCTGCTCCTTCAGTACACACACGCGGCTCTGCCACATCAGTACACACACGCGGGCTCTGCCCATCAGTACACACACACGCGGCTCTGCCCATCAGTACACACACACACACGCGGCTCTGCCACATTAGTATACACACACACCGCGGCTCTGCCCCATCAGTACACACACGCGGCTCTGCCCCATCAGTACACACACACACACACCGCGCTCTGCCACATTAGTACACACACACACACACACGCGACTCTGCCACATCAGTACACACACACGGCTCTGCTCCTTCAGTACACACACGTGGCTCTGCCCCATCAGTACACACACACGTGGCTCTGCCACATCAGTACACACACAGTTCTGCCTCATCAGCGAGCACATAGCTCTGCTACATGGACACACAGGCAGCACGCAGGTGTCAGGAGCCCCCACTCACAGGTTTATGGCCCGCTCCAGGGTCAGGGGCTTGGTCTGCGGCAGATACTTGTTTCCAAATTGATTGACCCCTCTGGGCCAGCCGGTCTGAGAGCGATTGGGAGGAATGACCGACATCCTGCTGCCGCCGCGCTGCCCCTATATCAGCCCCACACAGACTACGAGCGCAAAGGAGCAGTACAACGGGAGCACCACTTCCGGTTGAGGCCGGATGTTGTCATAGTGCTGCGACGCTTTGTTGGGGGAATCATGGGAATTGTAGTTTTGGTGTAGCCATTTAAAGCTACGCTTTACTCAAGAAATGAGCGGAAAGCGGCGGCAGGTAGGCCAGAAGGGCCGAGCGGGTAAGAAGGGCAGGCTGGAGGTGAGGGCAGAGCTGTCAGCTGCTCTGGGGGGACAGGCTGGACGTAAGGAGGCCCGGAGAGCCTGGGAGAAGAGAGAGGCCGTCAGCTATGGTGAGTGAGAACACGTGGGACAAGTCCCAGCTTCATATTCACACTGGCCTTTATTTATAAGCACAGTTTTGGCATTTGCAGTGATAACCGGCTGTTCACCTTCAGAAGTGCTGTGCGGAGGCATCTAACCAGTTACACAGAAAGAGCGCCCTCCTTCTGTCACCCAGTGGGACTGCAGCAAAGTGCTGTCGGGTTGCTTTGGCAGCCAGATGCATAAGGGCGTGTTCACAATGTGGGGTTTTTATGTGAATTTTGGATCTTTACTCAAAATCCAAGCTAAAAAAAAACAAAACTGTGTGAAGGAAGCTCAACGGTGGCCTCTGTGTCTGCCGTACACTGAAGTCTATCGGGCTGTGCTACATGCGGGGCTGTGCTACATGCGGGGCTGTGCTACATGCGGGGCTGTGCTACATGCGGGGCTGTGCTACATGCGGGGCTGTGCTACATGCGGGCTCTGATTTGCTGCTGGACAGTAAAACGTGTAAGTGATTAAAGGATTGCATTCAATCCTATATATGGGACTACTATTGCAGAAAAACACCCCCATCAGCTTTTGGTTTTTTTTTTAAAGAAAATGCTGTGAACTATAACACTGTCCAACTATTTATTCAGAATAACTGTGGTAATAAAACCGCCAAAATACTCGTCGGACACCCGAGCATGCTCGGTGAAAACCCTAGCAACGAGTATACTCGCTCATCACTAGTTACTACCAGTTCTGAGTTGATGGCACTGCTGGACATCTTCCTGTTGTGATGCATGATGTCTTTCATCTGCTGCACTAAGCTTCCTTGGCTGATCACTGCATCTACAATCGACGCCGTTGCCCATTTCTTGGCTCTTCTTCAAAAGAGCATGAACAGCATTGTACATTGATTTCTTTTAGGCTCCGTTGTCTTGGACTCCGTACCCTTCCAGCATTGCATCATTCATTCCTTCATTGAGAACTCCACATTTCTTGATGGGTTAAAGGAAGAATTGCTGGGCTTGAGGTTCTATGAAAAATCCAATGATCTCTACAAATTACAACAGGTACCAGCAATGCGTAGAGAAGGGTTTTTTTTCCCCACCCCAGATTTCACGCGTCTTTTTTTTTTTTTTTTTTGTAATTATTTAGTTAATAATAGTATTTATTGTATATTAGGGCGTGATGCCATCTCATGGCCAAACTGAATATTCTTTTTTTCCTCAATAGTTTGCACTACTACAATCGCTGCCACAGACTCGCTTACAGTTAGAGTGACCTAAAAAGTGCAAATTTTGACCACAAAGATGGATAATGAGCTCTGTGGTGTTCTCACACCAATACACCTAGTCATAGTCTAACAGCGATGAAAAGACAACCTCCTTTTGTCCCTTGATTAATACATAAACATTTTTTTGATAAAAAATGAATCCTTTACTGTTACCGACTCCTTTTTCTTAAATTAATCTCTTGTTTTACAGTCTGAGGATCTGAATAACAGAAAGGAGCCGCACATCAGTGCACTACGGTGAGATGACAATTTCATATATTGGAAATATTTTACTGGTGACTGCTTTACTAAATCTAAGAAGCATTCTGACTATTAGATAAATCTACACTGATTCCAGATCCATTGTGGCCAGTGTTAGTGTCCAGTGCTCCCTCCACTCTATCTCCTCCTGTTAGAACCCCTCTGGGTTTGATACTTGGTATTCCCTGCATTTATTTTGGGATGATGGCATAGATGTCTATAGTCGGGGTACCCCATTGATTAATGCACCTTCATCCTCGTTTTTTGTACACCTTTCTTCCCACTGATGTAACTTGCTTGGTCACAATCTTGTTTCAGGGACGTCCTGTTTGTAGATTTTCGGCAATGGCTATCAAAAGTGACAGGAGTGAAGCTGGAGACAACTGTAGACATATCGTGTGCCCAGTACAACTACACAGGTAAGGGGTGAGCACATCATCATGCAGTAAGTGATGCCTTTGTTTCCTTCCTCATTTTGCTTTTTTTTTTAAACTTCCCATATGAAACGTTTGTTCTTTCAGACATTCTACTGTGTCATGATGATGAACTGGAAGGGAGGAGATTTGCTTTTATCCTGTATCTGGTTCCAGAGTGGTCTGAGGCAGACGGGGGGACTCTGGACCTGTACAGCACTGACGGTACGTCTCCCCTTCCCAGATTGCCTTGATTGATCTGAGACTTGTAGCCACAGGTTGCTTGTGTTTTTGCAGTTTTCCTACCTACATTGGGCACTTGTGATGACAGCCAGTGTCCCGCTGTAAGCAGCAGACCCCCTTGAGGTCCCTCCCTTTCCATGTACATTTATGTAGTATGTTGCCTTTAATTCCATATAATAAAGGTTACTCTTTCGTGGGGGTCCCATCTTTGACATGTGTTTTCAGCTTTCCTAACCCATCCTATGAGGGTTCAGGTGGTCACTCATCACTAAACTTTACAGCCTCCCTGGGCTTTGGCTGAACAATTGGTGAAGAATTCCAAAGGATCAACTATTGTAAAATATTAAACTAAGTTGCAGGGTGGTAACTTGTAAAAAAAAAAAGAAAAATTGTAGGAGGAAAGTCCTTATAATTAATGTGTGCAAAAGGAGCACACCAAATCATCCTGTTCCTTATCGTCCCCACTCCATGCCGCTTTCACCCTGGTATTCCTGCTCACCTAATTCGGTTCTGTCCTGGAATGTTACCTTTATGGTAAAGGATTTTGATGAGCGCCATTTTAGAGTGAGTACTGCTGACTGCATACTGACTGACTGATATATACTTTCCTACCTGTCATTCTTTCCCAGACAAGACACAACCCGGATCTATTGTAAAGTCTCTTGTTCCGTCATGTAACATGTTGGTTTTCTTCGAGGTCTCTTCAGTGTCCTTCCATCAGGTAGGAAACATAATTTCCCCCGTTTCCTCCCTCCCTCTCCAGATTTTTATTTTTTTTTGTGGAGCCTGTTTATTTGATTTTTCAGGTTTCTGAAGTGTTATCTGAGGACAAATGTCGTCTTTCAATCACTGGATGGTTTCGTGGATCCTCTTTGGCGCGCCCCCCACCTTGTATGGACCCTGCACCTATCCGAAGCCCCTATATACCACTTGATGTAATAATGGAACATTGCTCGGGAACCCATTTAGAAAACTTTAGAAATAAAAAAAAAAAACTTTTTCTTTTTCCTCCTTTTTGCAGCATGAAATCCTGTTTGAGTGGATAAATCCTGTGTACCTGTCATTCGAGTATCAATCACAGATTCAAGAGGAATTTGAAGACTTATCGGAAATTTTTTTGAAAGAATTTCTTAAGGTTTATCTGAGCGCTGTGTATCTCTGGATACATACGAAGTAGTCCAATGTCCTAATGTTTTTCATACCTGGGGCCCCATGTGCTGATGTAGGCAGTTTAGAAACCCCCTTCCCTTTGAGGTGCCTTGGTCAGGTCTAATTTGTTACTCTTTATCCAGAATTTTTCTTCTTTCACACTCTCCATCAGACAAACCCTTCCTAAGCATCTACTGCAAGGAGAAGCCTGCTTAGGACTTGAGTCAGTTTCAGGCCAGGGAAGATTGGTGCATAAATCTCCCACTCGCTCAGTATTTCCAGATGCAGGTGATATAGTGCTGCTGTGTTGGCACAGAGCACCATGCCCTCATGCCAGAGATCTTGTAGGTGGGAGATGTGGCTGTGAGTAGGGGACCTTCCTTCATACCTGGGCATGCAAAATGGTCTCTCCCTTTTTGGAGGAACTTTCAGCAGGTGATACACAGGGTTACATGTTTTGCATTGGACCTTGGTCTGGAGAAGTTGCCTCTCCATCACCACATGATGGCAGCTTGAATGTATTCCTCTTTGGTTTAAAAAAGATTACCCCTTAATATCTCTTTTTAATGCAATAGATATGGAGAACCTGACTTTCTCTGCAGAAGACAAATTCCATGAAACATGGTGACCTTTCGTAGGAGATCCAGGTTCAGCGTTGCCTAGTACTATTGGTTATACTACCCTGGTGTTTCTCCTACGATGTATCCCTAAATGCCATCTACCCTGGTGTCTCCCCTAAGATGTATCCCTAAATGCCATCTACCCTGATGTCTCCCTAATGCCATCTACCCTGGTGTTTCTCCTATGATGTATCCCTAATGCCATCTACCCTGGTGTCTCCCCTAAGATGTATCCCTAATGTCGTCCTACTCTGTGTTGAAGTAGCAAAAATTTTCTTTCCTTTTTGGGAGCGTACTAACTTGTATATTTTTATCTGTGGAGCATTGCCTAGACTGTCCACAATGAATATCTGCCTTCCCAAATTCATTGCGCAAAAATATGTTTGACTTGTTGAATGCTTGGTGCAGAATTCCTTTCTCTAGTACTTCCTCCCATTTACTGGGTATCAGAAAATCCCTGTCCATTGGGTGCAGTTAAAACAAAACAAAAGTGCTTTACTCGCCCTCTTTGGGTCCAGCGCTGAGTCTTTACTGCTGCTCCTGGGTTCTGTTATTTTCTGCAGCGCTGCAGCCAATCGGTGTGCTCAGTGGCAAACTGAAGCAAGGAAAAAGGGGTTTTCTGAAGCAGGAAAAACACCTTTAATGCATTTTCCATGGCATGATGCCCACAGCACCTGCTATATACCGCTGCACCCAGCAGATGGGAGTACTTCCCTTTATATAAATGTAGTTTTATGATACTACTCCGTGTCATGGTGCAGGCGAGGAGAACCCTAGCGAGCTTCACATTTGGGTCCCAAGAACCAAGAAAGTAGGATTTGAGGGATGAACGATTGTGGATATCCACTGAAGGTCAAAAAATAAAGGAATTGAGGTAAAACTTGTTCTTGTCTGCTTTTTAGAAGGAGAAGTTCAGTGCTGTGTGTGCAGCTTTGGAGACCCGCCACATAGATTGGGAGCTGCTCGGTCCTCCCGACAAAAGGTGATTGTGAGTTATTGGATTCGGTTTCTGTTGCTTTTTTTTTTTTTTTTTTTAACACACATTATCTCTGTCATCTAGATGTTATAAGAAGGCAAAAGGAGAATTACCCGATGCTGTAGCCGCCTGTATGGAGCTTCTACAATCTGAGGCTTTTTTCCTGTTTCTCACCAACGTGACTGGTCTGAAACTGCATTTCTTGGCTCCGGAAAACAAAGACTCTGAAGATGAAGGTTCCTCTGGAGACGATGCAAATGGAGATGGATCGGAGTCGGCGGACTCTACAGCTCAGTCAGAAGGTGCATGCATGAACTCGCCATCCTAGTTTGGCGTCTGAGGTGGAGGCCGTTGTATCGAAAACTTGACAAAAATTTTTTCAAACTTTGTATTTTTACGCCTTTAAACCAGATATTATCTATTTTGAGTAGTGTAACATTTACCACATGTCTACTTCACATGCGCATCATTTTTAAAAAAAATTTTTTTTTGTTTTGTCGGGATGTTAGAAGAGTTAAAAGTTAATCAGGAATTTTTCATTTTCCCAACAAAATATACAAAACCATGTGGTATAGGGGTGCAGTGATTATATTGACACCACAGGTGGGTCACAAACTTTTATACCATTGAGCAGTGAACAAAATATAATTATAATTTTACCATTAAAATAAAGTTTTAGCCTCAGATTTTACATTTTCACACCAGGAAAATGGGTAAAAATGGCACCAAAATTTGTCCAGTTTATGCTAAATGTAGAAATACCCCATATGTGGCTGTACAGTACTGCTCAGCTATACGGCGAGCTTGTTTTTTTTGCAGGACAAGTTGACATTTTTGGCTACACAACATTTTCTGATCACTTACTATTCCGATATTTTGGGAGACAGAATGAACAAAAAATATATTTCTCCATCGCCTCATTGGGAGACACAAACCGTGGGTGTTATGCTGCTGCCACTAGGAGGACACTAAGCAATACATAAGCAAAAGAGATTAACTCCTCCTCCTGCAGTATACACCCTCTGTTGGCTCAATCCTGAACCAGTTCTTGCTTAGTGTCTGTAAGAGGCACTAGGGTCTGCTCTCAGACCCCATTTTTTTCACATTTTTTACCTTTTATTATTTTTGCTTTCTTCACTCACGGATGGGCGATGGGACTTGTACGAAAAGTCACGATCTCCCAAAAACCATCAACAGGCGGCATCGTGCGAGTGTCGCCTCCACGTACCCCTCCTGCTACGCTACCATGGGGCGACAGATCCCTTGAATGGCCGCTCTCCCCATGAGATACCCCTTGATGTGGGCGATGTGATTGGTGTGGTGGTCTGGAGGCATTTAAGATCCCTCTCCACCCCCTATCAAAGGGGAAGGTGGAATGAGGAAGTACGGCCATATCTGCCGTAGTCCCTGCAGAGGTCCCTTCCTTCTCCATCTTCGGGTCTCTCCCCGGAGTGAGTACATGCACCTGGATGCAATGTGTACCGGCCGTCTGTCGCTGCGGCCGCCTCTGTGTCGCACCGCGGCCGCCTCTGTGTCGCGCCGCGGCCCCAGTCTCAAATTTAGTCCCCGGCTTCGGGCCGGGATAGGCCGCAGCTTGAAATTTAGTCCCCGGCTTCAGGCCGGGATAGGCCTCGATGGGGGAGGGTCTCCTGGCTCTCCCCTGTGACTCCGCCCACGTCGCGCGCACTTACTGCGGCCCAGGATTGGACAGGGCTCCTTCCTGGTCACTCCTTCCCCACCCCCCCTCACCTTCTGGCGCTTCTCGTGGCATACGAGAAGCGCAATCCTAGTCTCGGGCGCCATCTTTAACTGGAGACGCTTCCTCTGCTAAGGGGCACAGTACCTGGGTAAGTGCAATAGCGCTTAACCCTTCTCCTGCCGAAGCCCCATTTGTAATAATGTTGCAACCAAGGGCAATAAAAAGGCTCACAAATCAAACACTGCGGTGTATACCACCTGTGCCTCATGCAGCGCTTCGCTGCCAAGAAAGCTAGGTTACGCACTATGTGCTACAAACGACCAGGAGCCTCCGGTCATTACGATCAGGAGCCCCAGCTATTCTCTACCCCAGTGAGCTCACTCTTCCTCATGCAGCACCTCGCTTCCGTGTAAGCAGCTCCGCGTTCTGTGCGGCCTGAATTTACTCTCGGCCGCCCCGAGACATCTGAATTTTTCTTTTTCCTGGCGGGCACGAACACGGGAACACAAAAAAAAAAAAAGGGGGGGTAAGCTTATAAATGGCTTAACCCCTTCCCTGCAGCAGTCTACAGGCTCGCTTAATTGCAGAATGTCACAATCCAAGAGCTCTAAGAGGATTGACAAACACACTCAGTTGTGTATGCATGGTGTGCTTCATGCGATACCTCGCTATAGTGAAGACACGGTTCCGTTTTTTGTCTGTGGGGCCTGCGTTTTTTTCATAAGTCCAGGAGCCCCACGCGTCTCAGACTCCATATGACGCCCGTGCGCCCCCACTATGTCACCACTGTCCAAAGTGAATGGTGACTGGGGGGCTAACAAAAGCCTCTCCACCTCCCTATCAAGGTGATGGTGGATTGAGGAGATAATCAGTGCAGATGGTCACTAGAGGCTACCAAAAACCTCTCCACCTCCCTATCAAAGGTATGGTGGATTGAGGAGATAATCAGTGCGGATGCTGACTGGAGGCTAACATAACCTCTCCACCCCCCCTATCAAAGGTACGGTGGATTGAGGAGATAATCAGTGCGGATGGTAAGTGGTCTGCAATCTCCTGTGACCTACGTTATTTGTCTGTCACCGATAGGCAGTCTGCCGTCTCTGGCCGGGCCGGACATATGGCCTTAGAGCACTGACCGATACAATGCACGCTGACACTTAGTGTGTTACGGATAATGTCATTTTACCACGGCGACTCTACACTTTAATCTGTGCAGTTTGTCTTTCTCACAGGAGTCCAACGGATGGGCACCCAGCTCCCCCGTTCCTGGGGATTGCAGCAAACATGACTCAAAATATAAGTCGTATGTGGGTATATCCGGATTCGCCAGACTATTAGTCTTAGCTCACTGAGATCTTTAAAGGGATCAAACGTCTTCACGGGGGTTTTTTACCAACCCCCCTGACATGGGTCAGAGATACAGTAGTTGCCGGACAAAGATTTCTCGGAGCTAAAACCGTTTAATCACAGTGTCCTTTTTTGGCCACATTCTAGTACAGAGCGGACGGAGTCTCCAACAATGGATCCTATACCACAGCTCGCTTACTAACTTTTACTATCTCTGACTGACGGTCTGTTTATTAAAACCCCCACTGACCGTCCAATTGGGCTGCGGTCAGTCTTTGTTCCTTCCGCAGCGCAGAGTCAATCGGCCCTTTCGGTCTCAATACCAAAGTTCCTCACGAGGAAAGGTTCAAGGGTTTTACTCAAACCCCTTCGGGGTTCCCAAGAAGGACGGCTCTTTGCGTTCTATTCTGAACCCGGAAAACAAATTCATCAGAGGCCGCCATTTCAGAATGGAATCTCTCCGTTCTGTCGTCGCATCTCTAGAAAGAAAGGAATACCTGGCGTCAATCGACATCAAGGACGCTTATCTGCACGTCCCGATTTCCAGTGGCCATCAAAAGTTTTCTGCGTTTTTTGCAGTCGGAGAGGATCATCTTCAATTTGCCGCTCTGCCATTCGGACTCGCAACCGTCCCCAGAGTGTTCACAAAGGTCATGGCGGCCGCCATGTCAATTTTACACTCTCAAGGTGTGGTGGTCCTCCCGTACCTAGACGACGTGTTCATCAAAGGACCAATCTTTCCGGACTGCGCAGAGAGTGTCGAGATCACTATCGACACCCTCTCTCGCCTAGGTTGGTTACTCAAATTGGACAAGTCCTCTCCCATTCCTTCTCAAAGGATCCTTTTTTTCTGGGAATGATTCTAGACACTTGCCAAGGGTTAGTGTCTCTCCCTCCAGAGAAGATCGCTTCTCTGAGGTGGGGAGTGCTCCTGTTGTCTCTAGCCCACTCTCGCTCTCTGCGAGTCGCCATGCAGGTCCTGGGAAAAATGGTAGCCTCCATCGAGGCAGTACCGTTCGCTCTTTTCCATTTCCGACCTCTACTACAGGAGTTAATATCAGTCTGGGACAGGAACCCAGCGTCCTTAAGTCGCCGTTTTTTGTCCTTCTCCCAGAGTCAGACGCTCCCTAAAATGGGGGACAATTGTTTCATCATTGAATCAAGTGAACTCGTTTCTGCCCGTCCATAGGTTGGTGGTGACCACCGATGCCAGTCTCCTCGGATGGGGAGTGGTTTTCCTTCACCACATGGCTCAGGGCCGCTGGTCCCTTCCAGAGACCCGTCTCCCGAGCAACATCCTGGAGATCAGAGCTATCAAACTAGCTCTCTTGCATTTCCAGCATCTTCTGGCCGGTCGTCCCATCCGGATCCAGTCAGACAACGCCACGGCTGTGGCGTATATCAACCGTCAGGGATGCTCGATGTATCACATATCCTGCGCTGGGCAGAGAAAAAACCGCTCGCCCATCTCCGTAGTTCATATTCCGGGAGTGGACAATTGGGAGGCCGACTTTTCTCAGTCGCCAAGGCTTAGACTCAGGAGAAGGGTCCCTGCACCCGGAAATGTTTCAAATCATTTGCCAGCGTTGGGGTATGCCGGATGTGGATCTCATGGCATCCAGGCTGAATACCAAAGTTCAGACTTTCATAAGTCCATCTCGCAATCCACTAGCCATCAGATCGGATGCACTAGTCCTCCCTTGGAGTCAATTTAGTTTTCCTTACTTCCTTCCTCCTCATCCGTTAATCCCCAGGGTGATTCGGAAGATCAAAACGGAAGGCGTTCCTCTCATCCTAGTCGCACCGGACTGGCCTCGCCGCCCGTGGTATGCGGAACTAGTACGTCTGCTCGCAGACGTTCCTTGGAGATTACCGGATCGTCCGGATCTTCGTTCTCAGGGCCCAATCTACCATCACAATTCGAGAGCGCTGAATTTGACGGTATGGACATTGACGCCTGGATCTTAGGCCAGGCTGGTTTTTCACAAGAGGTTATCTCTACAATGGTCAATGCCAGGAAGCCGGTTTCCATACGCTTTTACCATCGTGTGTGGAAAACATTCTTTTTCCTGGTGTAAGGATAAGGGTCGTCCCCCTTTGGTTTTTTTCTATCCCTTCCATTCTGGAGTTCCTCCAGGCAGGGTTGGATTCAGGGTTAGCACTCTCTTCCCTCAAGGGACAGTTTTCTGCCTTATCCGTCCTTTTTTTCCAACGACGGATCGCTTCCAAGTCTCAGGTCAGGACTTTTACCAAGGAGTGGCACATCTTGTTCCACCCTACAAGAGGCCCCTGGACCCTTGGGATCTTAATCTGGTCCTCAGTGCCTTACAAGAATCTCTTTTCGAACCTTTGCTGGAAGCGTCCTTAGCTCTTCTTTCCTGGAAGGTTGTCTTCCTAGTTGCAATTACCTCTAATCAGGCGGGTATCGGAATTGGCAGCCTTGTCTTGTAAACCTCCGTTTCTCAATTTTCACCAGGACAAGGTAGTCCTCAGGACTTCCTTCTTTCTTGCCTAAAGTCGTCTCGGCTTTTCATATCAATGAGGAGATAGTCATAGAATCATAGAATGGTAGAGTTGGAAGGGACCTCCTGGCCATCTTGTCCAACCCCCTGCTCAAAGCAGGATTCTCTAAATCATCCCAGACAGATGTCTATCCAGCCTCTGTTTGAAGACTTCCATTGAAGGAGAACTCACCACCTCTTGTGGCAGCCTGTTCCACTCATTGATCACCCTAACTGTCAAAAAGTTTTTTCTAATATCTAATGTGTCTCCTCCCATTCAGTTTCATCCCATTGCTTCTAGTCTTTCCTTGTGCAAATGAGAATAAAGATGATCCTTCTACAATGTGACAGCCCTTGAGATATTTGTAGACAGCTATTAAGTCTCCTCTCAGTCTTCTTTTTTGCAAGCTAAACATTCCCAAATCCTGCAACCGTTCCCCATAGGACATGGTTTGCAGACCGGTCACCATTCTGGTGGCTCTTCTCTGAACTTGCTCCAGTTTGTTGATGTCTTTTTTAAAATGTGGTGCCCAAAACTGGACACAGTATTCCAGATGAGGTCTGACCAAAGAGGAGTAGAGGGCAATAATGACCTCACGTGATCTAGACTGTATGCTTCTGTTGATACATCCTAGAATTGCATTTGCCTTTTTTGCTGCTGCATCACACTGTTGACTCATGTTCAGTCTGTGATCAATTAGTATACCCAAGTCTTTTTCACATGTGCTGTTACTTAGCCCTATTCCTCCCATTTTGTATATGCTTTTTTCATTTTTATTGCCCAGATGTAGTACTTTGCATTTTTCCCTGTTAAAATCCATTCTGTTAGTTGCTGCCCACTGCTCCAGTTTATGTATATCTTTTTGAATCCTCTCTCTCTCTTCTCTAGTATTAGCTACCCCTCCTAGCTTTGTGTCATCAGCAAATTTGATCAGTTTACCCTCAATTCCTTCATCTAAATCATTGATAAAGATGTTGAACAATACAGGGCCCAAAACAGAGCCTTGTGGTACCCCACTTGAGACATTCTTCCAACTGGATGTGCAGCCATTTACAACCACTCTTTGGGTCCGATCACTAAGCCAGTTATGAATCCACCTAACAGTTGCCTTGTCCATTCCATACTTAGTCATTTTTTCAATAAGGATTGTGTGAGATACTTTGTCAAATGCTTTGCTGAAGTCAAGATATACTATATCTACAGCATTTCCCTGATCCACCCAGTCAGTGATTCTGTCATAGAAGGAAATTAAGTTAGTCTGACATGACTTATTAGTTACAAACCCATGCTGACTCTGTTTAATCACTTCATTCTTATCCAGGTACTTGCATACATGTTCTTTAATAATTTGTTCAAGTCCAGTCCTGCCCTCCTTCTGTCCGGCGCCGATGCACCGTACTGAAAAAGCCCTTCACACCTTGGATTTGGTGAGGGCTCTCCGAAGGTACATTTCGAGGACTGCATCTTTTCGCAAATCGGACGCCCTGTTTGTGCTTCCGGTGGGACGCAGACAAGGTTTTGTTCCTGCTTCCAAAACCACGTTAGCCAGATTGATTCGTTTAACGATCCAAGAGGCGTACCGTGTCAAGAGTCAGCCTATCCCGACTGGGATTAAGGCACCTTCCACTCGATCTGTGGGGGGGCCTCCTGGGCCATTCGGCACCAGGCTTCGGCACAGCAAGTGTGAAAAGCTGCGACCTGGTCCAGTCTGCACACTTTTGTCAAGCATTACAAAATTCATGCTCAAGCCTCTTCAGATGCGACTCTTGGCAGACAGATTCTGCAATCAGCTGTTGCGCATCTGTGAGTTGCTTTCTGTTAAGCTGTTTAAAGCGTTTATGCATTTGGCTTACGAGGCTACATCTGTGGTGATGTTTCTTCCCACCCAGGGACTGCTTTGGGACGTCCCACGGTTTGTGTCTCCCAATGAGGCGATGGATTAAAGGGGATTTTTGTGTTACTCACCGTAAAATCCTTTTCTCCGAGACGCTCATTGGGAGACACAGCTCCCACCCTTGTCTACTCAGTAGCCTCGAGCCTCTGTTTGGTTATGACATATGCATTTGTTATGAGCTCCTACTGCTTTGGCACCGAACTGGTTCAGGATTGAGCCAACAGAGGGTGTATACTGCAGGAGGAGGAGTTAATCTCTTTTGCTTATGTATTGCTTAGTGTCCTCCTAGTGGCAGCAGCATAACACCCACGGTTTGTGTCTCCCAATGAGCGTCTCGGAGAAAAGGATTTTACGGTGAGTAACACAAAAATCCCCTTATCACTTAAGCCGAGCTCATGGCGGCGATCGTGCAGGCTCCGCTCCTGTGCCTGTAGGATTGTCAGGACGTACCGGTACGTCCAATGTTGGGAAGCCGCTGCAAAATGGGATGTACTGGTACGTCCAATGTCTGTAAGGGGTTAAAGGAGTTGCACCAAGTTTGGAAGGTATCCCCTATCCATGGGTTAGAGCAGAGCTGGTAAAACTGCGACGTGCGGACAGAGACAGCCGAAGGTGTTGTGAATGGACTTGAAATGAGTTCTGAGCAGAGGCTCCCTCTGGTGGTTACAAGCGGTACTGGACTGTCCAGTGAAGATTGTGAGGAGTGGGAATCAGGTGTTACTGACTGGTCTTATATAAGGGAGTCTCCTTCCCATCAGGGTTGCCGGTGATCAGTTGTTCTGGTCTCACTCCATAATTCCTGTTTCCCTTGTAGCCTGCTGTGTCGTGTCTGCATCTCCTGCTAACAGATAAGACATTTTCTTCTTTTTGTTTTTGTGCTTTATTTTTGCGTTTTGTCCTGCACTTCTGTGGGGGCCTTCAGGGTCCCCTCCGAGGGCTTTTGCCCTCTCAGTTTAGTTCAGCCGCTGATGTTTGTACTTTTGCTTTTTCCAGTTTCTTCAGTGGCTGCTGTTTTGATTTTGTTACACCAGAGAACTAATTTAGGTGGTAGAGGTCGTGTGATCTCAGGTGTTTTTTGAAATTAGTAGAGTTGGTGCTTTGCAGGGTTTTTTGGGATTGCAGTAAGTACCCTTCCTATCCTTTTCTATTTAGTTAGTTTGGGCCCCAACGTTTGCTCATACTATTTTCTGTCTGTGTCAGTATTTCTTCTTGTCTAACAGCCATTACATGTTTGGGGGCTTTCTATGTTCTTTGGGGATCTGCTCCGGGGCAGATAGCTTTCCTATTTCTATCTTTAGGTGTAGTTAGTTTCTCAGGCTGTGACGAGGCGTCTAGGACCAACGTAGGAACGCTCCACGGCTGCCTCTAGTTGTGGTGGTTAGTCAGGGTACTGCAATCTCCTAGATTCCAACTGCTCTGGTGTATTGCCTTTTTTACCTGCACTCCTCAGTTACCGAAACATAACAGTATCACCGGCCTAAAATTTAAAGTTGTATGGTACTCACAGAAGGGAAAAATATTGTGAAAGAAAAAACTGTCAGATATTTTTCTGTTTGTTGCATTTTTTTTTTTTTCCCTCTGTATCTCTGGGTGCTGGGGAGGATTTTTTCTCTCAATGGAGTTTGCACAGTTGTCTGGCCGTGTGGATCAGCTTGCCACTGAGGTTCGGAGTATTGCTGCATATCTTGCTAGGTTGCCTGTTGTGGAACCTAGAATTCCCATGCCAGATTTGTTTTTGGGGGATCGAGCTAAGTTTCAGAATTTCAAAAATAATTGTAAATTGTTTTTTGCCTTAAAATCTAAGTCCTCAGGGAACGCAGCGCAGCAGGTTCAAATTGTCATCTCTCTCCTGCGCGGCGATCCTCAGGATTGGGCTTTTTCCCTGACACCTGGGGATCCTGTTTTGAGTGATGTTGATGCATTTTTTTCAGGCTTTGGGGTTATTGTACGATGAGCCTAATGTCACTGATCAAGCTGAAAAAGCCTTGTTGGCATTAAATCAGGGCTTGATGACGCTGAGTTATACTGTCAGAGATTCCGTAGGTGGGCAGTCCTGACCAAGTGGAATGACGACGCTTTGGCGGCCCTTTTTCGGAAGGGTCTGTCAGATAATGTAAAGGATGTTATGGTGGGATTCCCTGTCCCCTATGGTCTCAATGATTCTATGTCATTAGCGATTCAAATTGACAGACGTTTGCGTGAGCGGAGAAGTATGCGTGGAATAGTGTTGCCTTGTGAACCTGCTTCTGAATCCATGCAGTGTGATAGAGTGGTGTCTGGGGCACAGCGTCATGAGTTTCGAAAGCGCAATGGGTTATGTTTCTACTGTGGTAATGCCTCTCATGCTATTTCAGTCTGCCCTAAGCGGGGAAGACGTTTTGCACGCTCAGTTGTCTTGGGTAGTGTTCAGACTAAGTTTTTATTAACTGTCACTCTGATATGCTCTCTGTCCTCATTTTCTGCTCAGGCTTTCGTTGATTCTGGAGCAGCTATTAACCTGATGGATTATGATTTTGCTAAACGTTGTGGGTTTCCCTTGATACCCCTACAGAAGTCTATTCCCCTACTGGGCATCGATTCTACCCCTTTGGCTGAGAATAAACCTCAGTTCTCTACTCAGGTGATAATGAGGGTTGAACCTGATCATCAGGAGTGCTGCAAATTTTTGGTTCTGTATAATCTGCATGATATTATCGTACTGGTTTTCCCTTGGTTGCAGTCTCATAATCCTGTTTTGGATTGGAAAACTGTGTCTGTAACCAGTTGGGGCTGCCAATGTGTTAATACCAACACTCCTGTTATTTCTGCCTCCCCCAGGCTCAGGATGTTCCTGACTTTTTGATTGATTTTTCTGATGTGTTTAGCGAAAGTAAATCTGCATCCTTGCCCCCCCATAGGAGCTATGACTGCGCTATTGAATTAGTGCCTGATTTATACATAGTCTATAGTGGTAGGAGCCACACAGAAGTGCAGAAAAGAGAACGTGATAGGTTTAAAATATATAATTTTTATTGAATAATATTAAAACCAAAAATGGTAAACAAAGACAGAAAGGATTTGACAAAAATTAAAAGGAGACCCACACAGCTGCAATATAGGAGTGTATAACAATAAATAGACGTTTAGTCACCAAAATCTCAAGGCGTGAATCAGACCAGTGAAAAAGGGATTAATTAATCCTTTTAAACATATACAGCAGTGTAGTGCTTCCTAATCCATTCACCTTCTAACGGTACCCATGAAGGATGGGTGTACCTGACTGGGACAAGGTCAGAGGTAGTAATGAAAGTACTTAAAGAACGGGCAGGACAGGCTGATGTACTTAGATTAAATCAATTTTATCAAATCTAATGAGGGAATCAAAAACAAATAAGTAATCCCACTTACATCAAGAATGTCAGATCAGCACGTCATATGGCAGAAGGGGAAAAGAAGCAGCGGAGGAGTCTCCTGAACGCCCAACGGGCACCGTTTCGCCTTGTGGCTTCTTCCAGGGCAGAAAAGTATAGGAGGTGTGGTTGGAGGGGTTTATATTCTGGGCGCGGCATTTGAATAGGGCTAAAAAGGTCAGATGACTCCGTGGTAGCGCGCGCATGAGATTAACACGCCCCTGTCTAAAGGGACTTCCGGAAGACGCTAAGGTGGACCGCAGGTGGAATGCACCCGCGGTCAGCTGATCAAGCGTCACCGGAAGTCGGCGGGGATAGTGTATCACATGCGTGCGCAAAGGAATCACGTCACTGAAAAGGGGGGATGAATGAAAAGGAGGAGTGGTCAAAAACGTCAGTCGGAAAGTAAGTGTAAAACAGGGATAGGTGAAGGATGAATACATATATGGGATCGGTAGAATGAAGGTAAATAATAATGATAAAATACAACAAAATTACGGAAAAATAAACACCAAAAGGGGATAAAACGAATATTAATTAGGAAAAAATATTTTTGTAATAGTTAATATGGACTAGAATTACTGTGAATGAAATAATTAAATAAGGACCAGGGAAAAGTTAATCAAAATAATGGGAAAATTATTAAGGAGGGATAAGGTGATAAAAGGTGAAAAATAAGAATGAAAAACATAGGGAAGTGTAATATAATACATACATAAGCAAATGGGAGAATAATAGACGCAATATTATAAAAAATGAAGAAAATAAGTAAAATTGATGCAGATAAAGTGCTAGTGCAAAGTAATGGTGCAAACCCAATAATATATATATAGAGAGTTATCATCATATAGTCATTAATATATAAATAATTACAAGTTAACCATAATATATACAAGTAAGACAGTGAGGAAGTATATTAGCAAGACCAATCATTCTCCCTTTTCATATTTTCCAAGTCTTCATCTTCATCCATATTAGAGTTACTGCTGGCATTGGAGACACAAATGGGAAGCACTCAAGTCCACGACTCCAAAAGTCCACCACCGGTATATGGACACAGAAGAGAAGAAGAGGAACATCAAAGGAATCCTGTCCACAGAACAGAGACAAACGACCAGCCACCACAAGGTAAGCGCCCAGGATAATATACCAACATGAACAAAAATAAATGAATGATTAAAACACATAAAAACAGACTAATGAAAATATTAGAATTAAAAACACCTAAAAACAGGAATAGTCAAAAGAGGGGGAAAGAACAGTACATCATGCAACCTGAAAGGCCAACTTCAGAGAAACGAATGGAAACCAAAATTTTCATTAAGACCATGAGGGGAAATAGTGTGTAGTCGATATATCCATTTGCTCTCTAAACGAGAGAGAGACTTTCCCAAATCACCACCCCTAATCCCCAATTTAATTTGATCAATAGCCTTGAACGTTAGGCCTCTGGGATTGGAGTTGTGACACGTCTTAAAGTGACTGGGTAAGGTTTTTAATGTAGATACATCCTCAATTGTTTTAGATTTCTCAATATCACGTATATGCTCACGGACTCTGATCCGGAATTCGCGTGTAGTGAGGCCAATGTAAATTAGACCGCAGGGACAGGTGGCATGGTATATTATACCTTCAGAGGTACATGTTAGATGTTTCCTAATTTTAAAAATCCTTGAAGCATCATAATTTGTGAAAGAGTCTGACTTAGACATATTGGCACAGGCCTTACAAGAGCCACATGGGAAGAAGCCAAATGGTGCACGGTACGCAGTGCCATCAATATCAGTATCGTAATGGCTACGTACTAATAGATCTCGTAAATTAGGGCTTCTTCTAGCCACCAATTGAGGTGCTGAGGGAAGGATTTTCCTCCAATACGGGATCGGTTTATAGAATATTCCAATGTTTCCTAAACAGATCCCTGATATCTTCCCATTGGTTGTTGAAGGTAGATATGTACCTAACTTGATTGATTTCACTGTTAGATTGCTTATTGGAGGAATAAAGCAAATGCTCCCTGGGTGTTTTTTGAGCTCTCCTGTATCCATTTTTTATACTCCGTTTACTATATCCACGGTTGGTAAACCTTTGGCATAAGTCAACTGCTTGCTCCTCAAAGGCAGAGGAATCTGAACAGATTCTTTTGAGTCCTAGGAATTGACCAATCTGTATGCCTTTAATGGTAGCTGGAGGATGAGATGACTTAGCATGCAGCAGTGAATTAGTGGCTGTCGGTTTTCGAAATAAGTTGGTTTCAATTAAACCGACTGGAGAGATACTGACTTTGAGATCCAAGAATTCAACATTTCTACCAAAATGGTAAGTTAGGAAAATATTTTTGTCATTGTTGTTAAGTTTCCTCATTAACGAATGGAGATTATCAACGGATCCTTCCCAGATAAAGAGAACATCATCGATGTATCTCATCCAGCCTTGTACCCATTGTATCTCCGGGATGCTCTCATTTTGAAAGATTTCCCTTTCCCACGCGCCCAAAAATAGATTCGCGTACGAGGGGGCACAGGAGGCCCCCATAGCTGTCCCTTGAGTTTGTAAAAAAATCTGTTTTTTAAAAGTAAAAACATTATGATTAAGGACAAAGTCCAATAAATGAGAATTAAGTCGGCCATGGCAGGTTCCAAGTTGCTATTTTTAAGATACCAATCAGTTGCCCTGAGGCCATCACTGTGTTTTATTGAGGTATATAAAGCCTCCACATCAGCAGTGACTAAGATCATATGATCTTCAAGATAAAGATGGTCAAGTCTCTGTAGGGTTGCCGTTGTATCTTGAATATAGGATGGTAGAGTTGATACAATTGGCTTAAGGAAAAAGTCTATAAAGTCCGAGATAGCTTCGCAAAGACTTTCATTGCCCGATATGATTGGTCTACCAGGGGGATCTATTGGATTTTTATGCAACTTGGGAATGAGGTATAATGTTGCGAGTTTGGGATGTGAATTACGTAAAGTTTCAACCATTGTTTTAGGAATTATACCTTGTTGGAATGCTTTTTCAATAATGGTCATAAGTTCGTTTTTAAATTTGGAGAGAGGATTAAATGTTAGTTGTCGATAACAATTGGGCATGTTCAACAATTTATAGGCCTGTTTTTCATACATACATGTTGGCCATACAACCAGATTGCCTCCTTTATCTGCTGGTTTAAAGATTACTCCCTTCAAATTTTGTAATTGGGTCAAGGCTAGCTTCTCCTCTCTACTAAGATTAGATGTCCAAGCCGGTTTAGGCGGAAGAGCTTCAATTTCAGAGGTAAGTATTTTAGTGAATACCTCCACTGCTGGACAAATACTAATGGGAGGAAATTTTCGACTCCTATTGAACAGACCATGAGGGAAATTACTTACCATGGTAGATGTATTTTCTTGTAAAAGCTCCTCCAGATTTCTTAAAGCTTCCTGTTCTTCCGTTGAGGATAGTATTGGATCCACATAACCAGGTCCACTATTTTTGTGGTGCAATTTTTTAAGAATGAGTTTCCTGGAAAAGAGGTGTAAATCCCTCACGGCCGTGAAGGCATCTAAACGAGATGAAGGTGAAAAAGTTAGACCTCTTTCCAGGAGCTCCACTTGAATTGGGGATAATTGATGGTTGGAAAGATTAATTACCTTGAGTTTTTCTCCTTCGTCTCATTGGGGGACACAGGACTGTGGGACTGTGGGTGTATGCTACTGCCGCTAGGAGGCTGACACTAAGTAAACATAAAAAAGGTTAGCTCCTCCTCCGCCGTATACACCTCAGCACTGGCCGCAGGCAAACCCAGTTCATGCTTAGTGTCTGTTGGAGGCACACGTCTGGTTCCTTCCAGACCATTTTTTTTTTTTTTTTTCCCACGAAGATTTGACAGGGGCGACGGACCCTATTGAAAGGGTCCGATCTCCCCAAAACATCAACGGGCGAGCACGTGGAGTAAAGCCTCCACGTATCCTCTCCCGCGACGTGGGACACTAATGCCGGACTCAGCCCTGACCACCCTAGGGTATCGAAACCCTAGGCTGTACAGAGGCAGTAAATAGTCCGTGCGGCCCCCACTGCACCACCAAGGCAAGACCGCGGTGCTGCAAGGAGGCGGATGGTCCCTCTCCTCACCCCCTGAAGGGGTGATGGAGTTAGGGTGCCTGCACCATCCTCACCCCCTTTTTTTCTGGGAAGCCCCTCTCTAATCACTGCGAGAGACGCTGGGATCTTTTACATTATGCTCCAGTGGATCGGGACCCACCTTTTAATCAGGATCTTCGGTCGGAAGAGGCTTAGGAGTCCTTAGGAGCAGAAGGCAGAGCGGTCTGGTGTGGAGCAGCTCCAAAGCAAAAGCGGGCAAGGCAGTGAGTTCCCCATACCCCTCCCCCTGTATCCGGCAGCTCCGACACAGGGGCGGCTGCCTCCAAAAATTTACATCCCGGCTTCGTGCCGGCGCTGGGCCGCGGGCTGGGATCTGGAGGCAGTGCGGGGGTAATTCGGCGTTCCAGAGAGGGGCGCGTTCTCGGGCTCCTCCCCCAGCAGCGTCACTTCCGGCGGGCCCGCCCCCCTGATCCCGAGTGGGCGCCGCCGAAAATTTAGGCCGCGGCTTCGGCCAGCGCTAGGCCGCGGCCTGAAATTTAGCCCCCGGCTTCGGCCGGAGATCAGGCCGCGGCCGGAAATTAGGTCCCCGGCTTCTGCCGGCGCTAGGCCGCGCCCCGCGACCCCTCCCCCTAGGGCTCGTCTATTTAGGAACGCCTCCCTGAAAGGGGAGCGCGTTTTTTGGAAGTCTGGAGCTTCCATCTTCCTTTTTACGCCACACGGTCCAGCAAGTGAGGGGAAAAATCGTTCAAGAACGTTCGGGGAACAGGACTGGGGTAAGTGCTACTACCTCCAGCCTGGTTGCTCCGTGTTTTTTGCTGCGCTCCGCACCGCTACTACCCGCACCGCCACATCCAAATTATTCTGACAGGAGAAATCTGTGACAGATCCAGTATGTCCAGAAGGGCTAAGACCCACACGGTGTTTTATACTGCATGCATTGCCTGTAGATCCCCTTTTCCGCACGCCCAGACTAATCGGGTCTGCGAAGCCTGTGACTCCGAACGGGCTCAGGAGTCCTTACCTATAACCGAGCCTAGTGCGTCAGGTCCTCCGGAATGGGCCTTGTCTCTTTCTCAATCTGTGGCGTCATTAACCAGAGCAATTGAGTCCCTTCAAGCTCCCGATAGGAGCAGGGACAGTGGTTCACCCGGCTTCATTACGCCTCAGGAACCTTCGGCCTGCAGGGGCCGCGCTCTTACCAGGCAGACGCATGGGAAGCGAACCCATACTGCGTCGCCTATGCCGTCCGGAGCCTCGGCATCTTTTAGCTCAGTTTCTCGCTCTCCCTCTCCTTTGGAGGCAAGTGATCAGTATTCAGATTCTGATTCTGAAGGGTCTCTCAATCTAGAGGCACCGTATTGTCAGGAGACAATTGACAGTCTGATTGAAGCTGTCAATCAATCCCTGGGGATAGAGGATGAATCCACCTTGGCCTCTGGTCATAAGGTGTCTTTCAAACGAGCCAGACAAACTCATAAGGTTTTTGGTGCTCATCCTGAGTTTGAGGAGCTGGTGCAGCGCCACCGAGAAAAACCGGACAAGCGCTTTGCAGGACAAAAAGCCCTTAATACCAGATATCCTTTTGCTCCCGAACTTCTAAAGGTGTGGGCAGAATCTCCTACAGTCGATCCTCCTGTATCGCGTTTAGCGTCTAAAACGCTTCTCTCCCTTCCTAATGGTTCCTCGATCAAGGATCCAACGGATCGTCTGGTTGAAAGTTTGGCCCGCTCAGTGTTTGAGGCATCAGGCTCTGCACTCTCTCCTTCTTTTGCAGCGACTTGGGTTGCTAAGGCCATGATATCTTGGTCGGAGTCTCTAAATAGAGCCCTTCACGGTATAGAGGTGCCTTCTGAGGTAACGGAAATCTCCAATCAGATAGCTCTTGCAGGTGATTTTTTAATTAACGCTTCTATGGATGCGGCAAATTGCGCGGCATTAGCTGCAGCTAATGCGATTGCTATCAGGAGAGCTTTGTGGTTGAGGACTTGGCGAGCGGATTCAACCTCAAAGAAATCACTTACGTCTTTACCCTATCAGAGCGGCCGATTATTTGGCGAGAAGTTGGATCAGCTAATATCTGATGCGACAGGAGGAAAGAGCAATTTCCTTCCTCAGCAGAGGATTAGACAGCCTTTTCGCCGACAGCTTCAGCCTCGCTTTAGGGCCTTTCGTAACCCAGGTTGGACCGCGCCAGCCACCTCCAGCGGCTCAGGTCGACCTAATCAGGCCAGAGATCGCCAAGTCTCCTACAAGACCAACCCTTTGGGAAGAATGCGATCTCAACAGCCAAGATCTAGAGGGTCTAAATCACAAAGATTTTCGGATAAATGACTGGAGGCAGAATCCGGTCAATTTATCCAGAGTAGGCGGCCGCTTACTCTGGTTTCGCCCCGCTTGGCTATCAATTACTCACGACAAGTGGGTCAGGGAGTTAGTTTCCTCGGGGTACAAAATAGAATTCATCAATCGTCCGTCAAATCGATTTTTTCTTTCACGCCTTCCCAAAAAAGAATCCCGTGTTCACGCCTTATTCAAGGCGGTCGAATCGCTTCGACGCAGCGGGGTCATTGTTCCTGTTCCAGAGGTCGAAAGGGGTCAGGGGTTTTACTCCAATCTGTTCATAGTACCCAAGAAGGACGGCTCTGTCAGACCCATTTTGGATCTAAAACGACTGAATCAATTTGTCAGAATTCGACGGTTTCGAATGGAGTCTTCTACGATCGGTTATTGCAGCCATGGAAAAGGAGGAATTTCTAGCATCAATAGACATTCAGGATGCCTATCTTCACATCCCCATATTTCCTCCTCATCAAAGGTTTCTTCGGTTTGCCATCGGCAGCCTTCACTTCCAGTTCACAGCTTTGCCGTTCGGACTAGCCACAGCCCCCAGGGTGTTCACAAAGGTTATGGCTGCCGTTGTGTCTATTCTGCACTCCCGGGGGATAGTCATTTTGCCATATTTGGACGATCTCCTCATCAAGGGTCCGTCCTATCAGGCTTGCGAGAAGAGTGTCAGCATTACGCTAGACACCCTTGCTCGCCTGGGGTGGCTGGTGAATCTAAAGAAATCGTCTCCCGTGCCATCTCAAAGGATCACCTTTTTAGGAATGATTTTCAACACTGCTCAAGGGTTGATAACTCTTCCTCAAGAGAAGGCTATAGTTCTCCGTCAGGAGGTACGGATCCTTCGCCAGCCAATACCTCACACCATCCGGTTTTGTATGAGGGTCCTAGGAAGGATGGTGGCAGCGATAGAAGCCATTCCATTTGCCCAGTTCCATCTCCGCTCCCTTCAACATGCTCTCTTGGCAGTATGGAACGGGAGCCCTTACTCGCTCAATTTTCAGTGCCGTCTGTCCCGGCAGGTCAGACAGACGCTTTCGTGGTGGACAAGGGATGTCACTCTTCGCCAGGGGCGATATTTTCCTCCAGTCCATTGGCTGATAGTCACAACGGACGCCAGCCTTCTCGGATGGGGAGCAGTGTTTCGTCACTATACAGCTCAGGGGACTTGGTGTCGGCAGGAAGCGAACCTCCCAATCAATATTTTGGAGATCCGAGCTGTTCGGCTGGCTCTGAGGCGTTTTCACCATCATTTGGCGGGCCGCCCTGTCCGAATACAGTCGGACAATGCCACAGCGGTGGCATACATAAATCATCAGGGGGGTACTCGCAGCAGAGCAGCCATGCGCGAGGTAGGACACATTCTATCCTGGGCAGAAAGAAATCACTCTGTGATATCAGCGGTCCACATTCCAGGCGAGAAGAACTGGGCAGCGGATTTTCTCAGCCGTCAGGGGATAGCGTCAGGGGAATGGTCGCTACATCCGAGGTATTCCAGCAGATATGCCTACGCTGGGGAACCCCAGATGTGGACCTGATGGCCTCCAGGATAAATGCCAAGGTGCCCAACTTTGTCTCCCGGTACCGAGATCCGCAGGCAATTGCAGTGGATGCCCTGGTTCTACCATGGAATCAGTTTCATCTTCTGTACTTGTTTCCACCAATGGCTCTACTCCCAAGGGTGATCAGGAAGATCAGGTTAGAGGGGGTACCAGCGATATTGATCGCTCCGGATTGGCCGCGTCGCTCATGGTACGCAGAGCTGGTAAATCTGCTCAGCGACGCTCCCTGGCTGTCACGCTGTATAGCAGATATATATATGTGATGACAGTAATCTATATCAAAAGGGCAACATACAATATAACATGCGCATAGATATATGATAACATAGAATTACCTGACAGAATGTCCAGTGGGTCAAAACGGAATCCGTTATACGCTGTCTCCGGCTAGAGGGTGACCGGGGTCTAAGCTGACCCTAACTGGGGTCCTAACTAATCCCTCAACCTGGAGGTACTGTTAAAGGTACAGAGGTCCAGGCCACCAGCGTAAACCCTGTCTCCTATCAATCCCTGCCAACTGTATTCTAGTCCTAAGCAGGACCCTGAATACCACCAAAGGGAATGACCAGGTAACGGTTAATGAACAGAAAGACATACAAGAAAGATAAGAAATAAAGTAAATAAAGTCTTACATACAACACTCACACACAGTAGGAACACCTAAGGTCTCAGAGATAAACTATAAGCTATAAGAGTAAAAACAACTAAGGAGCTCTTAGCTTAAGTATTCTCAGAACCGCTCCAGTCTGCTAAACTATATGAATGCTTTCACCGGCATCAAACACCCAGACTGGCAGGAATATAAAGGAAACTAATTAGAACATAATCCAAAGCAGCCGGGCGAGGCTGGACCTAGTCTTAGCAAAGAGCTAGATAAAATTAACTCTCTCATTACCAAACACAAAGAAACAGCAGCTCAGCTGTGAGAAGTCAGAATGTGCAATCGCGACGATCTTCGTGGCGATGCACCCATGACAGTACCCCCCCTTCTACGAGGGGCCTCCGGACCCTCATGACCAGGTCTGTCCGGGTAAATTGTGTGAAAGGTCCGAACCAATCGATCTGCGTTATCATCAGACGCAGGGACCCACGTCCTCTCCTCAGGACCATACCCCCTCCAATGAACTTCCACGTTATCATTGACTACCACTGAAGGAGGAGGTAGAGGTGACGGTATGACTGGTGCCACATACTTTTTAAGTAATGACTTGTGAAACACATTATGAATTTTAAACGTAGGAGGGAGGTCCAGACGAAATGCCACAGGATTAATTATGGAACTGATCCTGTATGGCCCGATGAATCTGGGACCCAACCTCCAGGAGGGAACTTTAAGTTTTATATTCCTGGTAGACAACCACACCAGATCGTTCACCTTCAGATCTAGACCAGAAACTCTCCTCCTATCAGCCATCCGTTTGTAAGGGTTCTCCGTAACCTTCAGTCTTAAGCGATCTGGAACTATCAGTCTCCCTGGAAGTCCCACAGGGGCGTCCCCCTGAGCCCCCAATACCTCCCCCTCAAGCTCAGAGCATACAGCTGACACTACAACTCCCTCCTGAGGAATAGGAACCGGATCATCCGTCTTCCCGGCCCCTGGGAAAGTACGAGATAAGGCATCAGGAAGCAACTTTATTGAGCAGTCATATGTGCGATGAGGAGGTAACTCCTTACACCCCTCCTCTGAGAACATCTCCCCAAAGTCCTCCAGAAAAGGAGGCAAAGTCCTAGGCACAACCGCACCGATGACCGTGCTCATGCAGTTATTCCTGCAAAATTCACCCCACTGGCTTATCTTTCTGGATTGCCAATCAATCACTGGGTTATGTTTAGCCAACCAAGGAAGTCCCAACACAATAGGAGTGGGTAGACCCTCCAACACATAACAAGACAATTGCTCTTTATGTATTGCCCTACTCGAAGATCTATGTTATGAACAGCTTGTACCAAGCTACCTTGACCAAGA
The DNA here is from genome assembly GCA_033576555.1 of Oophaga sylvatica. Taxonomy (NCBI): domain Eukaryota; kingdom Metazoa; phylum Chordata; class Amphibia; order Anura; family Dendrobatidae; genus Oophaga; species Oophaga sylvatica. The sequence goes on along the minus strand of JARQOD010000010.1, from coordinate 19,790,812 downwards.
GGTCTAGAATCAATAGAGAGTATAGGGACCGGTTTGGCCAATACACTCAGTTGCATACCATGCACCTGGGCAAACCGAGCGTCCACCAGATTAGCCCCGGACCCACTATCAAGAAAAACAGAAATCCTCTCAGTTCTAGTACCAATCACCACCTCCGCAGGTACGAGAAACTGAGAGGGATTTGGGGACGAAATACACACTCCCAGGTTAACTCCTTGGTTCAAAGAGGTCCGGGATGGACACCCCCCAACAAAATGTCCCTCTCTCCCGCAAAAGAAACACCTTCTAGTCTTGCGGCTCACCGCTGATTCCCTCCTACAAAATGATGTCCTCCCAACTGCATGGGTTCCTCAGAACAGACCAGGGGAACCTCAGTATAAGGGACTTTAGTAGTAGGTGGAGTCATCACGGGGGGCGGAGTTACCTCGCGTCTTCCCCGAAGACGTCTATCAATGCGAATAGCGAGGGCCATAGCAGCCTCCAGTGATGGAGGAGAATCATACTGAGCCAACACATCTTTTAATTTGTCAGACAACCCTTGACAAAACTGGCTCCTAAGAGCTGGGTCATTCCACTGAGTATCTGTTGCCCATCTACGGAACTCAGAAGAATATTCCTCCGCTGGACGATTTCCTTGCCGTATTTTACGTAACCTTGTTTCAGCAAGGGAGACTCGATCCGGATCATCATATACCAGACCCAGGGCAGCAAAAAATCGATCCACTGACTGGAGATCTGGGGAGCCTGGAGGAATAGAGAACGCCCAAGATTGAGGGTCCCCTTGTAAGAGCGAGATAACAATTCCCACCCTCTGCTCTTCACTCCCAGATGACCGAGGCCGCAGCCGAAAGTACAATTTACATGCCTCCCGGAAAGTAAAAAATTTGTCCCGCCCACCAGTGAACCTATCCGGGAGAGCAACCTTAGGTTCAGATCTGGTTTGCTCCGGGGGGGACAAAACCTTGGACTTAATGTCTGCAAATTCCATGGACAACCCTGCAACTGCCGGGCCAGCTGGGCTACTGGATCCATGACAGCTGGGGAGAATCTTTAGTATTGGCCGGTGAAAATGTCACGCTGTATAGCAGATATATATATGTGATGACAGTAATCTATATCAAAAGGGCAACATACAATATAACATGCGCATAGATATATGATAACATAGAATTACCTGACAGAATGTCCAGTGGGTCAAAACGGAATCCGTTATACGCTGTCTCCGGCTAGAGGGTGACCGGGGTCTAAGCTGACCCTAACTGGGGTCCTAACTAATCCCTCAACCTGGAGGTACTGTTAAAGGTACAGAGGTCCAGGCCACCAGCGTAAACCCTGTCTCCTATCAATCCCTGCCAACTGTATTCTAGTCCTAAGCAGGACCCTGAATACCACCAAAGGGAATGACCAGGTAACGGTTAATGAACAGAAAGACATACAAGAAAGATAAGAAATAAAGTAAATAAAGTCTTACATACAACACTCACACACAGTAGGAACACCTAAGGTCTCAGAGATAAACTATAAGCTATAAGAGTAAAAACAACTAAGGAGCTCTTAGCTTAAGTATTCTCAGAACCGCTCCAGTCTGCTAAACTATATGAATGCTTTCACCGGCATCAAACACCCAGACTGGCAGGAATATAAAGGAAACTAATTAGAACATAATCCAAAGCAGCCGGGCGAGGCTGGACCTAGTCTTAGCAAAGAGCTAGATAAAATTAACTCTCTCATTACCAAACACAAAGAAACAGCAGCTCAGCTGTGAGAAGTCAGAATGTGCAATCGCGACGATCTTCGTGGCGATGCACCCATGACACTGGCGTCTTCCAGAACGCGTGGATCTTCTCTCCCAGGGCCCAGTTTACCACCAGAACTTAGCGGTCCTGTGTTTGACGGCCTGGCCGTTGAATCTTGGATTCTGACTAGGGCTGGATTCTCCAAAAAGGTCGCCGCCACAATGGCTAGCGCCAGAAAACCCACCTCGGCTCGTATCTACCATGGTACTTGGAAGGTCTTTTTTGCATGGTGCAGGGAACATGGTTATTCCCCACTTCATTTTTCAATCCCCAACATTCTGTCTTTTCTCCAAGCAGGCTTAGATTCAGGTTTAGCTCCAAGTACTCTTAGGCGTCAAATTTCGGCCTTGTCGGTTCTTTTTCAGCGAAGGATCGCATCTAATTTACAGGTCAAGACCTTTATTCAGGGGTTGTCCATATAGTGCCCCCTACAAGGCTCCCTTAGATGTTTGGGATCTCAATCTGGTTCTGGGAGTTCTGCAAGAATCTCCTTTTGAGCCTCTTCAGGAGGTTTCCCTGACATACCTTTCCTGGAAGGTGGTATTTTTAGTGGCCATAACATCCATAAGGCGGGTTTCGGAGCTGGCAGCACTATCCTGCCGAGCTCCGTACTTACTTTTCCACCGTGATAAGGTAGTGCTTAGACCAGCACCTCCTTTTTTGCCTAAGGTTGTGTCCTCATTTCACATCAATGAGGACATTGTTTTGCCCTCATTTTGCCCAGCTCCGACGCACCGAGTGGAGAAGGCTCTGCATACGCTGGATCTGGTGAGAGCACTCAGGAGATATGTATCTCGAACGGCATCCTTTAGGCAGACGGACACGCTGTTTATACTCCCTGAGGGTCGCAGGAAGGGACTCGCTGCGTCTAGGTCAACTTTAGCTAGATGGATACGGGTAACCATTCAAGAGGCCTACCGCATCAGAGGCGCGGTGGTTCCCGCAGGAATCAGGGCTCACTCCACCAGAGCAGTGGGTGCTTCCTGGGCTCTTCGGCATCAGGCTTCGGCGGAACAGGTTTGTAAGGCAGCAACCTGGTCCAGTTTGCATACTTTTTCAAAACATTATAATGTCCATACTCAGGCGTCAGCGGATGCTAGCCTGGGTAGAAGGATTCTTCAGGGCGCGGTAGCGCACCTATGAGCAATGCTTATGTATAATTGCACTGTGGAGTCAGTTTCCCACCCAAGGGGACTGCTTTGGGACGTCCCACAGTCCTGTGTCCCCCAATGAGACGAAGGAGAAATACGGATTTTTGTGTTACTCACCGTAAAATCCTTTTCTCCGAGACGCTCATTGGGGGACACAGCACCCTCCCTTATAGCCGGATGGCTTTGCTTTCTAAGCTAATTTTGTTTGTTTTGGGTCTATATCAGTAGATTTACTTCTGGATATATTGTACCTGTATTAACACTGAGTTTTTTTTTTTTTCTTGTTTTAGCCTCCTACTGCTTTTTGCACTAAACTGGGTTTGCCTGCGGCCAGTGCTGAGGTGTATACGGCGGAGGAGGAGCTAACCTTTTTTATGTTTACTTAGTGTCAGCCTCCTAGCGGCAGTAGCATACACCCACAGTCCCACAGTCCTGTGTCCCCCAATGAGCGTCTCGGAGAAAAGGATTTTACGGTGAGTAACACAAAATCCGTATTTCTCCTTGATTTTGGAGACCTCTTGATCTAGTGAAGATGTCAGGTAGACGTTGTTTCTGTCTTGTAATTCTCTGAGAGGTGGTTGCTTCATTTAAATTAGTTTCACAATCACTAATGGAAGTATTAGCATCTGAAAGTGAAGGTGCAGAGCTCTCAGAGATACTACCCTGACGGGATGTCTTAGCAGATCCCTTTTTATGTGAAATTTTACGTTTCACATGGGAAATAGGTTTTTTATGTTGCCATTTAAATATTTTATCTGTGTCATAGTCATTAAGATCTCTCTGAAACTTTTTGATTTTATTTTGACATACTTCATTTTCCCATTTGTCGACATCTTTATTTATGTCAATAAGAACTTTGTCAAAATCTTCAACTGGAATCTCCTTTAAAATCGATTTCTCCAACTCTTCAATATTGGTATCGATGCTTTGTAAAGTAGCTGTGTTTTTCTCTATAATGAACTGCATAAATTCCAAAGAGCAAGATGTTGCTGCTGAAGACCATTTTTTTTATAAGAGCATCATCCTCAAGTTCAAAGGAAGGATATAATTGCACCCTTAGACCTCTGGGGACAATTTGTTGGTCTGTATAGTTCTCTAAAGTGGACCTATTCCACCATACACGCGTTTTTTTTATATAGTGCATGTTTGTACTGTTTGATAAGTTCCCTGTTAGTTTTGACAAATTCCTGGGAATCTTTGGAAAATCCCTGTCTAAATAAATTAGAAGCCTTGGCTTGCCAGGATTGTTCCCTGGCTTTTAAATCCATAATATATGGACGAAGGATGATCTGTTTACAAAGAACAGAAAAATCGATTATTCCCATAATCCTTGAATAATAGCGGCAAAAAACACTTCAGAATACTGATTTATACATGGTCTATAGTGGTAGGAGCCACATAGAAGAAGTGCAGAAAAGAGAACGTGATGGGTTTAAAATATATAATTTTTATTGAATAATATTAAAACCAAAATGGTAAACAAAGACAGAAAGGATTTGACAAAAATTAAAAGGGGACCCTTTTTTTTTTTACGTTTAGTCACCAAAATCTCAAGGCGTGAATCAGACCAGTGAAAAAGGGATTAATTAATCCTTTTAAACATATACAGCAGTGTAGTGCTTCCTAATCCATTCACCTTATAACGGTACCCATGAAGGATGGGTGTACCTGACTGGGACAAGGTCAGAGGTAGTAATGAAAGTACTTAAAGAACGGGCAGGACAGGCTGATGTACTTAGATTAAATCAATTTTATCAAATCTAATGAGGGAATCAAAAACAAATAAGTAATCCCACTTACATCAAGAATGTCAGATCAGCACGTCATATGGCAGAAGGGGAAAAGAAGCAGCGGAGGAGTCTCCTGAACGCCCAACGGGCACCGTTTCGCCTTGTGGCTTCTTCCGGGGCAAAAAAGTATAGGAGGTGTGGTTGGAGGGGTTTATATCCTGGGCGCGGCATTTGGATAGGGCTAAAAAGGTCAGATGACCCCCTCGTACGCGAATCTATTTTTGGGCGCGTGGGAAAGGGAAATCTTTCAAAATGAGAGCATCCCGGAGATACAATGGGTACAAGGCTGGATGAGATACATCGATGATGTTCTCTTTATCTGGGAAGGATCCGTTGATAATCTCCATTCGTTAATGAGGAAACTTAACAACAATGACAAAAATATTTTCCTAACTTACCATTTTGGTAGAAATGTTGAATTCTTGGATCTCAAAGTCAGTATCTCTCCAGTCGGTTTAATTGAAACCAACTTATTTCGAAAACCGACAGCCACTAATTCACTGCTGCATGCTAAGTCATCTCATCCTCCAGCTACCATTAAAGGCATACCGATTGGTCAATTCCTAAGACTCAAAAGAATCTGTTCAGATTCCTCTGCCTTTGAGGAGCAAGCAGTTGACTTATGCCAAAGGTTTACCAACCGTGGATATAGTAAACGGAGTATAAAAAAATGGATACAGGAGAGCTCAAAAAACACCCAGGGAGCATTTGCTTTATTCCTCCAATAAGCAATCTAACAGTGAAATCAATCAAGTTAGGTACATATCTACCTTCAACAACCAATGGGAAGATATCAGGGATCTGTTTAGGAAACATTGGAATATTCTACAAACCGATCCCATATTGAGGAAAATCCTTCCCTCAGCACCTCAATTGGTGGCTAGAAGAAGCCCTAATTTACGAGATCTATTAGTACGTAGCCATTACGATACTGATATTGATGGCACTGCGTACCGTGCACCATTTGGCTTCTTCCCATGTGGCTCTTGTAAGGCCTGTGCCAATATGTCTAAGTCAGACTCTTTCACAAATTATGATGCTTCAAGGATTTTTAAAATTAGGAAACATCTAACATGTACCTCTGAAGGTATAATATACCATGCCACCTGTCCCTGCGGTCTAATTTACATTTGGCCTCACTACACGCGAATTCCGGATCAGAGTCCGTGAGCATATACGTGATATTGAGAAATCTAAAACAATTGAGGATGTATCTACATTAAAAACCTTACCCAGTCACTTTAAGACGTGTCACAACTCCAATCCCAGAGGCCTAACGTTCAAGGCTATTGATCAAATTAAATTGGGGATTAGGGGTGGTGATTTGGGAAAGTCTCTCTCTCGTTTAGAGAGCAAATGGATATATCGACTACACACTATTTCCCCTCATGGTCTTAATGAAAATTTTGGTTTCCATTCGTTTCTCTGAAGTTGGCCTTTCAGGTTGCATGATGTACTGTTCTTTCCCCCTCTTTTGACTATTCCTGTTTTTAGGTGTTTTTAATTCTAATATTTTCATTAGTCTGTTTTTATGTGTTTTAATCATTCATTTATTTTTGTTCATGTTGGTATATTATCCTGGGCGCTTACCTTGTGGTGGCTGGTCGTTTGTCTCTGTTCTGTGGACAGGATTCCTTTGATGTTCCTCTTCTTCTCTTCTGTGTCCATATACCGGTGGTGGACTTTTGGAGTCGTGGACTTGAGTGCTTCCCATTTGTGTCTCCAATGCCAGCAGTAACTCTAATATGGATGAAGACTTGGAAAATATGAAAAGGGAGAATGATTGGTCTTGCTAATATACTTCCTCACTGTCTTTTACTTGTATATATTATGGTTAACTTGTAATTATTTATTTATATATTAATGACTATATGATGATAACTCTCTATATATATTATTGGGTTTGCACCATTACTTTGCACTAGCACTTTATCTGTATCAATTTTACTTATTTTCTTCATTTTTTATAATATTGCGTCTATTATTCTCCCATTTGCTTATGTATGTATTATATTACACTTCCCTATGTTTTTCATTCTTATTTTTCACCTTTTATCACCTTATCCCTCCTTAATAATTTTCCCATTATTTTGATTAACTTTTCCCTGGTCCTTATTTAATTATTTCATTCACCGTAATTCTAGTCCATATTAACTATTACAAAAATATTTTTTCCTAATTAATATTCGTTTTATCCCCTTTTGGTGTTTATTTTTCCGTAATTTTGTTGTATTTTATCATTATTATTTACCTTCATTCTACCGATCCCATATATGTATTCATCCTTCACCTATCCCTGTTTTACACTTACTTTCCGACTGACGTTTTTGACCACTCCTCCTTTTCATTCATCCCCCCTTTTCAGTGACGTGATTCCTTTGCGCACGCATGTGATACACTATCCCCGCCGACTTCCGGTGACGCTTGATCAGCTGACCGCGGGTGCATTCCACCTGCGGTCCACCTTAGCGTCTTCCGGAAGTCCCTTTAGACAGGGGCGTGTTAATCTCATGCGCGCGCTACCACGGAGTCATCTGACCTTTTTAGCCCTATTCAAATGCCGCGCCCAGGATATAAACCCCTCCAACCACACCTCCTATACTTTTCTGCCCTGGAAGAAGCCACAAGGCGAAACGGTGCCCGTTGGGCGTTCAGGAGACTCCTCCGCTGCTTCTTTTCCCCTTCTGCCATATGACGTGCTGATCTGACATTCTTGATGTAAGTGGGATTACTTATTTGTTTTTGATTCCCTCATTAGATTTGATAAAATTGATTTAATCTAAGTACATCAGCCTGTCCTGCCCGTTCTTTAAGTACTTTCATTACTGCCTCTGACCTTGTCCCAGTCAGGTACACCCATCCTTCATGGGTACCGTTATAAGGTGAATGGATTAGAAAGCACTACACTGCTGTATATGTCTAAAAGGATTAATTAATCCCTTTTTCACTGGTCTGATTCACGCCTTGAGATTTTGGTGACTAAACGTCTATTTATTGTTATACACTCCTATATTGCAGCTGTGTGGGTCTCCTTTTAATTTTTGTCAAATCCTTTCTGTCTTTGTTTACCATTTTTGGTTTTAATATTATTCAATAAAAATTATATATTTTAAACCTATCACGTTCTTTTTTTCTGCACTTCTTCTATGTGGCTCCTACCACTATAGACTATGTATAAATCAGTATTCTGAAGTGTTTTTTGCCGCTATTATTCAAGGATTATGGGAATAATGAATTAGTGCCTGTAGTAAATTCCCTAAAGGTCGCCTTTTTAACTTGTCTGTACCTGAACATGACGCTATGCGGTCTTATATCAAGGAGTCATTGGAGAAGGGTCATATCAGACCATCCTCTAAACCCTTAGGTGCCGGTTTTTTCTTTGTGGCCAAAAAGGATGGTTCATTAAGGCCGTGTATTGATTATCGTCTTTTGAACAATATTACTGTGAAATATCAATATCCGTTACCCTTGATTTCTGACCTGTTTTCCAGGGTGAAAAATGCTACTTGGTTTACCAAGCTTGACCTCAGGGGAGCATATAACCTTATTCGCATTAAGCACGGGGATGAATGGAAGACGGCATTTAATACCCCTGAGGGGCATTTTGAGTACCTTGTGATGCCCTTTGGGCTCACTAATGCTCCTTCTGTCTTCCAGTCCTTCATGAATGACATTTTCAGGGATTTTGTGGATAAATTTCTGATTGTTTATTTGGATGATATCTTGATTTTTTCCAATGACTGGGACTCTCATGTGAAACATGTTCGAACTGTATTCCAGATTTTGAGAGAGAATGCTCTGTATGTGAAGGGATCAAAGTGTCTTTTTGGCGTACAGAGGATCGCATTTTTGGGATTCATTTTGTCCCCATCTGTTATTGAAATGGACCCGGTCAAGGTTCAGGCCATCTGTGATTGGGTCCAACCTACTTCATTAAAGGCTCTTCAAAGATTTTTGGGTTTTGCCAATTTTTATCGTAAATTTATTGGTAATTTCTCGGTTATTGTTAAACCTTTAACTGATTTGACCAAAAAGGGTTCTGATGTGGTGAATTGGCCTCCTGAGGCAGTCTCTGCATTTCAGGAACTTAAGCAGAGATTCACTTCTGCTCCTGTTCTACGGCAGCCTGATGTTTCTCTACCATTTCAGGTGGAGGTTGATGCCTCTGAAATTGGGGCAGGTGCCGTTTTGTCCCAAAGAGATCCAGAGACCTCTAAAAGTAACCCTTGTGCCTTTTTCTCTCGAAAATTTTCTCCTACTGAACGTAATTATGACGTGGGTAATCGGGAGTTATTGGCCATGAAGTGGGCTTTTGAAGAGTGGAGACATTGGCTGGAGGGAGCCAAACATCAGGTGGTGGTCCTTACGGACCAAAGAATCTGGTTTATCTGGAATCTGCCAAGCGACTTAATCCTAGACAGGCCAGGTGGGCCTTGTTTTTCACACGTTTTAATTTTGTGGTTTCATTTCTTCCTGGCACTAAGAATGTTAAGGCGGATGCCCTCTCGAGGAGTTTCCTGGCGGACTCTCCTGAGTTATCTGATCCTTCTGTTATTTTGAAAGAGGGTATAGTTCTTTCCGCCATCTCGCCCAATTTGAGACTGGCTCTGGAGGGGTGTCAGGAGGATAAGCCCGAGCGCTGCCCTGTTGGGAAATTGTTTGTCCCGGACCAGTGGAAAAAGAGTGTGATGTCTGAGATTCATTGTTCCGCGCTGGCCGGTCATCCCGGAATTTTTGGTACCAGAGACTTGGTTAGTCGGTCCTTTTGGTGGCCTACCTTGTCTCGTGATGTCAGGGAATTTGTGCAGTCCTGCGGGACTTGCTCTCGCTCCAAGCCTTGCTCTCGCTCTAGTGGTTTGTTGATGCCATTGCCTGTGCCCAAGAGACCATGGACCCATATCTCTATGGATTTCATTTCCGACCTCCCTGTTTCTCAGAGAATGACCGTCATCTGGGTGATTTGTGATAGGTTTTCCAAGATGATACATCTTGTGCCATTACCTAAGTTGCCTTCCTCCTCTGAATTGGTTCCTTTGTTCCTTCAGCACATGGTTTGTTTACACGGCATTCCTGAGAACATTGTGTCTGACAGAGGAGTCCAGTTTGTTTCAAGATTTTGGAGGACCTTTTGTTCTAAACTTGGTGTTCAATTGTCTTTCACCTCGGCGTTTCATCCTCAGACCAATGGTCAAACTGAGAGAACAAACCAGACATTGGAGACTTATCTAAGATGCTTTGTGTCTGCTGATCAGGATGACTGGGTCTCTTTTTTGCCTTTGGCTGAGTTTGCTCTTAATAATAGGGCTAGCTCTGCCACTTTGATGTCTCCATTTTTCTGTAATTCTGGGTTTCACCCTCGATTTTCTTCAGGACAGACTGAGGCTTCTGTCTGTCCAGGTGTTGACTCTGTTGTGGAGCGTATGCAACAGATTTGGGACCAGGTAGTGGAGAGGTTGTCCCTCTCTCAGGAGAGGGCCCAGCGGTTTGCTAACCGGCATAGGACTGATGGTCCTCGGTTTAAAGTGGGGGACTTGGTCTGGTTGTCCTCAAAAAATATTCCTATGAGAGTGGCATCTCCTAAATTTAAGCCTAGGTTCATTGGACCTTATAAGATCATGGAGATTCTTAATCCTGTTTCTTTGCGTTTGCTTTTTCCAGGGACATTTAAGATCCATAACGTGTTCCACAAGTCCTTGTTGAAGAGGTTTGTTGAGCCAGTGGTTCCTACTACTGTGCCTCCTGACCCTGTTTTGGTTGAGGGCAGTCTGGAGTATGTGGTTGAGAAAATATTGGATTCTCGTTTTTCTAGACGGAAACTCCAGTATTTGGTTAAGTGGAGAGGTTATGGTCAGGAAGACAATTCTTGGGTGTTTGCTTCGGACATCCATGCTAGGAGACTTATCCGTGCGTATCATAGAACTCATCCTGACTGACCTGGTTGCTCAAGTGAGGGTTCGGTGACCCCTCCTCAAGGGGGGGGTACTGTTGTGAATGGACTTGAAATGAGTTCTGAGCAGAGGTCCCCTCTGGTGGTTACAAGCAGTACTGGACTGTCCAGTGAAGATTGTGAGGAGTGGGAATCAGGTGTTACTGACTGGTCTTATATAAGGGAGTCTCCTTCCCATCAGGGTTGCCGGTGATCAATTGTTCTGGTCTCACTCCATGATTCCTGTTTCCCTTGTAGCCTGCTGTGTCGTGTCTGCATCTCCTGCTAACAGATAAGACATTTTCTTCTTTTTGTTTTTGTGCTTTATTTTTGCGTTTTGTCCTGCACTTCTGTGGGGGCCTTCAGGGTCCCCTCCGGGGGCTTTTGCCCTCTCAGTTTAGTTCAGCCGCTGATGTTTGTACTTTTGCTTTTTCCAGTTTCTTCAGTGGCTGCTGTTTTGATTTTGTTACACCAGAGAACTAATTTAGGTGGTAGAGGTCGTGTGATCTCAGGTGTTTTTGAAATTAGTAGAGTTGGTGCTTTGCAGGGTTTTTTGGGATTGCAGTAAGTACCCTTCCTATCCTTTTCTATTTAGTTAGTTTGGGCCCCAACGTTTGCTCATACTATTTTCTGTCTGTGTCAGTATTTCTTCTTGTCTAACAGCCATTACATGTTTGGGGGCTTCCTATGTTCTTTGGGGATCTGCTCGGGGCAGATAGCTTTCCTATTTCTATCTTTAGGTGTAGTTAGTTTCTCAGGCTGTGACGAGGCGTCTAGGACCAACGTAGGAACGCTCCACGGCTGCCTCTAGTTGTGGTGGTTAGTCAGGGTACTGCAATCTCATAGATTCCAACTGCTCTGGTGTATTGCCTTTTTTTACCTGCACTCCTCAGTTACCGAAACATAACATGAAGGGCTGAAACCGTGGCCCACAGGTCGCACAATGCCCTCGCCCGTCACCGCAGCGGTAAATACATTGGTGGAGGATGGGCTGTCGGCTCCTTCTGCCACCAGTCAGCGTGTACAATAGACAGCAGATGCAATGCCATCTGTTCAGCGTGTCTGCTGTACACAGAGTCAGAGCATCGGGGGAACGGGAGCAAAGCGTGTGTGTGTTTCTTAGTTTTTTTTTTTTTTTTTTTCCACATATTTGTATGTTATGTTGGCATGAATATAGGGGTTTTGTGGAGGCTCATAAGGTGTGTGAGTATAGAGGGGGATATCCACATACTTGATTCTGCTCAATATTAAGTGATATTTAATGATTTTTATTTAATATATTGATCAGAATTAATTTCAGCCTATTAGTTTGGCCTCTAAAACAGTAATGGTCTCATGTGGCCCTTAAGGAAAATTAATTGCCCACTCCTGGGTTAGAGGATAGCTTTCCTATCGCTGAGACATCCATCACTTCTGAGAACGGGGATCTGAAGAGCCTCACGTGAATGGAGTGGTGCACTGCCAATGGATATCTGTGGAGAGGGGATAACTTTCAACCCCCTTTGAGCCTATATATATTAAACTCTGCTGACTTGGTAGGATTTGGAAGCCATCTAATGTGTATGGGAACCACAACAAATTATATTAGCTGAAGAACTTAACCTTTAAAAATATATATGTTTTTATTTATTTTATTTTTTCATTGTTTCTATTTTTTTTCCTTTTAAAGGTGGCATGGTCCCGACGTGCACTGGAGAGCTGAGGCATTGGAAGCATGGGCACTATACCTTGATGTATGACCATGATCCTCACCAACAGGAGTTTGCTCTAGACCTTCAGTTGTTCTGTGGATGTGAAGGTCAGTAGTGTGTGTGTGTGTGTGTATATGTGTGTATATATTTATATATATACTTGTGGCCTCATGCCTGCTGCTGTATGACAGCTTTAGTTCTTTATGGGGAAAATTTATTTCTGACCCTGTTGAAAATGTTTTGTCCATAATTTGTACCTTCTAACATTTCACTATTTTTCGATTCAGAGTGGGAAGCAGAGTATGGAGGATTCACGTCTTACATTGACATGGAGGATGATGAAGAGGTAATGGAGATTATTTGGGGGTATTTAGGACTTAAATTCAGGAATGGGGAAAAAAAAAAAAAACTTTCTTTTGGGCGCCTTGCCAGAATTGAAAGTTATCCCCTATCCATGGGAGAGTGGAGGTGACCTCAGCTGCTTTTCTGGCCTATGTGAGCGCTGGACATCAGAGTATAGTGCTGTGTAGTCCCATAGACAATGAATGGAGTAAAAGTCAAACTAATGCACCTCCGCTATAGAGCCCTATACTTGGGATTGTGAGGGGTCTTGGCTATCAGTTATCTTCCAAATTTTTAGAATACTTTAAGTATTTTGCATTTGCTTCCAACTACTTATTACTAAACCCCTGTCTATTCTCAGCTCCTTAGAGTCAACCCAGAGAACAATTGCCTGGCCCTTGTGTACAGAGACAGAGAAACCATGAGCTTCGTGAAACACATCAACCATAGGAGTCTTCAGCGAGACTCCAATCGCCCCAACCGCAGCGGATTCTGGGACTTTGCTTTTGTGTACTATGAATGATGAGTTTGACGCATACTTTTTAATTGTTCTTTATGAGGATTTATGGACCTCCTGTGTGTTTCCCGGCTTAGAGTGGAGCTAATAAGACCTCGCTGACTGCACTATGCCCCGAGGCTTGCTACATGTAAATATAAAATGTAGAATTTTATGAATTATTGAGAGTTTATAAAAGGAAACATTCTGGACTTTTTTCTTTCTCCAATTAAGTCAATGCAAGTGTAAAGAAACCTGCACGTTTGTGCTACAATGTGATAAACTGATACACCGTCAGGCTGACTACATGCCGCAATGGTGAAAATTCAAATTAACAGGATTTTCAAAGTTTCCTCACTCTTGGCATTTATCACTGGTCATCAGGTTACTGCCACAGGAGAAGGTGAGAGATGCTACTGACGTGGCATCTGCCAGGCACCAGCTCATATGCCCACCACTTAGGTACTGTGCACATGGCCCAGTCTAGTTAGGGAGCTGTCCTGATAACTAGAATAGGAAGAGTGTATACTACCTGGCAAGCGGCTACTAGATGCCATGTTGGTATCGCCTCCTGCAGCAAGGAGAGGTGCTGGATAACACTGTCAAATAGGACTGGTCACATTTGATGAGTGTTGTGCTGCATTTTTCACATGTTGCTGCCATTATGAGGCTGACACAAGGCAGAAAAAAAAGTTAGAGTAACTGTCGTTTTATTTCTCCCTGGCCGCCTTCAGTACAGCATCCTATCTCCGACGGTCTTGTTCCTGGCCTTTTACAGGTGCAGGCTTGTGTTCCTCTGCTCCTCCTCTCTTATGGCACTATTCCACCATAGCTTGCACCATCCTTCTCCTCCTACAGCTCCCTGCTATACATCCATCAGGTCTCAGGCTGGAGCACTGTGGTTCCTATTGTCACCTCCTGGAGGTCATTTTTTTCGTTAGAACCAGTGCCTCTGCAGGAACAGCTAGGCTCTGTCACTATGGGCATTGGCCATATCAACTTCCCCTCAGCAACCCTCCACCTGGAAACCATACTATATGGCTAACGTCGGGGTTTCTCACTATTGTCCATTACCTCCTCCAATTCTACATTTTGCTTTACTTTCCTGCAAAAAGCAGCTACCTACAAGTCAACAGATGGACCCTCTGCCAGGACTGCAATTGCCCTACAATGCAGGCCCCACACTACCAATGAAGAGAGCAAACCCCCCCCTCCACCCGAGTGGGCTGCATCCTTATATAAATCTGTCACTGACCTAACCACGGTCTTACAATTCTTGCTCTTGGTCCTAGAGCATCTGCCCATGCCTTCAACAATCCGCAGTGTAACAATCGTCCCTAGGGCCGAATCTCAGTTGCCCTCCAGTTCGCTCCACTGTGAAGGGGCACATAAGCGATCCAAGAAGTGGATGCGCAGAAGCTCGTTCTCCAGGTCACCTTCTACCTCGAGCATGTTCTTCCGAACCTCAGACTGTTTGGGAGTCTGACCTACACTCTGAATCAGATTTTGACCTGGACTCTGACCAGGTCTACAAACTCCAAGACATAATGGACAGTTTTGTTCTTGCTGTGAATCAGATTTTAAATGTCAAGGATGAGGATCTTCTGCCCACGGAGCACACTATCCTTCAAAAAGATTAAATGCCCCCCACGGGTGTTTTACAACCATAGAGTTTGACATATTTGCCATGGAATAGGAGCTACTGGAGAGACACTTTCTGAGGAAGAAGCGTTGGGTAGCCTATATCCTTTTTGCTCCCGATCTTATCAAACTTTGGTTGAACTATCTAATAATAGATGCTCCTGTGTCTCGTCTGTCTACTAACACAATTATCTCTCGCCCGGAAGGTGCCTTTTTCAAGGACCCTACTGATGGACATATTGAATCCTTAGCAAAATCTGTTTGAGGTATCTGGCACAGCACCCTGCCAAGCTTTTGCTGCCACTTGGTTATCTCAGTTGGTCTCCGCCTGAGACAAGATTCCCCATCAGGGTATCCTCTCTGGGGCCCTTCCTAATGGGTTAGCTGATCTGGCAGATCAGATTGCCCATGCAGTTAAATACCTTCTCTCTGCTTCCCTAGATGTTCTGCACAAGTATACAGCAACATCGTGGCCGTTCGTAGGGTCCTATGGCTAAAAGAGTGGCATGCAGAGTCTACTTCTAAAAAGTCCCTCACCATCCTTCCCTTTCAGGGCCTACACCTTTTTGGGATTAAACTGAATCAGATCATTTCTGATGCTATTGGTGGAAAGAGCACCTCTCTGCCCCAGCAAAAGCATAGACTCCCTCCCTTCGTCCAGATGGCGTACCTCCTTTTTTTCATTCCTTGTTTGTTTTCCTCTTCCGGGTGTTCCAATGGTCAGGATAAGGCCCCCGCATGCCAGGAGAGGAAGAGGCCCTCTTTCCAAATGGCGCCTTTCCGGTGTCCTGCGGTCACCAAAACAGGCCTTCCAGATCCAGCGGATTCTCTTCCTCATGCAGGTAAGACCCACATGAAGCTTCTTCCAGGGTGGGTGTCCGTTTCCTTTTTTCAGGACATTTGGCTTTCTGTGGTCCACGACACCTGGGTCAGAGAGGTCAAATAGTCCACCTATGAAAGAAAGCAAGTTATCCTCCCGCCCTCAAAATCGATTTTGTTTTTTATGTCTCAACCACCAAAAACCACTCCCTAGCTTCTGGGTTCTTCAAAGCAATCGATTTTCTTTGTCTAGCAGGTGTTATCATTTCCGTCCCCACTTGTGTAAGCTTGTCGAGGTTTCTATTTAAACCGCTTTGTGGTCCCAAATAAGGACGGCTATGTTCATCCCATTGTGGACCTCAAGCGGTTACACAGGCGTGTTCGCCTTCCCTTCTTCAGGATGGAACCTCTCCGTTCTGTGATAGCTTCCATGGAACCCAAAGAGTTCCTCTGCTTGGTAGACATCCAGGATGCCTACTTTCATATCTTTCTAGTCCACCAGAGATTCCTCAAGTTCGCTCTTTAACACTCCCCTGATCAGGTTATGGCCCTTCCTTTCGGTCTAACCACCGCTCCCAGGGTCTTCACGGAGCTCATAGCTATAGTCCATTCCAGAGATTCTTGCTAACCCTTACCTGGATGACATTCTGCTCAAATCCTCCTCTTATCAGGCTTGCTGCAAGAGACTACAGCTTACTCTCAACACTTTCCAGTCTCCGCTGGATCATCAACAGATCGAAGTAGTCTCTGATCCTGGTCAAGCGCCTAGTATTTCTAGAAATACCCCCAGAAATAAATTGGTTTCAGTTGCCAAATTCTGAAAGCAATTATGTGTGTGTGTGTATGTATGTATGTATATATATATATATATATATATCTATCTATCACACATATAGATACACACTGTATATTGTACACATTTTTTTCTTTTTGCTTGTAGTTTTTTTTGCGGGGGGCGGTATGGGTAAAGAGGACGACATGTTTTGGTGGTCACTGTGAGATAAATATCCCAAATGGTGATACCAAATACTTAAATTTTATTATTTTTTATACTTTACTACTTGTTTTGAGAAAAGGAACAGAAGGTGATTCAGCATAATATATTATGATTTTTTTTTTTTTTTGTAGAATATTTTTTAATATTGCCTTTTTTTATTGCAATGTGGTGTATAATTTACCCATCTCGTATGATGTAAAGTCACAGACTGGACTTCATATGTATACAATAGTGATGAGCGAATGTGCTGGGATAACGTGTCAATGCTCGGGGGCTAATTGAGTGACTTCGGCTTGTTCGAAAAACATGTTCTAGTCCCTGCGGCTGCATGTTTCCAGACTGTTCGACATCCACAACACATGCAGTGATTGCCTGTTTTAGGAAATCCCTGCATGTGTTGGGGCAGTCGAACAGTCGCGGGGACTTGATCATATTTTTCGAGCACACAAACGACAAACGGATAATACCTTATCCGATGATGTTCGCTCATCACTATTATACAAACCTAAAAGATAGTGGGTGAGGCTTCAGTAGATCATGTCAAGGGGACGGTTTCTAGCTTCTTAAATGCTGCTGTTCTGATTGACCGCAGCATTTAAGAGGTTGAACGGCTGCGAGTAGAGCCAACATATCCATCACCTATAATGTACGGAATGGGCTCATCTCCATGCTATATTTGTGAACAGCAGAGGTCTCCAGAAGTTTAAAGTGGTAACCAAAGACAGAAGTATTGAGGACCAATCCTTGGGTACCACTCCAATCAGCTGCAACCTACCTGGGTGAACAATTTTAAAAAGCAGGACCCCACTGCTCCATAATCTCAAGTAATGCAGCTCAGCTCCCAACGCTTTTCGTGTTGTGCTAGTAAATGGCGAGTGAAAACTTTTACCGGTGTGCTCTTTTGGTAAAGTGCACTTGGATTTATAGCTGTGAGTGGAAGGAAACGTGAAACAAATAAAACTATCTGCAAATACTAAACTTTAATGCACAATGTGGCTATAAATATTCCCAAAAATAAATATAATATCCACAGATTTAACGCTCTGGAGAAACCCGATGAATGATTGTCTGTCAAGAAATGTAATGACTTAGGCCGGGGTCACACTTGCGAGTGTGATGCGAGAAACTCGCGCGAGTCTCTCGCATCAACACCCGGCACTGCCGCTGGCACTCGGACCGGAGCGTGCGGCTGCATGTATTTCTATGCAGCCGCACACTCCGGTCCCGAGTGCAGGCGGCAGTGCCGGGTATTGATGTGAGTTTCTCGCATCACACTCGCAAGTGTGACCCCGGCCTTAAAGGGGTTTCCCAGTCTTTTCTGTATAAGTGAGTTGGGGCAGGGATGCTGCTAAAACAAACAATGGAGACACGCTTATCCCCAGAATCTGTCCATCAATCCAGCACTGCTGCACCAAACACCTCGGAGGCCTGGAAGGGATGGCGTCAAGACCACCGATCACCTGCCCGGTGAGCCTACTGATTGGTAGCAGGGTCAGGTGATCAGAACGTCATCATTTCCAGTACTGCGCAGGGGAAGCATCCCACCTCTAGGCTGACTCTTAAAATAAAATACAGGAAAACTCCTTTAACTGAACCCAATAGGCAAAACTGGTCCATTGCACTATGACTAGCACAAGAAGAGAGGGGGCCGGTGCACGACACAGATTCAGAGATCCCAAAACATATATTCTGCACCTCTTACACACCGCACCTGACATAACACAATATCTGCGTTACAATATAAAAAAAACTACTGTATCACACCGGACACAAATACAAAAAAAAAAAAAGAGGGTCCCAATATCCAGAATCTGACAGCATCCCGCCTTTCACTCTACACACTATCCATCTCTTCTCATGGCTCAAGGAAACAGTTACACCCAAATAATCCTGTAATCCTCCGGAGAAGCCTCTTATGTCAGAATTAATAGCTGATGCTCACAATCCTTTGGTTTTCTAGTCTGCTGGATCACAGTCGTCTCGATCCCTGAAGGCCTGGACTAGGATGGTGTGGCACCCACACGCATGATTCTGAACAAGGCATTAATGTTGTTGCTCCGGATTGCGTCTCGGCACGCTGCGATCACCTGCGCTTTTGGTTTGCCGACTAGGAAAAGAGACAAAAATTTGACGGTTACATGAATGTATGTTAGCAATAATCATTACTCTTCTCTGCAAATTATCTTTTGACTTAAATTTAACGACCCTTGCAGTATGATCACGGAGATTAGCGGAGACAACCATCTACAGACTGCGGTTTCAAGGTACCTGCCCCTCATCAGGATAGAGTTGAGTTTGGCTGGATGAATGAGATTGCCTTTGAAGGGAGAGCTCATTTGGATATTTTTCTCATGGAGCATTATGATTAGCATGCCATACTCAGCTGCTCTCCCAAAACTATTCCCATATGTCCCTTTCATAAAGAAGATTTCTGGGATAGAACACTGATGATCTAACCATAAGTTAAGGTCATCACTGATTGTCTTGTAGGGGTCTAATCCCAGGTACTCTCATCTGAGCAAGGAAGAAGTTGGAAATGAGCTATAGTACCAGACTCCCGGAAATCACACCTATCCTAATTATGTTCCTGTTATTATAGCCAAAGAGAGTAATAGCCTGATCTTGCTGCCCTCATTCATCACAAGAGAAAACTGCTTTTGGTGCAGATGCTAGTCCCATCTGTCTAGAACGATCTTTTAAGTGGGTGGTTCCTCTTATTCAGCCTATTGCCAGCACTTTAAGTGCTGGAACTTTCCTTCCTTCACTTCCCAGTATGAATTGTGCATGCCTTCGTTAAACTGAAAGCCCACCTCTCCATAATGCCTGCATTCATTTTGACAGTCAGGAAATCAGGAAAACAATAGCGAAGTCAAAGACCCTCCCTCACTTCTTGTAATCCGTCTCTGCTGTTATGTATGTGGATTACACCTGACAAGAGGTAGTGGAATGCAAGTTAACAAGAGAAAAACTTAGTGGTCAATGCTTTGGAGCAATTTTTCAGTTGAATAAATAAAGTATTAAAGAGTAAATAAACCTTTATCATGTTTTTTTTTTTTTTTTAAATATTTTACTATTTCAGTGCCCTTATAATCACAAGCAGATCGGTGGGGGACACCTCATGCATGAATGTGCACACAAAGCAGTGTATGGAGTGAGCAGAAAGAATAGGATTTGTAGTCTTTGCTTGCTATCGAATCTGTACTCTGGACTGATCACTTCTGTTGCATGAGCTGTAGACCTTTTGGGGGTCTCCGGACTTGGATCTCAATCAATCTGCTTGCAATCAGAAGGGCACTGAAATATAAATATTATGAAACATTTGTACATTCTGATAAGAAACCTGCATTAGATTTCCAGTTGGACACAGACAGTGAACAGCTATTGGCACAATACTTATTGGCAAGTGTTAAAACGGCTGGGGGAAATCAACCAATCAGAACCCATTTGAAAGCATCCAGCAGCCCCCCATAAATATTTCACAGTAAATAGATTCCTATCACATTAATATCTCCCATAAAAATTGCACAGTAAGTAAATCCCTATGACATTAACAGGATCGGAAAAAAAATGGTGTGTAAGCAGCTTTCCTTCTCCAGTTTTGGTTGCCTCTCGCTTACCTCGTAGACGTCCCGCTCGCTGAATTGCCTGGTTTACACACTTGAGATTGTTCAGTAGATCTGTATGGTTGTTACAACGAATCTTGTAGCGATTGATCAGGTCTTTGTTGAGGTCGTACAGTTCTGTGTAACGCTTTTTCATGTTCTTCCTGTATAATTAAGGAGGAATCCAGTGATTTTCATGTAAGCATAACGCCTGCAACTATTCTTAAAGGGATTTTCCGGTTTCAGAAAACCTCTGTACCCTGACTGCAGTTTGTTTAAAAAAACAAACAAACCGTGCTTTACCCACCCTTCTCTGGTCCAGAACCAAGGTTCTTCCACTGCTCCTGGTGTCTGGTATAGTCTGGAGTACTGATGTCACGTTGACAGCAGTGCAGCCAATCAGTGAGCTCAGCGGCTCTGCCCGAGTGGACGTCACAAGCTACTCAGAGCCACTAAGCTCACTGATTGGCTGCAGCGCTGTTGACGTGACATCAATGTTGCAGTCAATAACAGACCTCAGGAGCAGATGCAGAGACTGAGCATTGCACCCAAGGAGGGTGAGTAAAGCTCAGTTTGTTTTTTCAGCAGCAGATGAAGGAAGGGAGACACACTAGTCATTACTAGTGGGTAGGCGGAGCCCACACAGGATAGAACACCTCAGATTAAAAAGAGTGTTGACCGGCCCCTCCAGCTTGGGCTCCTCCTACTCCAGCTCTCCAGTCTAAAATTTGAGGTCACAGAGGATAGTCGCTGCTGGAGCAGCTCCTCAGAAAATTTTTTTATTTTAGTCGGACAGAGACTTGGACCGCCAGTGGTCTAGAGGTCTCAGCGCTGCTGGACCCCCACCTCTCCCTTGGCGGATCTGTATTACCCTGTAAGGTGGTCCCTGCAGAACCCTGCCGGCCCTGGGGGATGAGGATTGCTTCCCTGGCGGGGACGCAAACCGCGCTTCTGGGGTCACTGCGTTCCCCGACCTGGGGGGAAGCTACGGGCACAGCGCCACAAATCTCTGAGGGGTCCCTGTGGCGCTCAGCTGGGTGAGTACTCCACATTTTAATGTGTTTGAGTGCTTCAGCGACTGCTGCGGCAGCCGCTGTTACATGTGACATGTTGGTGACTAGTGTCTTTTGTCCGCAGGTGGATGCCTGCAGGACATGGAGAGCGGAGGAGTCGCACGCCCTTTTTTTTGAATTTTCGCGGCGCTCTGACGCGCGCTTTACTGCTGTCTTCTTCCGGCTTCTCTCACTCTCGCATTCCGTCAGAGCCCGAGCTATTTGCCGCTCTACTGCGGGAGGTCGATTCCCTTCTGCAGAAGGGTGTGGTGGTATCGGTTCCGCCGGAGGACCGGGGAAGAGGGTTTTATTCCAACCTCTTTGTGGTCCCCAAAAAGGAGGACAAATTTCGCCCCATTCTGGATCTCAAAAGATTGAATTGGCATGTCCGTACCCGGAAATTCCGCATGGAGTCACTTCACTCCGTTGTGGCGGCCCTGTCGCATAACGAATCGACATTCGGGACGCTTTTTTGCATGTTCCCGTCGGAAGGGCCCACCAACGTTTCCTTCGTTTTGCCATAGGCCAGGACCATTACCAGTTTGTGGCCCTGCCATTCGGGTTGGCCTCAGCACCCAGAGTTTTTACGAAAATTCTGGCACCTCTCATGGCGATTCTGCGAAGACGGGGTTACGATTCTTCCCTATCTGGACGACCTTTTGATTGTGGCGTCCTCAAAGGAGGAGGCGGTGACGGCTCGCAATCTATCCCTTCAGCTCCTGGAGGACTTCGGGTGGCTGGTCAATAGGGAGAAGTCGTCTCTGGAACCGTCACAGTCAATCCTGTTTTTGGGAATGCATTCGACACGGTACGAGCAGTGGTGTCTCTGCCTCCAGACAAGCAAGCGAGTCTTCTTTGACATGTAATGAAGTCTTCGACAGCAATGTCCCTTCGAAGGTGTATGCGCCTTCTGGGTTTGATGGGGGCGTCGATGGAGGCAATTCCGTTTGCCCAATTTCATTCCAGGGCTCTCCAAATGCTCATTTTGAACAGTTGGGATCGATCGCAGTTTTCACTGGATTGCAGTGTCATCATCTCCCACAGGGTGCGAGAGTCTCTAGGATGGTGGTTACGTCCGGAAGTGTTATCCCTGGGAAGTCCTTCCTCCCTCCGAGGTGGTCGATCATAACCACCGATGCCAGCCTGACGGGCTGGGGGGGTGTCTGGAACGATCTCTGGATTCAGGGAGTATGGTCGTTGGAAGAGTCTGTCCTGCCGATCAACATCCTAGAAATGAGGGCAATTTTCCTTTGCCTCCAACACTGGACGGTCCCTTTAAGCGGTCTACCAGTCAGAGTGCAGACAGACAACGCGACGGCGGTCGCGTATATCAACCATCAAGGTGGGACGAGGAGCTTCAGGCTCATGATGGAAGTGTCTCGAATTCGGGTATGGGCCGAGGCCAGAGTGCCAGCCATCTCTGCGATTCACATTCCAGGAGTTCAGAATATCACAGCGGACTTCCTCAGTCGCGAAAAGATGGATTCCGGAGAATGGAGTCTTCATCCGGAAATTTTTGCACTGCTGTGCTCCCGTTGGGGAACTCCCCAAGTGGATTTGATGGCATCCAGGTTCAATGCCAAGTTACCGACGTTCATGTCCAGGTACAAGGACCCGAAGGCTGTGGCGGTGGATGCTCTGGTGGCTCCTTGGGACCAATTCGAGCTAATCTATGTGTTCCCGCCGATATCCTTACTTCCTCTGGTGTTGCGTCGGATCAGACTGGAGAGAGTCCCGGCTATATTGATAGCCCCAGATTGGCCAAGGAGGACGTGGTTCTCGACACTGGTGTCGCTTTTGGCAGCGCCTCCACTTCCACTCCCTCTTCGCTTGGACCTGTTAACCCAAGGGCCCGTTCGTCACCCGGACCTGAAGTCTCTGCGTTTGACGGCGTGGCTCTTGAGACCGAAATCTTGACCCGTCAAGGTTTTTTCAGCCGAAGTCATTGCCACTCTGCGAGCTGCCAGAGGTCCGGCTACTACTAGGATTTATCACAAGACTTGGGAAGCCTTCTTTTCGTGGTGTTCGGGTTCTTCTAGGAACCCGAGGATTTTTTCCATTCCCAATTTGTTGGCCTTTTTGCAGTACGGGCTGGACAAGGGTTTGGCAGTTAGCACTCTGAAAGGACAGGTTTCTGCTCTGTCCTTGCTGTTGCGGAAGGCTATCGCCTCGCGTAGGGACGTACGTTCCTTTTTTTCGCGGGGTAACCCGTCAATTTCCGCCGCGGAAGGCGCTTGTGTCTCATTGGCGGCTCAATCTTGTCTTGGAGGCTCTTCAACATGGGCCTTTTGAGCCTATGGACTCTGTTAATCTTTCCTTTCTCTCTTGGAAGGTTGCCTTCCTAGTGGCGGTCACTTCTTTGAGAAGGGTTTTCTGAGTTGGCGGCTCTTTCTTGCTCGCCTCCTTTTTCTGGGGTTTCACCCAGATCGCGTAGTGCTTCGCACACGGGGCGACTTTCTACCTAAAGTGGTGTCACAGTTTCATGTTAACCAGGATATTGTGTTGCCCTCGCTTTGTCCGGAGCCAAGGAATGCAAAGGAACGGGTCTTGCACACATTGGATTTGGTGCGGGCTTTGAAGTTCTATTTGTCTATTACTCAAGTTTTCGGAAGTCGGATTCTCTGTTTGTGATTCCAGCAGGTCGTCGACGTGGGCAACGAGCTTCCAAGGATTCTATAGCTCGTTGGATTCGGTCGGCCATTTTAGAGGCTTACCGACTTAAGGGCGAACCTTGCCCGATTAAGATTCGAGCTCACTCCACAAGGGCTGTGGGTTCATTGTGGGCTTTTCATCAAGGAGCCTCGGCAGCTCAGCTCTGCCGGGCGGCGACCTGGCGCTCCGTCCACACATTTACGAAATTTTCTAAGGTGGACGTCAGTGCTTCCGCTGATGCGGCCTTAGGACGTAGGGTCCTGCAGGCGGCCATAGTTTAAAGTTCTTGTGAACTTGTATTTAGCGCTAGTTGCGCATTTATTTAGGTTGTTGGGTATCTGCCTCTTTTGGTTTTTTTGCCCACCCTTATTTTTGGACTGCTTTGGGACGTCCCACTAGTAATGACTAGTGTGTCTCCCTTCCTTCAACTGCTGCTGAAAGACAGATTTTGGTAAGAACTTACCTGTAAAATCCTTTTCAGCGAAGAAGGAAGGGAGACACACATCCCTCCCATGGCAGAAGTGTGTTGTTGTGTTTTCAGATGCGGCGTGACCCTTCTCTGATAGCGATTATCTGGGCTGAGGTCGGCGCGCTAAGGCTCTGTTCCAGCATTGCCAGCTCATCGCAGTGGTCAGGTTCAGTGAGTAGTACCTGGACTGTGTGGTTTTTTCGGCTATATGCATAACCTGTCTTCTTGTTTTTTCTCTGAAGTCCTTCAGAAGGGGTTATGTTGCTACGCTGGTGATATTTGCTCTTCCTTAGCTTGTGTACGGACTGGAGAGCTGGAGTAGGAGGAGCCCAAGCTGGAGGGGCCGGTCAACTCTCTTTTTAATCTGAGGTGTTCTATCCTGTGTGGGCTCCGCCTACCCACTAGTAATGACTAGTGTGTCTCCCTTCCTTCTTCGCTGAAAAGGATTTTACAGGTAAGTTCTTACCAAAATCCGTCTTTTAAACAAGCTGCAGTCCGAGGACAGGAGTTTTCTGAAACTGGAAAACCCCTTGAAAAGAGGTTGTCCAGGCTTTTTTCTTCCAAAAATGGAGTTGAGTTACAACCCCACTCAACCTGTAGACAGATGTGGTGCAGGTTTTAGAAGAAATATTGCCATCTTAAATCAGTGCCAATGCTGCTGTGATCACAGGACTTTACTAAATAGCACGTTTTCTCTAGTGACACACAAACAGCTTGTAATTTGCTGGTTGGGTAAGATATCCAAGTCAGTCTCTCGCTCATTTTTGAAGGAATGCCTCAGCTATGTAAAGGCAGAAACCTAATTGAAGCAAAGCTCCCCAAAATTTAATGGGGAACTAAATCTAGATACAAAGAGGGAAACCATTTTTTGCCACTGAGCATGTGCCAAAAGAGAAGGAATAGAAGTACCTATAAATTTGAGTGATAGAAGACTTACATGTCCCTCATGAGGCGGGAGTCCTCGGCCTGCACCAGTATGCTGCGGATTAAGTTGGACTGATCTGCCATGTCTGCAGTTAGCTTCTGATGTACAGAGTGGGAGTCATCTACCTGTGAGGGAAAAGAGGACACAGTATATCACCTCATTCATCTGATGAATAGAAGCCCTTTAACATGCCAGAGTTATAAATTAGGAAGTTACGGTCCCTGACCATAGGGTATTGTGCTGTCAGAATAAGGAAATTGAGACCCCATCGATCACCGGGCAATTTTGTGTCTCGAGCACATGTTTGATTGCCACACCATTCATTTTTTTTAGCTGCCCAAAGAATGAGCATGTTACTTTTTTAACCACTTCTTGGTTTCGAACCCTGAAGATGCTAAAAAGGTAACATAAGACTGTTCAGTATGTGCATAACAATGTCATTTTTACATTGCTGTGCAATAGGTTTATTTTTTTGCAGTTGTATTGTGGTGCTTTTAGGGTGGATTCCCGGCAAGACATCGTTATCAACATACTCTTAGGTGGGTTGAGGGCTGCAATGCAATTTTGGCCCATTCATTATGTAGATTGCTGTCTTCTCACTTGTCTAATACCAAGAGTGGAAAAAGAGCCTTTATCGCATCAGGGGGGGACACAGGAAACAATGGGTGTATGCTGCTGCCACTAGGAGACTGACACTGAAAAAAAGTTGTCTCCTCATCAGCAGGTTACACCACCAACTGGCACCAAGTTAATCAGCTTTAGCTTAGGCCTCTTTCACACTTCAGTCGTTCGGCGTCAGTTAAAATCCGCCAAAGGGTGAAAAAAGCGGATCCGCCAGAAAAGTGCAAAAACGGATACAACGGATCCGATTTTAAGGTGGATCCGTTGCGATCTTTTGAACCCGGAAAAGAAAGAGAGAGAGGAGAGAGACTCCAGAACGGGATTTACTCCAGAACGGGGTTTCTGCAGAAAATAACGCATCCGCTGGCGAATTCTGCCAAAAACGGATGAAGACGGATCCGCCACCAATAGGCGTTCATTATAAAAAAACGGCGGACGCGGCGGATCCGTCATAGTCCGCCATTTCGACGCACACAAAAAACGTTGCATTGGACGTTTTCAAAAAAATGCGGACGCCAAATTTATGACGGATCCGTCAAAAAACGGATCAAACGGACGACCATCCGTCAAAATCCGTCACTAATGCAAGTCAATGGGAAAAAAGTGGATCCGCCAAAAAAAAATAAATAAATGGCGGATCCGTTTTTTTTTTACGCTTTGACAGATTTTGACTGACGTCACATGACTGAAGTGTGAAAGAGGCCTTAGTGTCAGTAGGAGGCGGACATGGGTCTGGTCCCTGACCAATCTCTACAATAGGGCCTTATGTTTTAAGTAATATTTCACTCACCCTTAACGCATGAACAGTGTTCAGGTGGCCAGGAGGACGGTCCTTGCCTTCCCTCCCCTATCCAATTGTCCCCCAGAACGAAACTACGTCAGGGGCGAAGACTGTCCACAAACCCAGGATGAGATCCAGAGGTGTCGATGGGTGTCTACAGTCACTCTTGAAGAGAAGCTGGACGTCATCTTCAGGGAGCTCAAGTTACTCCCCCTTTTTCCTCTCTAGGACTGCGGGCAATGACAGATCACCAGAGTGGAAGCTAGATGCTGTCGCCATTGTGGCCCCTCCTACCTCACCCCTGCCTACATTAGTAATTTAGGCCCAGCCTGTGGCCTAGCCGTCAAGGAGGTCCACCCACCTCCCACTGAAGCCCACTCATCAATTTGCGGTGTGCGGGTCCTCAGAGCGCTCTTTTGCGACTATGCCCTCCGCTTTCACCTTATCAGCAATTGGGCTGTCCACCCTTTTCTTGACTCCACCTCCAGCAAGCGGATCACCATCTTCTCCAGCACTCAGCCGCCACATGGATGTCAAAATCAGTTTTGGCCTGGGCAAAACAATTACGACAGGGTTTCCTATCCGGGCACCACCAGACGATCTGGCATATCTAGCTGACCAAATTGCTTAGGCAGTAAAATATCTCCTTTCGGCTTCCCTGGATGCCACCATCTGTGCCACTCAAGCCTCCAGCAATGTGGCTGCCATGTGCAGGGTTATATGGCTCAAAGCATTGTATGTGGATACTGCTTCTAAAAGAGCGCTCACCATCCTTTCCCTTTCACCATTTACCCTCTGGAGAAGAGTCCCTCTGTCAGGATAAACCATCCAGCTTTCAGGAAAAGAGGAGACCTTCCTTCAAGCCAGCTCCATCCTGGCAGCTGAACGGTACTCAGAACAAATCTCCAGGAACAAATCCAACATATTCTCTTCCGCATGGATTGCTCCCTCCTGAGAAATCTGTCAGGGCAGCCTGACATCTTTCTCTTTCAGGATGTGTGGCTCTCTTCAGTCAAAGACGCTTAGGTCAGAGTGGTTGTCTCTTCCGGATACAAAATAGAGTTTTCCTCTCTTGACCACTGCTCCCAGAGTCTTCACAAAGATCATGGCGGCCGTTTTGGCCATTCTGTGAACCAGGGGTATCCAGGTCATCCCCTGTCTGGAGGATATCCTCGTCTATGCTCCAACATTTTTTATAGACCTTAGATCACTCTCGATACCCTCTCCCGACTCGGGTAGATTATCAACAAATCAAAGTCGTCCTTAGTCCCAGCCCAGCGCTTGGTCGTCCTGGGTATGCTCTTCGACACAGGGTTTTCAAGAGTGTCTCCTCCAGAGGACAAGATCTTTTCCCTCCACCACATCATTTGTCTACCAAGACGTTTTCCTCACTGCTCCCTATGCTTTTGAATGAGTATTCTGGGCTGGATGGTGTCCGCCTCAGAGGAAATCCCATTCGACCAGTTTAATTCCAGACCCCTGCAGCTTGCACTCTTGTCCAAATGGGACAGGTTTGTCCCCTCCTTGGACCAACAGATTTCCCTTCCAGTTCGAGTCCAACAGTCTCTGACCAAGTGGCTGTCGTCTCCGCTCATTGACCGCGAAGAATACTTCCTACTGATTCATTTGCAGGTCGTGACAACAGATGCCAGTCTACTTGACTGGAGGGGATCAGTCATTCAGAACCTCAAAGTCTGAAACAAACAGGAATCCTACCTTCTCATCAATATCCTCAAGATCAGAGCCATCGTACTGACTATCCTCCTCTGACAGGACTTCCTGATGGGCCTCCCTGTCAACATCCAATCGGACAACACCACAGCAGTAGCATACATCAACCACAAGGGAGAAAGGCTGAGCCATTTTACCTTGGTAGAAGTTTCCCAAATCCTCTATTGGGAGGAGCACAAATTCCTGGTCATATCAGCGGTTCATATACCGATGCTCTGGCAGCAGGAGAGTGTCCCTGCAACAGTCAGTCTTGGCCTAGATCTGTCATCGGTTGAGCACCCCAGATGTCGACCTGATGGCATCCAGACTTAACAAGTTTCCTCTGTTCGTCTCCACGGCTCTCGACCTGCTCACACTTGGCTCTGATGCCCTGGTGATTTCCTGGTCCTAGTTTGCCCTCCCTTATCGCTTCCCCTCTCTTCCCTGACTGCTCAGAAAGTAAAAGCTGAGTGCAATCTAGTCATCCTCGTAGCTCCGGACTGGCACAGAAGATCCTGGTACACAGAGGTGGTCATCCTGCTCGCAGGCTTCCAATGGAAGCTCCCAGACCTGCTTTCCCTCTCTACCACCAGAATTCTCGGTCTCTCAATCTAACGGCATGGATGTTGAGCCTGCGGTGTTGAGAGCCTCAGGGTTTACGGATAAGGTCATCCAAACCATGATCAAAGCTCACAAGCCTTCCTATTCCTGTATCTATCACCATATCTGGAAGGCCTTTTTCCGAAAGTGTGAACCCAATCACATTGCCCTATGACTTTTCCCTCCCGTCCCTTCTGGCCTTTTTGCAGTCAGGCATTGAGGCCGGTCTTGTCCTCAGCTCTATTAAAGGACAGGTCTCAACTCTGTCCATTTTGTTCCAGAAGTACAAACCATCCCCCTCTTGGACCTCAACATGGTCCTGAACATTCTTCAGGGCTCTCCCTTTGAGCCTCTTCGGGAATCTCTGCCGCTTCTCTCTTTGAAGGTTTCCCTTCTGGTGGCCATCACATCCATCAGATGTGTTTCTGATTTGGCAGCACTCTCCTGTTGTTCTCCATCAGGACAAAGTAGTCCTACGTTCAGTCCCCTTCTTTCTTCCAAAGGTGGTATTTGGCCTTTCATTTTAAAGAGGAAATTATCCTCCCCTCTTTTTGCCCTCCCCTAGCTGATCCTTTGGAGCGGTCTCTGAACAAATTGGACCTTGTTATAGCGGTTTGCATCTACCTCTCCAGGACAGCCTCTTTTAGGCGCTCGGATTCTCTCTTCTAAGGCTACTATCGTTCGTTGGATGTGGTCCCAATTTTGGAAGCAAATCGGACAAAGAAAAGATTGCCTCCCCATGGGGTTATGGCTAACTAAACTCAGGCAGTGTGGGGCTTCCTGGGACATGCATAACCACGCCTCCACTCCACATGTTTGCAAACTGGACATCTGGTCTTCGGTTCACACATTTTGCAACTTCTACAGAGGTCATACCTATGCCAGCCTGGGCAGGAGGGTTCTCCAGGCAGCAGTTGTTCGTCTACTGACCTGAAGGAAACATGCCTTCATTGTTGTTTCCTTGCTATTTCTATTTTTTGCCACACCCTTAAGACTGCTTTTTACATCCCATGGTCTCTTGTGTCCCCCCATGAAGCGATAGAGGAAAAGAGAATTTTGAGTACTCAATGTAAAATCTTTCTCAGAGCCTTCATTGGGGGACACAGCACCTTCCCTTTCATTGCATGCTGCTCTACTCTTATGTGTTGCTTCTCCTACTGCTTTCTCACTAACTGATTAGCTTCATGCCTGTTGGTGGGGTGTAACCTGCTGAGGAGGAGAGAACTTTTTTTGCCAAGTGGCAGCAAGTATACACCCGTGGTCTCCTGTGTCCCTTAATGAAGGCTCCAAGAAAGATTTTACGGTGAGCACTCAAAATCCTCTTTTATATTAACACTTCCAAATACAAGTTCAATAATACTGCCTTGCATATGACAAGCACCATTGCCAGATGACAGGATATTTTCTGATACCACTACTGGTGATTAATAATATAAATCTCTTACCTGCAATTTATTACTAAACTTAAAAAATATACTGACGCCTATAACATATAATCAACATAAATTTGCTGCTCCCGTTAATATGTACAGCAATGGAAATGCAGTGTCTATCTACTGTCGCAATGCAATGTTCCCCGCAGAACTCACCTTCACAAGCACCTTCCGTAGCTGATCAAAGTATTTGGGAAAATTGGCCTCTACTGGAAGGTCTTCTATAGCTAGGAAGGTCACCATGGACTGAATGATTTCTCCAGCAAGGTCAATATCATCTGTTTGTAACGTGATCTGCGGCACAGAATATCATTTTACACAACAATGAAAATAGGAGGCAGCTACTGATGTAGATGTGACATACGGAGCAGCACTCACCTCTCCGCTGGGCTTCATGTTAAGGAGGAGAGTCCCCGAATCACGGAGGGATGTAAAACAAATCTGAAATGGAGCACTCTGCACCTCTGTGTCTTCTGGTAACAGGAAGTTTTGGTTTAACCAAAGAACCACCTTTCCAAACGTATATAAAAAAAACAAACTTTACTGACCTATTAAAGCTTATGGAACAGCTATCGGTTGCAAAACGAATCACAGGACCTAGTCCATCGGCTTCGTCGGTAATCTGTGGCTATTGGACAGAAGCCCTGAGAACCGTCTAGAATTGCTGGACCCGGTCCATCGGCCATGTCTGTAATCTGTGGCTGATGGATGGGAGCCCTGAGAGCCACTTAGAATCTACTCCTCTTAGAAATGTAAAAATAAACTCAAAATTGGGTGTAGATACCCCTTGTTAATAGGGTATGTCCTTAAACAGTATAAGGGCTCATTCAGACACCAGTGATTTGTCTCATATGCAAAAACGGTTGGAGTTTCCTACGTTTTCTTTTTTTTTATCAGATTTTTATCAATTTTTCTTGTATGCAAAGAAAAAAAAAAAAAGAGGTTCCCGAAGTTTCTCCTATTAGACAATGATTGCACATGGATGCACACAGTTGGCATCCGAGTATTGTCTACATTTTTCACGGACCCATAGACTTCCATTGGCGAGTTTCCGCCGTGACTCAGATCAAAATCAGATGATTCCTTCTTTGTTGCGGACCACCGGGTCCACAAAAAATTACATACATGTGAACAACCCCATAGACTATAACAGGTACGAATTCTAAAAGACAGAAATAACTCGTATATACAGTAATAAGCTGATGTCAGAATGAGCCTAATATTTAATTTATTCCTACATTTCCAGAGGAATGACAGAGGAATGGCACGATGCATAAGTGGAGGGAAACATGCTCCAAAGTTTGGAACCGAGGTGTCAGGGGGTCTGACGGGTGCCCATCAAACTGACTATATTGAGGTGATCATCACTTTCACTGCACCTACACAATGATAAATTAGGCATACCCATTTCAACTTTACAGAAAATTCCGCTTATAACACAAGACTTACCCTCTGAACGCGCTCATTGATGGTGAAGGTGACATGGCTGGAAGGCTCTGGAGTGGTGGCAGGGTTACTGAGCACATACATGGAGAAGCGAGGGAGCTGCCGTGTCAGTTCAAAGACATGAAACTGGACGCTGTTCACAAGAGAAATGCTCAGAGATCAGCGGTAAATAGAGACAAGATCTGATACATAATCATGATACTAATACTCATCAGGACCAGGCTAGTTCTTTTATTTCCATAGGGTCTACGAAAAATGTAAGCTGGAACCTTGGGCCCGAGCGCAAAATCCGTAGCGCAGGACTCCTACCAGCTATGTGCTACGTATACTATTGCTTCTACTCTAAATAGGTAGGCCGCATACCCAAGGGCCATCTATCAGCATGGCTTAGATCTGCTTAAAGGGTTTTACAGTTTCAGAAAAACCATCCCACAGCTGCAGATTATTTTAAAAAACCCTAATCTTTACTCACCCTTCCCAGGTTCAGTGCTAAGTCTCTGCCGTTGATCCTGACGTCTGTTAATGTCTGTAGCACGGACATCACGTCAACAGCACTATATAGTCAATCGGTGAGCTCATGCGGCTTGGGACGTGAACTCCGGCAGAGCCGCTGAGCTCATTGATCGGCTGCAGTGTTGTTGACATGACCTCAGAGCTGCAGAGTACAACAGAAATCAAAAACAGAGGCAGAGACTCAACTCTGGATCCGGGGAGGGGGAGTACAGCACATTTTGTTTGTTTTTTCAACTAACAGCAGCTGGGGGAGAGGGGTTTTCTGAAACCGGAATACCCTTTAAAGGCAGAAAAGGCTAAGGGTCTTTCTAAATTGCCTGTAACAAGTGTTATGAGACAATATAGGAAGCCATTTACATTGAAAGCCCTTGCACTTATGTTACATTGTGCACAATCATGTGTATTTTCATGCAAGAGATCGCATGTCATCAGCATAGGGGATGCAATCAGTGACAAACACGTCAATAATCATTCATGGTTCATTTGTTGCAAATGTTTAAAGTGAAGGATGATTGGAAATAATAGTTAGAACAATTATCACCCTTTACAATTACCCGGATAGGTCTGAAGCTACACATTATCTTTGGCCGCAGCACAGGTCACGTACCCAAAGATAGATGTACGTCGCTGCTACATCGCAGCATAATGCAAGTTAATAGGATCACATAGTGGCCCGAAAAGTACTGTGACGACCTAGTCAGAAATAAATCCAGATCTTTCAGATTTTTTGAGATTCTTCCTGTTTCAATACCTTGTGAGTCTTAAGGTGACCCCATTCGATTGCATTACTCACGTGTGTGTTTTCAATGGCGAGAGTAGAGGTCTCCATGTAGACTGAACCTGACAATTTCACAGGGACCAGCCTACTCTTCTCTGACAGAATATGTTGGAGGAAGAGATAAATCAGGCATTTTTTACATTCATAGGCTGACCTTTTGTGGATAACAGCCCGTGCCGTGTGTCTGGCAACGTATATTGAAGGGGTGAGGAGGAAAAGCTGTTGGCCATCAATAGCCGAGTGGCTTAATGCTGGTGGGAATAAAGGATCGGACATTGAAAATCAACATGTCAGGTCTTTCTTATCTGTCAGGATGTCATTCCACATTACATGGTCGGGCCAACAAGTAAGCCCCCCAAAAAATAACACTGGTCAATCAATAAATTAGGGAGTGTGATTGTATTCTGTCTTTCCAGTTTGGGCACCAACTATGGGATCAGGGGAGTAAACTCTGGCTGCCCACCAGTCTCGTTCCACCTTCTTTAGCAGAGAAATGTGGTTACACCCTGTGCCAACATAGACCGTCATGGTGGACTGTGCTCATGGTATTTTAAAATGTCCTCGATCCTTGGCATAATCTTACCTGCTCTTGTAACCCACAAAAGCTTTTATGTGCAGATCCACAGGGACATCTTTAGGAGGGCAGATTGGTACTCGAATACGACCGGTTAGATGTTGGGCACTGGGGTGTACAACATGGCTCTCCCCTTCAAATATTCCTTCAGCAAAGATAAGTATGGCGCGTATAATTGTGTCTATGGAAATAAAATCACGTTGTAAAGTTCAAATGTGTAGTATATAGTAGATAAGGCTCGGATCATAGACGCAATGGCTTTCATTTCTGCTGAAGCCATGGTAAATCGGTTATAATACTTTTTGTAATTAACCTTACAGGGTTTGTCCGGGCTTGGAACAAAAGTCTGCCATCACAGTGTATGACCAGTATTCCCAGAGATCGATCACGTGACATGTATGCAATTTGCAAACTTTTGATCACGTGCCAACTAGACTCATTCAGATTCTCCCTATTCACTTCTACTGAGGAAGATGAACAAGTCTAGTCGACATGTGATCGCAAGTGTGCAAATCACATACATACGATCAAGCGACCAAGGAAATAGTGACTGTGTGCGATACACTTTTGTCCCAAGCCTGGATTACCCTTTTAAATTACAGTTTCGTAATAAAAGCTATAAAAAGATACACAACCTGAGCAGATTTTGCGTGAGAGACCGTATCCTTCACTTTATACAATTACTATCCTGCCATTACACAGGGGGCCATCCTCACCATTTGATGTAGAAATGCTGAGCTCCACATGCGCAGACTGGGTCTCGGAGCCCAGGTTGACAGATAGAGCCGTCTGCAGCTGCGTATTCGCTGGTATCACTCCCATCTGTCCGTCGGGTTCGCTGACTTGAACCCGTAATTCTGCCTGCTGCAAAGAACAATCCGTTGTGAGCTGAGTCTATTACACTGGTGCTGTGCACGGCGGTATGTGTGTACATTGTATCATCAACCTTTGAGTTCTCCTGATAGTTCTTCAGCTCCAGCAATAAGTTCTGCTTCTTCTGACTGAGCTCTCGGACAAGATCCTGTTCCACACTTGTATCCATCAGACTTCCTGCAGTCTCCTGACTAGAAGGTAGGTAGCCTCTCACTGGTGGTGAAAAGAAAACTGTCTGTCAGTTACCAAACAATCAGGTTTCCATACTAATTATCACAATCTTTATCATATGACACCGATTAAGCTTCAATGGCGGCCCGCGTTGACCCAAAAGAGGGCAAGGTCTGAGTAGGGCACAATCGGGTCTTTGTAGGGTACGATGGGATCTGCACAGGGTGTGACCGGGTCTGAGTAGGGCACGATCGGGTCTGTGTAGGGCACAATGGGATCTACACAGGGTGTGACGGGGTCTGAGTAGGGCACGATCGGGTCTGTGTAGGTTTTTATCCTTTGCAGTATTCAAGAATGTTTTCATCTCTTGACAGCAAACAGAAATAATTAGAATACAAACCTGTGCTCACTACTCTCCAAGTGTCATTAGCTTAGTTTGGCAAAGATGCTGCCCATTGTGTGCTATCGTCTCTACATAACTAATGTCAGGTCGAGCTGGAGATTGTAATTGGAGGGACACTTTAAATTGTCACTGTACTTTCAGATAATTTGATCACATTTGATAGCTAATGTGACATCAGAGACTGATAACAGGAAGTGGAGGCTGTTCTTTGTGAGGGAAGAAAAGAAAGTAACCAGCTCCTACAGTGCTGGAGGAATGATGATGAAGTGAACTGAACCACTCAAAAAGAGAGGATGGAAGTACCCAATCACTTTTAGGTATCTGCAACTAAGACACGTCCTAAATGCCCAGTTCCCAGATACTGGGAACTCTCATATCTTCATACCCCCTTATTGGGATTCTAAGGAGCCAGGGACCCCTGGGGTTGATCTCCTCGTTATACACCCAGTTACTAAGCAGGAGATGCTCCTCATCACCATTGTTGGTTGAGACCAAATGGAGGACAGTAAAGCCCTCCCTATCAGAGGAGGATTGGAGCGAGGCCTTGACCTCCCCACAATATGTTCATTGGCAATTAATAACAGGCTAGTCCTAATGTATATAGTCCAGCAATGCTACCTGACTCCTAGCAGGTTATATACGATGGGTAGATCCAGCTCTGCAGATTGCCATAGGTGTGGGGAAGAGGCGGCAGAGTTTATACACCTGATGTGGTATTGCCCTCCAATTGAGGACTTTTAGAAAGAGGTCCTAGCTATACTCAAGATCATACAATCACCCTAAGGTGTGCAGCCTGGCCCCACTATCCTCGCACTCTTCTCACGGAAACTTTACTTTTGTCACATAAGGCAACCGCCATAAAACGGATGGGTAGAAGACCCCCACAAATTTCACGCTGGGTCAATATGGTAAATTCTACAGATTCCTAAAGAGGGTAACATATAACAATAGACATTGTCTTCAAAAAATGTTGAAGGTATAAAAACCTTGGTCTTATTCCCCTTTGACTCACATTAGTCCCCAGGCGATGAGGAGGATTCTCTCATGATATACAGTATGTGATATTTGGGGCCTGACATGGGCGTCTTATGGTTTTGGTTAAGACCCATGGTATAATAAGGGCAAGGTTAACTTTACCAGCCATTATTAATAAGAATTACTGTTTGTTCCTTTGTTCTATGATGTGACATTGTTATGTTGTATGATCTACAAATTAACGAGTAAAAAAGAGTATGGGATATTACAGAGCATGTGAAATGGGACTGAGGACATATTACACAGGTATGGGCACCAAAAGCAGTTTACACGTATTGATGGGTTGAGGCCAACAAGACCATACTTTGGCTCTGGTCTCATACCCTTATAAATGAGGCGATTGCATTGTGGTCAGGAGACCCGCGGTTAGGCCACATGGACTGTAAAACGTGTGAATGCGCCCTGCCAAGTTTTCTGATATGTGCTCACCTTCCCCGTCTATAGAACAGCAGATAAGTTGGGTTTTTCCATCCATCCGGTAATCACCTTCTACCACTCCAGCAATAGAGGACGAGAAGTTATCCTTAAAGATCACCTCTCCTGTGCGGTCACTGCGAGCATCCACCTTTATAACATCCCCAAAGATAATAATTAGTTAAGAAACAACAGAAACTCAAACTATGGGAGCTATAACCCAGCAAAATATGCGGTAATCCTTCATACATCAACAATCTGTATGGGGAGATTTATTAATACTCTCCGAAACACCCTGTGTCAGAAATTTGGCTCATGCGGCTAGCCATGTCAGACGCTTTTCCTCTCGGCTCGCTCACTTTACACCAATATTTTGCACCAAAATAACAGAGCACACCGTTTGCAAATCCGGCACAATGTATGCAACACCTCCTTTTTAAGACGCTTTTTAACCCTTGCCGAGTATGTACATAGCTCAGATCGCTCGCTGCGGTTTAACCACCTAGATGCCATTGTCCATCTATGACACCGGCATTTAAATTGTTTTGCTGCATGTGCACGCCCGAATTTGAGGGAGCATTTGAGGGAGCAGATGGGCTAAGGAGTTGCCATCTTTGCACTGCCTGTGGCTGTAAAGAAAAAAAAAATATCTGAACTGGCATTTTTTTTATCATCTTGTTGATCCCCCTAAATATTGGAATAAAAAACAATCAAAATTTTGCATCAACCCCAAAAAATAAACTCTCAAATAGCTCAAATCAATGGAAAAATAAAAGTTACGGGTCTCGGAAAGGTTTTTTTTTCATTTACAAATTTCTGAATTTTTTTTAACCACTGGAATATAAAAAGGAAAGAAATAAACAAACTTGGTATCGCTGACATTGTACTGACCTGGAGGATCATTTTACTGCTCAATGAACACCGTAATCGCAATACTCAAAAAGCAATGGTTCAACTGCACTTTGGGTTTTTTTTTCACTATTTTTTCCTTCCGTTTTTTTCCAATACATTTTATAGTAAAGTAAATGGTGTAATGGAAGACGACAATCCACAATACATACAAAAACATATATAAATAAAACAAAAAAATAAATTACATACATACGTATACACTGCTAAAAAAAATAAATAAAGGGAACACAAACACAATGTAACTGTCATGGAATGACAGTCCTAGTGTGACACGACCCAATGGTTGGTCGGTCACCTGCACCACTTCACCACGCAGACCCTTAAGCTCATTGGTGAGGGTCTGGAGCAATTGTGCAAAGGCCTGCATCGGAGCCATGGCTCACCAGAAAAAAAAAATACAAGGTTGGTTATAATGTCACGGAGTGACTGTCCTAGTGTGACACAACCCAACGTTGGTCGTCACCAAACGGCACAGCACACCAGGAACACCAGGCACACAATTGCAACGGTAGGCCCTGTCGGTAGGGAGCGGGAAATGGACACCTCCTGCACTCACATAAGGATGTGCCCTGATCTCCCTATCGTCCCTATACGGGTTCTTTCACCCCGTCGCCAAGCAGGATACCTAAACCCTCATTTGCTCTGCTCCTATCCCTACGTAGGGAACTGGCAAGTGAGAGCACTGGTCCCACCACTGCACTAATACAACATAAGGTAAGGATAGACAGACACCAAAAGGGACAAGGTAAACAAAAAATGCAATACTTAGCTTTCTGCTGCTAAGCTCCACACAGCAGGAAAAAGTCACCAGATGAATGTAATAGCTGAAGCACCACTGCACCCAGGAAGCTCCTGTCTCCAGCCTGGTTAGTCTCCAGAAGGACCTGTATAACCAACAGTCAGCTGATGCATCAAGAGACCTTTTAAAGATGGTGGAATGGTCACCACCCACAGCTGACCCAGCAGCAATGCAGTAACACCAGGTTGCCAGTAGCACACTTCCACCAGATGTTTTTGATGGACAACCACAAGTACTCATTCACACACAGGTCCGGACCTGAACCTTTCTTGCCATGCATACATTTGCCAAAAGATGGTGAACTCTTTGAGGAACCGCCAACAGAGGCGTCCCCCTGTGTTGCCACACTCACACCCCCACTATGCTCAGAGGGAACCACCACCTTTCCCTGACCCCTCCTCCTAAGAGGACTCCGACACTCAGGGTTAGCTTGTGCTGAGGGTTGATTCTTGCCCCTACTCCCTGGCAGCACTTCCGCTGCCCCCACCGGAGAAGAAGGGGACAGTTGCAGAAAGATAGCAGAGACAGTAGCCCCCGGGCAGCAGCCCTCACACGACTGATCCCAGCTGACTACATCCCTGGACCGCCAATCTATGACCGGGTTGTGTCTTTTCAACCAAGGGAGGCCTACAACGATGGGTGTTGGCATTCCCCCCAAGACGTAGCACGACAGGGACTCTTCATGATGAGTTCCTATACGCAGATGTATATCATCTACGACTTGTGTCACCTTCCCCTGGCTGAGTGGGACAGAGTCAATGGCCTGGACACTTAGGGATTTTGCTAGTGTCCTACACCTCAGGCCATGGGTCTGGACAGAGTGAGAATCCACCAGATTGACACCTGCTCCACTGTCCACAAGCACCGGTATACTCTCAGTTACCCAGCCAACCACCACTTCAGCAGACAAGGTAGACTGAGGAGAAAAAAATGGAGGAAATATACACTCCGTGGTATACACTCCACACGACCAGGGGACGCGGCTTCTTAGATGGTACTACTTTGGCACTAGCTGGGCAGACCCCAATAAAAGACGGATTTTGGTAAGAACTTACCTGTAAAATCCTTTTCAGCGAAGGAAGGAAGGGAGACACAGTCATTACTAGTGGGTAGGCGGAGCCCACACAGGATAGAACACCTCAGATTAAAAAGAGTGTTGACCGGCCCCTCCAGCTTGGGCTCCTCCTACTCCAGCTCTCCAGTCCGTACACAAGCTAAGGAAGAGCAAATATCACCAGCGTAGCAACATAACCCCTTCTGAAGGACTTCAGAGAAAAAACAAGAAGACAGGTTATGCATATAACCGAAAAAACCACACAGTCCCAGGTACTACTCACTGAACCTGACCACTGCGATGAGCTGGCAATGCTGGAAAAGAGCCTTAGCGCGCCGACCTCAGCCCAGATAATCGCTATCAGAGAAGGGTCACGCCGCATCTGAAAACACAACAACACACTTCTGCCATGGGAGGGATCTGTGTCCCTTCCTTCCTTCGCTGAAAAGGATTTTACAGGTAAGTTCTTACCAAAATCCGTCTTTCAGCAGCAGATAGAAGGAAGAGAGACACAGTCATTACTAGTGGGACGTCCCAAAGCAGTCCAGAAATTAAGGGTGGGAAAAAAACCAACAGAGGCAGATTCCCAACAACTTAAATAAATGCGCAACTAGCGCTAAATACAAGTTCACAAGAACTTTAAACTACAGCCGCCTGCAGGACCCTACGTCCTAAGGCCGCATCAGCGGAAGCACTGACGTCCACCTTATAAAATTT
The DNA here is from genome assembly GCA_033576555.1 of Oophaga sylvatica. Classification (NCBI taxonomy): domain Eukaryota; kingdom Metazoa; phylum Chordata; class Amphibia; order Anura; family Dendrobatidae; genus Oophaga; species Oophaga sylvatica. Next base: position 19,750,629 of record JARQOD010000010.1, on the reverse strand, counting down.
CGTAAAAGTGTGGACGGAGCGCCAAGTCGCTGCCCGGCAGAGCTGAGCTACCGAGGCCCCTTGATGAAAGGCCCACGATGAACCCACAGCCCTCGTGGAGTGAGCTCGAATCTTAATCGGGCAAGGTTCGCCCTTAAGACGGTAAGCCTCTAAAATGGCCGACCGAATCCAACGAGCTATAGAACCCTTGGAAGCTCGTTGCCCACGTCGACGACCTGCTGGAATCACAAACAGAGAATCCGACTTCCGAAAACTTTGAGTAATAGACAAATAGAACTTCAAAGCCCGCACTAAATCCAATGTGTGCAAGGCCCGTTCCTTCGCATTCCTCGGCTCCGGACAAAGCGAGGGCAACACAATATCCTGGTTAACATGAAATTGTGACACCACCTTAGGTAGAAAGTCGCCCCGTGTGCGAAGCACTACGCGATCTGGGTGAAACTCCAGAAAAGGAGGCGAGCAAGAAAGAGCCGCCAACTCAGAAACCCTTCTCAAAGAAGTGACCGCCACTAGGAAGGCAACCTTCCAAGAGAGCAAAGAAAGGCTAACAGAGTCCATAGGCTCAAAAGGCCCATGTTGAAGAGCCTCCAAGACAAGATTGAGCCGCCTAGGAGACACAAGCGCCTTCCGCGGCGGAAACTGACGGGTTACCCCGCGAAAAAAGGAACGTACGTCCCTGCGCGAGGCGATAGTCTTCCGAAACAGCAAGGACAGAGCAGAAACCTGCCCCTTCAGGCTAACTGCCAAACCCTTGTCCAGCCCGTACTGCAAAAAGGCCAACAAATTGGGAATGGAAAAAATCCTCGGGTTCCTAGAAGAACCCGAACACCACGAAAAGAAGGCTTCCCAAGTCTTGTGATAAATCCTAGTAGTAGCCGGACCTCTGGCAGCTCGCAGAGTGGCAATGACTTCGGCTGAAAAACCTTGACGGATCAAGATTTCGGTCTCAAGAGCCACACCGTCAAACGCAGAGACTTCAGGTCCGGGTGACGAACGGGCCCTTGGGTTAACAGGTCCGGGTGAAGAGGGAGTGGAAGTGGAGGCGCTGCCAGAAGCAACACCAGTGTCGAGAACCACGTCCTCCTTGGCCAATCTGGGGCTATCAACATAGCCGGGACTCTCTCCAGTCTGATCCGACGCAACACCAGAGGAAGTAAGGATATCGGCGGGAACACATAGATTAGCTCGAATTGGTCCCAAGGAGCCACCAGAGCATCCACCGCCACAGCCTTCGGGTCCTTGTACCTGGACATGAACGTCGGTAACTTGGCATTGAACCTGGATGCCAACAAATCCACTTGGGGAGTCCCCCAACGGGAGCACAGCAGTGCAAAAATTTCCGGATGAAGACTCCATTCTCCGGGATCCATCTTTTCGCGACTGAGGAAGTCCGCTGTGATATTCTGAACTCCTGGAATGTGAATCGCAGAGATGGTTGGCACCCTGGCCTCGGCCCATACCAGGATCCGAGACACCTCCATCATGAGCCTGAAGCTCCTCGTCCCACCTTGATGGTTGATATACGCGACCGCCGTCGCGTTGTCTGTCTGCACTCGGACTGGTAGACCGCTTAAAAGGACCGTCCAGTGTTGGAGGCAAAGAAAAAATTGCCCTCAATTCCAGGATGTTGATCGGCAGGACAGACTCCTCCGACGACCATACTCCCTGAATCCAGAGATCGTTCCAGACACCCCCCCAGCCCGTCAGGCTGGCATCGGTGGTTATGATCGACCACCTCGGAGGGAGGAAGGATTTCCCCAGGGATAACACTTCCGGACGTAACCACCATCCTAGAGACTCTCGCACCCTGTGGGAGATGATGACACTGCAATTGTTAGAACCCTCTTGTTAGATTTTGTTTCAGTTTGCTGGTCACATGACCTTTTTTCCCTATTTAGTCTGGCTCCGCCCTTCTGGCTTTGCTGGACTTCATTGTATTATCTACTCTTAAGCTAGCCGGGTGCTTAGGTGCCTTACTCTGTCAGTTTTGCTTAATCTTAGGATCTCGTAGTAATTTGTTTTCTGTTTAATTTTCCCTGCTACAATTTCTGTTAGGAGGTGTCCACCTTTTCTCCCAGTCCCTAGATCTTGTAGGGATTCCTCCCTCGCAACTATAGGTCTTCGTTCAGACTAGCTGAGGACTTTAGCGGTCTGGTCGCAGGATCAGGTTCCCCGTTAAATCGTAGGGATCAAGCTCAGTTTTATTGTAGGGACAGAGTTCCCATCTTTCCTTAGTGCTTGTAGCAGTTCATAACAGTAAGTCCAGCCCAGAAATAATAAAAAAAAAAAATCTCTAAGGAAAGATTTTCTGTTTTCATCATGGTGTCGGTTCGGGATTTGGCTGAACGCCTGCAGGTCTCTCTCTGGAGGTGGCTGAAATCCAGCAACACGTGAGTAGTTGTTCTGGAGTACATTTCGTGGAGCCAAAGGTACGTTTGCCTGATTTATTTTTTGGTGAACAACAAGATTTTTTTTCTTTTAAAAATGCTTGCTTGTTGTATTTTCGTTTGAGACCCAGATCCTCTGGTGATGAATCACAGCGCATAGGGTTTATAATGTCACTTTTGCGCAAAGAACCTCAGGACTGGGCCTTTTCTCTGCAGCCTAGTGATCCATGCTTTGGATCAGTGGATGTTTTTTTTTTCTGCTTTGGGGTTGTTGTATGACGATCCGGATCGTGTTTCATCAGCTGAGACAGAGTTGAGACGTTTGAGACAGGGATCGGGTAATGTGGAAAAATATTGTACTCACTTCCGTAGGTGGTCCACCCAGGTGGGCTGGAACGATTCAGCTTTGAAAAGTTTATTTCTTGCAGGATTAAGTGAAAGGGTTAAAGATTTGCTGATTGCTTATCCTATACCTGGTAACTTGCAAGAGGCTATACAATTGGCCATACGGGTGGATAGGAGACTGCGTGCAAGGGTTAATGAGAGTAAGTCTGCTTTGTCAGCTCCAGGTTTGGGGAAGGAATGTACTGACATTGCAGAGCCGATGGAAATTGGAGCAATGGCACCTCACTCTCGGGAAAAAGAACGCAGATTTGCTCAAGGTTTGTGTTACTACTGTGGTAAATCTGAGCATTTCATTAAGAACTGTGCGCTTCGAATGAATAAAGAGAAAAAAAAAATGAGGTCAGTGTCGCCCGCATAGCTTGTTTAAACAATAAAGATGTCTTTCTTTCTGCTACCACTGCTGGTGAGGAGGAATTAATGGAGTTTCGGGTATTTGTGTATTGTGGTTCAACTCTCAATGTGATTGATGGGAAATTTTTGGAAAAACTAAAATTAAAACCCAAACTTCTGTCTTCTCCTATTAATGTGGTGTCTGTGGATGCTTCTCACTTGAAAAATGTTACTCACCATATCTGTGAATTTCCTCTTACTATTAATGGTGTTCATCAAGAGAATTTGGATTTGGTAGTTTTGAATAATTTGCCCTCACCGGTGATTTTGGGGTTACCCTGGTTAAAATTGCACAATCCGGTACTGGATTGGTCTACCAATGAAATTAAGTCCTGGAGTCCTAAGTGTTATGACAAGTGTTGTAACGGGCGTATTGCTGCTGTAGTTAACCCCTTCAAGACCCAGCCTATTTTGACCTTAAAGACCTTGCCATTTTTTGCAATTCTGACCAGTGTCCCTTTATGAGGTAATAACTCAGGAACGCTTCAACGGATCCTAGCGATTCTGAGATTGTTTTTTCGTGACATATTGGGCTTCATGTTAGTGGTAAATTTAAGTCGATAATTTTTGCGTTTATTTGTGAAAAAAATGGAAATTTGGCGAAAATTTTGAAAATTTTGTAATTTTCAAATTTTTAATTTTTATTCTGTTAAACTAGAGAGTTATGTGACACAAAATAGTTAATAAATAACATTTCCCACATGTCTACTTTACATCAGCACAATTTTGGGAACAACATTTTTTTTTGTTAGGAAGTTATAAGGGTTAAAAGTTGACCAGCGATTTCTCATTTTTACAGCAAAATTTACAAAACCATTTTTTTAGGGACCACCTCACATTTGAAGTCACTTTGAGGGGTCTATATGGCAGAAAATACCCAAAAGTGACACCTTTATAAAAACTGCACCCCTCAAGCTACTCAAAACTACATTCAAGAAGATTATTAACCCTTCAGGTGCTTCACAGGAACTAAAGCAACGTGTAAGGAAAAAATGGACATTTTAATTTTTCCAACAAAAATTTTCTTTTAGCATCAATTTTTTCATTTTTACATGGGCATCAGGATAAAATGGATCCTAAAATTTGTTGGGCAATTTCTCCTGAGTACACAGATACCTCATATGTGGTCATAAACCACTGTATGGGCGCACGGCAGGGCTCAGAAGGGAAGGAGCGCCATTTGACTTTTTGAATGGAAAATATGCTGGAATATTTAGCGGTTGCCATGTCACATTTGGAGAGTCCCTGTGTGCCTAAACATTGGAGCTCCCCCACAAGTGACCCCATTTTGGAAACTAGACCCCTAAGGAACTTATCTAGATGCATAGTGATCATTTTGAACCCCCAGGTGCTTCACAAATTGATCTGTAAAAAAAGAAAGTACTTTTTTTTCACAAAAATTTTCTTTTAGCCTCAGTTTTTTCATTTTCACATGGGCAACAGTATAAATTGGATCCTAAAATTTGTTGGGCAATTTCTCCTGAGTACACAGATACCTCATATGTGGTCATAAACCACTGTTTGGGCGCATGGCAGGGCTCAGAAGGGAAGCAGCGCCATTTGACTTTTTGAATGGAAAATATGCTGGAATATTTAGCGGTTGCCATGTCGCATTTGGAGAGTCCCTGTGTGCCTAAACATTGGAGCTCCCCCACAAGTGACCCCATTTTGGAAACTAGACCCCCTAAGGAACTTATCTAGATGCATAGTGATCATTTTGAACCCCCAGGTGCTTCACAAATTGATCTGTAAAAAAAAGAAAGTACTTTTTTTTTCACAAAAATTTTCTTTTAGCCTCAGTTTTTTCATTTTCACATGGGCAACAGTATAAATTGGATCCTAAAATTTGTTGGGCAATTTCTCCTGAGTACACAGATACCTCATATGTGGTCATAAACCACTGTTTGGGCGCATGGCAGGGCTCAGAAGGGAAGCAGCGCCATTTGACTTTTTGAATGGAAAATATGCTGGAATATTTAGCGGTTGCCATGTCACATTTGGAGAGTCCCTGTGTGCCTAAACATTAGAGCTCCCCCACAAGTGACCCCATTTTGGAAACTAGACCCCCTAAGGAACTTATCTAGATGCATAGTGAGCACTTTGAACCCCCAGGTGCTTCACAAATTGATCCGTAAAAAAAAGAAAGTACTTTTTTTTCACAAAAATTTTCTTTTAGCCTCAGTTTTTTTCATTTTCACATGGGCAACAGTATAAATTGGATCCTAAAATTTGTTGGGCAATTTCTCCTGAGTACACAGATACCTCATATGTGGTCATAAACCACTGTTTGGGCGCACGGCAGGGCTCAGAAGGGAAGGAGCGCCATTTGACTTTTTGAATGGAAAATATGCTGGAATATTTAGCGGTTGCCATGTCGCATTTGGAGAGTCCCTGTGTGCCTAAACATTGGAGCTCCCCACACAAGTGACCCCATTTTGGAAACTAGACCCCCTAAGGAACTTATCTAGATGCATAGTGAGCACTTGAACCCCCAGGTGCTTCACAAATTGATCCGTAAAAAAAAGAAAGTACTTTTTTTTCACAAAAAATTTTCTTTTAGCCTCAGTTTTTTTCATTTTCACATGGGCAACAGTATAAATTGGATTCTAAAATTTGTTGGGCAATTTCTCCTGAGTACACAGATACCTCATTTGTGATCATAAACCACTGTTTGGGCGCACGGCAGGGCTCAGAAGGGAAGGAGCGCCATTTGACTTTTTGAATAGAAAATATGCTGGAATATTTAGCGGTTGCCATGTCGCATTTGGAGAGTTCCTGTGTGCCTAAACATTGGAGCTCCCCCACAAGTGACCCCATTTTGGAAACTAGACCGCCTAAGGAACTTATCTAGATGCACAGTGAGCACTTTGAACCCCCCAGGTGCTTTACAGAAGTTTATAACGCAGAGCCGTGAAAATAAAATATCATTTTTTTTTCTCAAAAAATGATTTTTTAGCCCACTATTTTTTATTTTCACAATGGTTACAGGAGAAATTGGACCCCGAAAGTTGTTGTCCAGTTTGTCCTGAGTACGCTAGTACCCCATATGTGGGGGGGAACCACTGTTTGGGCACACGTCAGGGCTCGGAAGGGATGTAGTGACGCTTTGAAATGCCAACTTGATGGAATGGTCTGCGGGCATCTTGTTACGTTTGCAGAGCCCCTGATGCGCCTAAACAGTAGAAACTCCCCACAAGTGACCCCATTTTGGAAACTAGACACCGCAAAGAACTTATCTAGATGTGTGGTGAGCACTTTGAACCCCCAAGGGCTACACAGAAGTTTATAACGCCCGGGCATGAAAATAAAAAATCATATTTTTTCCACAATCAGGATCTTTTAGTCCCCAATTTTTTTATTTTCGCAAGGGTAACATGAGAAATTAGACCCCAAAAGTTGTTGTCCAATTTGTCCTGAGTATGCTGATATCCCATATGTGGGAGAAAACTACTGTATGGGCACACGTCGGGGCTCGGATGGGAAGTAGTGACCTTTTGAAATGCCCACTTGATGGAATGGTCTTCGGGCGTCATGTTACGTTTGCAGAGTCACTGATGTGCCTAAACAGTAGAAACTCCCCACAAGTGACCCCATTTTGGAAACTAGATCCCCCAAGGAACTCCTCTAGATGTGTGGTGAGCACTTTGAATCTCCAAGTCCTTCACAGAAGTTTATAACGCAGAGCCGTGAAAATATAAAATTATTTTTTTTCCACAAAAATAATTTTTAGTCCCCAATTTTTTTCCCCAATGTTAACAGGAGAAATTAGAACCCCCAAAGTTGTTGTGCAATTTTTCCCGAGTACGCTGATACCTCATATGTTTGGATAAACCACTGTTTGGGCATACGTCGGGGCTTGGAATAAAGGGAGCACTGTTTGACTTTTTGAACGCAAAATTTGCAGGAATCAATGGTGGCGCCATGTCGCGTATGGAGACCCCCTGATGTGCCTAAATAGTGGAAACCCCTCAATTCTAACTCCAACCCTAACCCCAACACACCCCTAACGCCTACACACACCTAACCCTAATACAAACCCTAATCATAACCCTAACCCCAACACACCCCTAATCCCAACTCTAACCATAAACCTAACTACAAGCCTAACCCTAATTCCAACCCTAACCCAAATTCCAACCCTAACCGTAATTCTAACCTTAGCCCTAATGCTAACCCTAACCCTAGTTCTAACCCTAAGGCTGGGTTCATATTGCGTTTTACCAGCCCGTTCAACACGTAGCGTTGACCGGCTGGTAACGGTATAGCATAACGCGATCGCGTTATGCTATACCCGCTAGCGCAGATGAATCAGCAGATAATCACCTGCGGATCAGCAGCAAAATCAGTCGCAGATCAGCAGCGAAATCCGCCGCGGATCAGCAGCGAAATCCGCCGCGGATCAGCAGCGAAATCCGCCGCGGATCAGCAGCGAAATCAGCCGCGGATCCGCAGCGAAATCCGCCGCGGATCAGCAGCGAAATCCGCCGCGGATCAGCAGCGAAATCCGCCGCGAATCAGCAGCGAAATCCGCCGCGAATCCGCAGCAAAATCAGTCGCGGATCCGCAGCGAAATCAGTCGCGGATCCGCAGCTAAATCAGTCGCGGATCCGCAGCGAAATCAGTCGCGGATGCGCAGCGAAATCCGCCGCGGATCAGCAGCGAAATCCGCCGCCGATCAGCAGCGAAATCCGCTGCGGATCAGCAATGAAATCAGTCGCGGATCCGCAGCGAAATCAGTCGCGGATCCGCAGCGAAATCAGTCGCGGATCCGCAGCGAAATCAGTCGCGGATCCGCAGCGAAATCAGTCGCGGATCCGCAGCGAAATCAGTCGCGGATCCGCAGCGAAATCAGTCGCGGATACGCAGCGAAATCCGCCGCCGATCAGCAGCGAAATCCGCCGCCTATCAGCAGCGAAATCCGCTGCCTATCAGCAGCGAAATCCGCTGCGGATCAGCAGCGAAATCCACCGCCGATCAGCAGCGAAATCCGCTGCGGATCAGCAATGAAATCAGTCGCGGATCCGCAGCGAAATCAGTCGCGGATCCGCAGCGAAATCAGTCGCGGATCCGCAGCGAAATCAGTCGCGGATCCGCAGCGAAATCAGTCGCGGATACGCAGCGAAATCAGTCGCGGATACGCAGCGAAATCCGCCGCCGATCAGCAGCGAAATCCGCCGCCGATCAGCAGCGAAATCCGCTGCCTATCAGCAGCGAAATCCGCCGCGGATCAGCAGCGAAATCCGCCGCCGATCAGCAGCGAAATCCGCCGCGGATCAGCAGCGAAATCCGCCGCCGATCAGCAGCGAAATCCGCAGCGGATCAGCAGCGAAATCCGCTGCTGATCCGCAGCGAAATCCGCGCGATCCGCAGCGAAATCCGCCGCGATCAGCAGCGAAATCCGCCGCCGATCAGCAGCGAAATCCGCCGCCGATCAGCAGCGAAATCCGCCGCCGATCAGCAGCGAAATCCGCGCGATCGAGCGAAATCCGCCGCGGATCAGCAGCGAAGTCCGCCGCGGATCAGCAGCGAAGTCCGCCGCGGATCAGCAGCGAAATCCGCCGCGATCAGCAGCGAAATCCGCCGCGGATCAGCAGCGAAATCCGCCGCGGATCAGCAGCGAATCCGGTCCACGGGTATCCGCGAGCAGCAAAATCAGCTGCGGATCAGCAGCAAAATCCGCTAGGAAAAAAAAAAAAAATTCTTTATTTTTTTTATTTGTCCCTACCTATGATAAAGGGGGGGTTCATTTACTTTTTTTTATTTTGATCACTGTGACAGTTTATCACAGTGATCAAAATAAATTTTTGAACACTGGGGGGCGCACTGCGCATGCGCCAGCTGGCGGGCGCACTGCGCATGCGCCCGCCATTTTCCAATATGGCGGCGCCCATGAAGAGGCCCGAGCGGACGCCGGGCCCGATCGTGGGACATCGGTGGATCGGGAGAGGTGAGTAGGGGGGTCGGAAGGCTGGGGGGGGGGGATAGGAAGTGGGGGCAGTGGACCAAAAGAGGAGGGGAGCTGTAAGTGACGGCGGTGACCGATCGCTGCCATCTTTCGGTGGCGGCGGCCGATCACCGCCGTGACTCGGTGTGGGGGGGTCAGGGCTCGGTCTCCAGCCATGGCAGATGCTATTGCAGCATCGGCCATGGCTGGATTGTAATATTTCACCAATTAAATTGGTGAAATATTACACATTGCTCTGATTGGCTGTTTCACTTTTAACAGCCAATCAGAGCGATCGTGGCCACGGGGGGGTTAAGCCAACCCCCCTGTGGTGAAGCACAAAGGGTCCTGTAACTGCGGGTCGGGTGACCTTTCAGTGACCCCGGTCTCCCGGCCCGCAGGGACGAGATCCTTTCATGACGCCACATAGGCGTCATGGGTCGGATTGGCACAGGTTTTCATGACGCCTACGTGGCGTCATGAGTCGGGAAGGGGTTAAGGGGGAGTTACCTGTACCTATTCAGGATTTTTAGAAAGTTTTTTCTGATAAAGAATCGCAGGTATTGCCTCCTCATAGAGAATATGATTGTGCAATTGAATTTGTCCCTGGAGCAACTCTTCCTAAAAGTCGTTTATTTAATTTGACTATTCCTGAGAGAAAGGCTTTGGAGGAATACATACAGACAAGCTTGGCCGGTCACATTAGGCCTTCCAAATCTCCTGTGGCGGTTGGATTTTTTTTGTTAAAAAAAAGGACAACGGTTTACGGCCTTGTCTAGACTTTCGTGAGATTAATAAGATTACTGTACGCAATCCTTACCCACTGCCATTGATTCCTGATTTGTTTAATCAGTTAGTGGGGGCCAAGTGGTTCTCGAAAATTGATCTTCGAGGGGCATACAATTTGTTGCGCATGAAGGAGGGGATGAATGGAAGACTGCGTTTAACACTCCTCTGGGTCATTTTGAGAATCTGGTCATGCCTTTTGGACTTTCCAGTGCTCCGGCATTTTTTCAGAATCTTATTAATGACATCCTTAGACCTTTGATTGGCAGAAGTGTGGTTGTGTATTTGGATGACATTTTGATTTATTCACCGGATTTGGAGTCTCATTGGAGGAGTGTGCGTGAAGTATTACAGTTACTGAGTGATAATTCACTTTTTGCCAAACTAGAAAAATGTGAGTTTGCTGTACAGAGACTAGTTTTTTGGGCTACATTGTCTCCAGTGAAGGTTTTGAGATGGACCCTGTGAAAGTGCAAGCTGTGCAGGATTGGCCTAGACCTATTGGTGTGAAATCAATACAGAGGTTTTTGGGGTTCGCCAATTATTATAGAAAATTCATAAAAAAAATTTCTGTGATTGCCAAACCTCTGACCGATCTCACCAGGAAAGGTGCTGATGCGGTTCAGTGGACTACTGAGGCCATTGAGGCTTTTGTGTTGCTAAAGGAGAGGTTCAGCTCTGCTCCCATCCTTACGCAGCCTGATGTGACTAAACCATTTTTGGTTGAGGTTGATGCTTCTTCTGTGGGGGTCGGCGCGGTGTTGTCTCAGGAAAAGACGGATGGAGTACATCCCTGTGCTTTTTTTTCAAAGAAATTTTCTGAGTCTGAACTAAATTATGATATCGGTAATCGGGAATTGTTGGCAATTAAACTCGCATTTGAACACTGGCGTCATTTTTTGGAGGGAGCGGAATTTCCCGATCAAGTCTTCACCGATCATAAAAATCTGATCTACCTTGATGCTGCCAAACGCTTGAATGCCCGTCAGGCTAGGTGGGCACTGTTTTTCTCACGCTTTAATTTTACCGTTACTTACATCCCAGGTACTAAAAATGTTAAAGCTGATGCTTTGTCTCGCAGCTTTTCTCCTATGGTGGGTACTGAGGAGGAGGAAAACATTTTGCAAGGGGGTTGTTATTGGGGTTTTGGACTCCGTGTTGGAAGATGAGATTCTTAAAACACAGGAGAATGCCCCATCTAACACGCCGCATGGGAGGTTGTTTGTGCCTGGTAGCCTGAGGAGAGATTTGTTTGTTGAATGTCATGACTCTCGGTTGGCAGGTCATCCTGGAATCTCTGAGACCAAGAGACTTGTGGGTCGCAGCTTTTGGTGGCCTGGATGGCAGAAGGAAGTCATTAAGTGGGTGCGTCAATGCACTGTGTGTGCTAGATCTAAGTCTTCTCATACTCCTGCTGCAGGGTTGCTTTGCCCTCTGGAGGTCCCTAGTGCACCTTGGACACATTTGGCTATGGACTTTATTACTGACCTTCCCCCTCTGAGGGTTTCACTGTCATCTGGGAGGTCGTGGACCGTTTTAGCAAGAGGTGTCACTTGGTTCCTTTCATCAAATTGCCCTGCGCTAAGACTCTCGCTAAGGCCTTTGTCAAGGAAATAGTCAGACTACATGGTGTTCCTACTGACATTGTTTCTGATAGGGGACCTCAGTTTGTGGCTCGTTTTTGGCGCACCTTTTGTGACAGGTTGGGAGTTCATTTGTCGTTTTCATCCGGATATCATCCTGAGTCTAATGGCCAGACAGAAAGGAAAAACCAGGATGCTGAGCAGTTCTTGCGTTGTTTTGTGACTGATAATCAAGAGGGGTGGTCTTAGTTTCTGCCACTTGCTGAGTTTGCTCTTAACAATCATACATCCGCTTCTGCTGGTTGTTCGCCTTTTTTTTGTTGTACTGGGAGACATCCGTCTTTTGGGTCATTTTCCAAGTTGGGATCGGCTGTACCTGAAGAGGAGAATTTTTCTGGTGTGTTGGAGAGAGTTTGGACTGATGTGCGTGGTAATCTTCAGGAGGCTAACAAAAGATCCAAAGTGTATTTTGATAGAAAACGACAAGAGGTTTTGTTTGCTATTGGTGACATGGTCTGGTTGTCCTCTAAGAATCTGCGCTTGAGGATTCCGTCTAAGAAATTGGGTCCCAAGTTTGTAGGGCCCTTTAAGGTGCTTCAGGTTATTAACCAATCTGCTGTTAAGTTGGAGCTTCCTACCTCCTGGAAGATTAATCCGGTGTTTCATGTTTCTCTCTTGAAAAAAGCTGAGGTCTCAGATGGAGACGTCTCGGCCACTGTTCCCCTGGTGGTGGAGGACGGGCAATATGAGATTTCCCGCATCCTAAATTCTAGACGGTATAGAGGGAGTTTGCAGTACCTCGTCGCTTGGAAGGGTTATGGACCCGAGGATAACTCATGGGTGAGGGCGGATGATGTTTCTGCGTCTAGACTTGTCAGAGCGTTTCACAAGAGGTTTCCGGATAAGCCTAAGTCCTAGGGGATCCGGAGGATCCTCTTAGAAGGGAGGGTACTGTTAGAACCCTCTTGTTAGATTTTGTTTCAGTTTGCTGGTCACATGACCTTTTTTCCCTATTTAGTCTGGCTCCGCCCTTCTGGCTTTGCTGGACTTCATTGTAATATCTACTCTTAAGCTAGCCGGGTGCTTAGGTGCCTTACTCTGTCAGTTTTGCTTAATCTTAGGATCTCGTAGTAATTTGTTTTCTGTTTAATTTTCCCTGCTACAATTTCTGTTAGGAGGTGTCCACCTTTTCTCCCAGTCCCTAGATCTTGTAGGGATTCCTCCCTCGCAACTATAGGTCTTCGTTCAGACTAGCTGAGGACTTTAGCGGGTCTGGTCGCAGGATCAGGTTCCCCGTTACATCGTAGGGATCAAGCTCAGTTTTATTGTAGGGACAGAGTTCCCATCTTTCCTTAGTGCTTGTAGCAGTTCATAACAGCAATCCAGTGAAAACTGCGATCGATCCCAACGGTTCAAGATGAGCATTTGGAGAGCCCTGGAATGAAATTGGGCAAACGGAATTGCCTCCATCGACGCCACCATCAAACCCTTCGAAGGGACATTGTTGTCGAAGACTTCATAACCTGTACATGTCGAAGAAGACTCGCTTGCTTGTCTGGAGGCAGAGACACCACTGCTCGTACCGTGTCGAAATGCATTCCCAAAAACAGGATTGACTGCGACGGTTCCAGAGATGACTTCTCCCAATTGACCAGCCACCCGAAGTCCTCCAGGAGCTGAAGGGATAGATTGCGAGCCGTCACCGCCTCCTCCTTTGAGGACGCCACAATCAAAAGGTTGTCCAGATAGGGAAGAATCGTAACCACCTGTCTTCGCAGAATCGCCATGAGAGGTGCCAGAATTTTCGTAAAAACTCTGGGTGCTGAGGCCAACCCGAATGGCAGGGCCACAAACTGGTAATGGTCCTGACCTATGGCAAAACGAAGGAAGCGTTGGTGGGCCCTTCCGACGGGAACATGCAAATAAGCGTCGCGAATGTCGATTGACACCAAAAAATCGTTCTGCGACAGGGCCGCCACAACGGAGCGAAGTGACTCCATGCGGAATTTCCGGGTGCGGACATGCCGATTCAATATTTTGATATCCAGAATGGGGCGAAATTTGTCCTCCTTTTTGGGGACCACAAAGAGGTTGGAATAAAACCCTCTTCCCCGGTCCTCCGGCGGAACCAGTACCACCACACCCTTCTGCAGAAGGGAATCGACCTCCCGTAGTAGAGCGGCAAATAGCTCGGGCTCTTACGGAATGCGAGATTGGCAAAAACTGTCTGGGGGTCAAGAAAGAAACTCTATGAAGTAGCCTGCCGACACAACCCGCGTCACCCAGGCGTCCGACACGCGGGAAGCCCAAGTCGGTTCGAATTGGAGCAGGCGACCTCCCACTCGAGAGCCCTCGAGTGAGACCCTGGCGTCAGTCCGCCTTAGCGGGTTTTTTGTCAGCTCCCCGCTTGTCTTGGCGGAAGCTCTGTTTCCAGGGAGTGCGGGATTTCTGAGCGTTCTTTTTTCCTGAAAAAGAGGGACGACCCGATCCCCAAGAGGGCTGACCGAACTGTCCTCTGGACCGAAAGGACCGCCGACTACTACCGGCACTAGGCCTGCCAGACGCAGAAGTCACAGCTCTTCGCTGCGGTAAAGCCGTTTCTTTTGCCTTTGTCTTGGCAATCAGCTTCGTGAGGTCAGATCCAAATAGCTGACCACCCTTGTAAGCTAAAGATAGCAAACCTTGCTTGGAAACCGCGTCCCCGGTCCTCTGTCTAAGCCACAGTGCTCTTCTGACTGTGACCGCCGAGGATTGCACCCTGGACAGCATTGACGCAGTATCCAAACCTGCATCACTGCCATATCGGGCTGCATCCTCCAACAGCTTGAAAAGCCCATCTACCTCGGATAGTGGGGATCCATCTTGCCACGCCGTCCGTAGACGGTCTAACCAGCTTAGGGAAGCTTTACAAGCACACATGGACCCTAGTACTGCTCTGAATCCATGACCCGCGGCCTCGTAGATGGATTTCGCTGCCATCTCCGTTTTTCTGTCCAGCGGATCCTGCAGACTCGCCTTCCCTTTAACAGGAAGTAATGAGGATTTGCTAAGCTGGGATAAAGGGACATCCACTTCAGGAGAAGGAATCCAATTATCAATCAACTCCGTCGTACACGGATACAGCGTCTCAAAAAACCGTGTCCCCTGAAAACGTTTATCTGGACACAGGCGTTCCTTCTCCACTGCGCCATTAAGCTCATCCAGAGATGGTAATGCTGATCGCGACCTATGCGACTCCTGAAACATCCGGGCCGACTTACCAGGACGTCTAGTTACCTCCTCCGGTAACTGTAACGCCTCCCTCGTGGCTCCAATAAAAGCCTCTGTACGGCCCAAAAGAGAGGCAGAGAGTCCCTGCCGATCCTCCTTATCCGAATCGGACATCTCCCCATCTGAGCTTGAAGGGGAACCCTCCATGCCCGAGATCTCCGAGTCGCTACACGGGAAGGAAGGCACCGGCCTGTGTCGCTTGCTGCCATGAGAGGATCTAGCTGACACCCAATAACCTAGAAGGTCAGACAGGCCATCAATAGAACGAGTGAGGGCCTCCATTTTGACATCACTGACACCTCCGACCGCTGCGCTTGACGCCGTCGAGGTCTGCGTGTCAGATACGCGAGACTGATCCTGTAGCGGATCTGGGAGACGGTCCGCACCTCCTGGACCCTGATATGACATGCCCTCACACAGTATATGGCAGGTTAAACCTGTCAGCAACTAGAACAGTGTGGTTTCTTAAAGGCAAAACGAACGCTGAAGGGTTAAAGCTCTTAAAGAGAGAGCTACCCCAGCTGTCCCCAATTAAGGGTTAACCGCCTAAGAAGGGGTTAATGTCGCAGACTCCCCACAACCCCTGTTATGAAAAGGGTGTGCGAGCCCCAGGTGCCTCTTATGAGGTAGCAGCTGCAGGACAGTGCTCTCAAGGGTATGCCACACTAAACAAGAACGCCAACGAGATCGCTAACATATTGCGCTGATTTGTACATCGCAATGACCGCCAAAGTCGCTAAGGGGATCGCTAACCACTTATGCGACGTTAATGAGATCGTCCACTGTGGCAGCAACTAGCGACATTAAAACGATCACAAAAACGATCGCATTAGTATGCGTCGTTATCGTGATCGTTAGCGGGAGCGTTCAGTGTGGCAGTACCTCCAGAAAGGTGCCCTGCGCTGTGGGGGTGAGGGGGTTAAGCTTCTGCCCTGACAGGCAGAAGCGACTCACCCAGCTGGCCGCGGTGCAGTGTCCTTTGTTCCTTTGGTCAGTCGGGAGGAGCGGAGAGTGAGGAGCCCGAGGAGGCCGTCAGTAATGGCCGCCGCGCTGAAGGAGAGAAGCCGGAAGAAGAAAAGCAGGATAAATCGCGCGCTCAGAGCGCTTCCTGCCCACGAAAAGCCGGGAAAGCGCGAAGCCACGCCCCCCGCCGGCTTCAAAAAAGCGCGCGACTCCTCCGCTCTCCGCTCCCATGTCCTGCAGGCATCCACCTGCGGACAAAAGTACACAATCACCACACTGAATACATGTAGCAGCGGCTGCCGCAGCAGCCGCTGAAGCACTCGAACACATTAAAATGTGGAGTACTCACCCAGCTGAGCGCCACAGGGACCCCCAGGGATTTGTGGCGCTGTGCCCATAGCTTCCCCCCAGGGCGGAGAACGCAGTGACCCCAGAAGCGCGGTTTGCGTCCCCGCCAGGGAAGCAATCCTCATCCCCCAGGGCCGGCAGGGTTCTGCAGGGACCACCTTAAAGGGTAATACAGATCCGCCAAGGGAGAGGTGGGGGTCTAGCAGCGCTGAGACCCCTGAGACCTCAAGACCACTTTTGGTGATCCAAGTCTCTGTCTGATAAAAATAAAAAATTCTTCTGAGGAGCTGCTTCCAGCAGCGACTATCCTCTGTGACCTCAAATTTTAGACTGGAGAGCTGGAGTAGGAGGAGCCCAAGCTGGAGGGGCCGGTCAATACTCTTTTTAATCTGAGGTGTTCTATCCTGTGTGGGCTCCGCCTACCCACTAGTAATGACTGTGTCTCCCTTCCTTCTATCTGCTGCTGAAATGACCAGTCTGCCCACTGGAAAAACATGCCCCCACATCACGGCAAACCGCAGGCAACCCCGTTTGGGAACCAACTCTTCCCACTTGCATGGGCTCGTCCGCCTGCACCGGTGTGTCCTCCTCCCTAGCAAGGACAACAGGGAGCAGATTTGGTGTATGCCTCTCCCGATGGTGTCTATCCACCCGGATAGCAAGGGACATGGCGGCCTCCAACGACTTGGGGGCGGCGTACTGAACCAAAGTATCTTGCAATCTTGGGGACAGACCCTGCATAAAATGACTCCTAAGAGCAGGGTCATTCCACTGTGTGTCAGTGGCCCACCTCCTGAACTCTGAGCAGTGCTCCTCAGCTGGCCGGCCTCCCTGCTTGATTTTACGGAGTCGAGATTCCGCCAGGGAGACGCCATCAGGATCTCCATACAACAGAGCCGCAAAAAATTTGTCCACTGACTGTAGAGATGGTGAATCGGTCGGCAGGGAGAAGGCCCAGGATTGGGGATCACCTTTCAGAAGGGATACGATGATCCACACCCGTTGTTCCTCACTCCTGATGAATGAGGGCGGAGCCTGAAGTACAACTTGCAGGCTTCCTGAAAAACCAAAAATGTATCTCTCCCTACAGAAAATCTGTCAGGGAGAGATATCCCTGCACCACTTCACCACGCAGACCCTTAAGCTCGTTGGTGAGGGTCTGGAGCAGTTGTGCAAAGGCCTGCATCTGAGCCATGGCTCACCAGAAAAAAAAAATGTAAGGTTGGTTATAATGTCACGGAGTGACTGTCCTAGTGTGACACGACCCAACGGTTGGTCGGTCACCAAACGGCACAGCACACCAGGGAACACCAGGCACACAATTACAATGGTAGGCCCTGTCGATAAGGAATGGCAGAATGGACACCTCCTGAACTCACCTAAGGATGTGCCCTGATCTCCCTATCGTCCCTATATGGGTTCTTTCACCCGGTCGCCGAGTAGGATACCTAAACCCTCACTTGCTCTGCTCCTATCCCTACTTGGGGAACTGGCAAGGGAGAGCACTGGTCCCACCGCTGCACTAATACAACATAAGGTAAGGATAAACAGACACCAAAAGGGACAAGGTAAACAAAAAATGCAACACTTAGCTTTCTGCTGTTAAGCTCCACACAGCAGGAAAAGTCACCAGATGAATGTAATAGCTGAAGCACCACTGCACCCAGGAAGCTCCTGTCTCCAGCCTGGTTGGTCTCCAGAAGGACCTGCATAACCAACAGTCAGCTGATGCATCAAGTGACCTTTTAAGGATGGTGGGAATGGTCACCACCCACAGCTGACCCAGCAGCAATGCAGTAACACCAGGTTGCCAGCGGGGAAAAACTGCATTTAACCCCCGCTGGCATGAAAGGAAAAAAGTTTTAATGTGAATGGAACCAGAGCTGCCACAAATCCAAAAATGAAGCAACACTGATTATGAGTCAATTTCTCCTGCTGTTGTGCAAATGGAACAGATAACAGGTAGAAATGATCAGCAATTAGCAAGACAACCCTGTTATGTTTCGGTAGCTGAGGAGAAATTGCAAAAAATAGCCAAAGAAGCAATAGACCAGAGAGGCTGGAAACTATTGGATTGCAGGACCCTAAACTAACCGCAACACTATAAGTAGCCGTGGAGCGTACCTACGGTGATCCTAGACGCCTCGTCACAGCCGGAGAGATAGCTACACCTAAAGGCAGAAAGATGAATGCTATCTGCCCCGTAGCAGAATCCCCAAAGAAATAGTAAGCCCCCAAACATGTAATGGCGGTTAGACAAGAAAGCACGAACACAGACAGAAAATAGAATGAGCAAACGCTGGGGCCCAATCTGTCTAGATAGAAAAATATAGGAAAGAACTCTTGACTGCAACCCAAAAAAAACCCTGACAAAAATACCAACACTTCTGATTAACAAAACATCTGAGATCACACGATCTCTACCACCTAAATCAGATCTCTGGTGTAACACACAGCAATTCAGCAAATAAAGAGTGACATAGGAACAGAGCAAAAGTGAAACACAAACTGAGCACAATTGCAGAGCCAGGCCCCAAAAGGGGACCAGGCTGAAGCCTACTGCTAAGCAGCAAACCAGAAAGGAAAATCCAACCAGAGGAAAAAAAACAGTAAATCACTTATCTGAATGAGAGCAGGAATGCAAGCTGAGCTCCAAGCAAGACGTGGAAGAACAATTGATTACAGGCAAGGCTGAAGGGAGTTCAGGTCACTTATAGCAGACCATTCAGAGCCAGCTGAAGGCCATTCAGCAATTAGTTCATTACCCTCAGCAACCACCGGAGGGAGCCCCAGCTCAGAAGTCGCCTCCAGAGTATTCATAACACAACCCCTATCAAGGAGTGGTTCTGCAGGGGGTGACCACAGACTATTTCTCTGTTTTCATCCTTTTTAGCTGTTGTTTCAGTCACTTTTGCATTTTTTCTCATTGCTCTCACCTCTAGAGGATTTGTACAGTAGTATGAGGTGGTGTCTACAACCCACAGAAGTTGCTCAGGTATTGCAGCTTATCCAGGATGGCACATCAATGCGAGATGTGGCAAGAAAGGTAGCTGTGTCTGTCAGCACAGTATCGAGAGCATGGAGCAGATACCAGGAAACAGGCCAGCACACCAGGAGATGTGGAGGGGGCCATAGGAGGGCAAAAACCCAGAAGCAGGACCGCTGTCTCCTCCATTGTGCAAGGAGGAACAGGAGGAGCAGTGCCAGAGCCATGCAAAATGACTGCCAGCAGGCCACTAATATCCACGTGTCTGCTCAAACTGTCAGAAACAGACTCCATGAGGTAGGTATGAGGGGCCGACATCAACAAGTGGGAGTTGTGCTTACAGCCTAACACTGTGCAGGGCAATTGGCATTTGCCAGAAAATACCAATATTGGCAGACTCTACATTGGGGCCCTGTGCTCTTCACGGATGAGAGCACATTCACAATGAACACGTGACAGACGTAACAGAGTCTGGAAACGCCGTGGAGAACATTCTGCTGCCTGCAACATCCTCCAGTATGTCCGGTTTGGCAGTGGGTCAGTAATGGTGTGGGGTGGCATTTCTTTGGAGGGCCACACAGCCCTCCATGTGCTCGCCAGAGGTAGCCTGACTGCCATTAGGTACCGGGATGAGATCCTCAGACCCATTGTGAGACCATATGCAGGGGCAGTTGGCCCTGGGTTCCTTCTGATGAATGACAATGCTAGGCCTCATGTGGCTGAAGGGTGTCAGCAGTTCCTGCATAATGAAGGCATTGAAGCTATGGACTGGCCTGCCCGTTCCCTAGACCTGAATCCAATCGAGCACATCTGGGACATCATGTCTCGCTCCATCCACCAACGTCACGTTGCACCACAGACTATCCAGGAGTTGACTGAGGCTTTAATCCAGATCTGGGAGGAGATGCCTCAGAACATCGGCCGCATCATTAAGAGCATGCCCAGGCGTTGAAGGGAGGTCATACAGGCACGTGGAGGCCACACACCATACTGAGCATCATTTCCTTGTCTGGAGGCATTTCCACTGAAGTTGGATCAGCCTGTAGTTTGATTTTCCACTTTGATTTTGAGTATCATTCCAAATCCAGACCTCCATGGGATATTAATTTTGATAATTTTTATGTTTTATTGTTCTCAACGCATTCCACTATGTAATGAGTAAAGATTTGCAACTGGAATATATCATTCAGTGATATCTACAATGTGGCACTTATAATAAAAACACGGATTTTGGTAAGACCTTACCTGTAAAATCCTTTTCAGCGAAGGAAGGAAGGGAGACACATTCATTACCAGTGGGTAGGCGGAGCCCACACAGGATAGAACACCTCAGATTAAAAAAAAGAGTGTTGACCGGCCCCTCCAGCTTGGGCTCCTCCTACTCCAGCTCTCCAGTCCGTACACAAGCTAAGGAAGAGCAAATATCACCAGCGGAGCAACATAACCCCTTCTGAATAACTTCAGAGAAAAAACAAGAAGACAGGTTATGCATATAACAGAAAAAAAACACACAGTCCCAGGTACTACTCACTGAACCTGACCACTGCGATGAGCTGGCAATGCTGGAACAGAGCCTTAGCGCGCCGACCTCAGCCCAGATAATCGCTATCAGAGAAGGGTCACGCCGCATCTAAAAACACAACAACACACTTCTGCCAAGGGAGGGATCTGTGTCTCCCTTCCTTCCTTCGCTGAAAAGGATTTTACAGGTAAGGTCTTACCAAAATCCGTGTTTCAGCAGCAGATGGAAGGAAGGGAGACACAGTCATTACCAGTGGGACGTCCCAAAGCAGTCCAGAAATTAAGGGTGGGCAAAAAACCAACAGAGGCAGATTCCCAACAACTTAAATAAATGCGCAACTAGCGCTAAATACAAGTTCACAAGAACTTTAAACTACAGCCGCCTGCAGGACCCTACGTCCTAAGGCCGCATCAGCGGAAGCACTGACGTCCACCTTATAAAATTTCGTAAACGTGTGGACGGAACGCCAGGTCGCCGCCCGGCAGAGCTGAGCTGCCGAGGCCCCTTGATGAAAGGCCCACGATGAACCCACACCCTCGTGGAGTGAGCTTGAATCTTAATCGGGCAAGGTTCGCCCTTAAGTCGGTAAGCCTCTAAAATGGCCGACCGAATCCAACGAGCTATAGAATCCTTGGAAGCTCGTTGACCACGTAGACGACCTGCTGGAATCACAAACAGAGAATCCGACTTCCGAAAACTTTGAGTAATAGACAAATAGAACTTCAAAGCCCGCACTAAATCCAATGTGTGCAAGGCCCGTTCCTTCGCATTCCTCGGCTCCGGACAAAGCGAGGGCAACACAATATCCTGGTTAACATGAAATTGTGACACCACCTTAGGTAGAAAGTCGCCCCGTGTGTGAAGCACTACGCGATCCGGGTGAAACTCCAGAAAAGGAGGCGAGCAAGAAAGAGCCGCCAACTCAGAAACCCTTCTCAAAGAAGTGACAGCCACTAGGAAGGCAACCTTCCAAGAGAGCAAAGAAAGGTTAACAGAGTCCATAGGCTCAAAAGGCCCATGTTGAAGAGCCTCCAAGACAAGATTAAGCCACCAAGGAGACACAAACGCCTTCCGTGGCGGAAACTGACGGGTTACCCCGCGAAAAAAGGAACGTACGTCCCTACGCGAGGCGATAGCCTTCCGAAACAGCAAGGACAGAGCAGAAACCTGACCCTTCAGAGTGCTAACTGCCAAACCCTTGTCCAGCCCGAACTGTAAAAAGGCCAACAAATTGGGAATGGAAAAAATCCTCGGGTTCCTAGAAGAACCCGAACACCACGAAAAGAAGGCTTCCCAAGTCTTGTGATAAATCCTAGTAGTAGCCGGACCTCTGGCAGCACGCAGAGTGGCAATGACTTCGGCTGAAAAACCTTGACGGATCAAGATTTCGGTCTCAAGAGCCACGCCGTCAAACGCAGAGACTTCAGGTCCAGGTGACGAACGGGCCCTTGGGTTAACAGGTCCGGGTGAAGAGGGAGTGAAAGTGGAGGCGCTGCCAGAAGTGACACCAGCGTCGAGAACCACGTCCTCCTTGGCCAATCTGGGGCTATCAACATAGCCGGGACTCTCTCCAGTCTGATCCGACGCAACACCAGAGGAAGTAAGGATATCGGCGGGAACACATAGATTAGCTCGAATTGGTCCCACGGAGCCACCAGAGCATCCACCGCCACCGCCTTCGAGTCCCTGTACCTGGACATGAATGTCGGTAACTTGGCATTGAACCTGGATGCCATCAAATCCACTTGGGGAGTTCCCCAACGGGAGCACAGCAGTGCAAAAATTTCCGGATGAAGACTCCATTCTCCGGGATCCATCTTCTCGTGACTGAGGAAGTCCGCCGTGACATTCTGAACTCCTGAAATGTGAGTCGCAGAGATGGCTGGCACCCTGGCCTGGCCCATACCAGGATCCGAGACACCTCCATCATGAGCCTGGAGCTCCTCGTCCCACCTTGATGGTTGATATATGCGACCGCCGTCGCGTTGTCTGTCTGCACTCGGACTGGTAGACCGCTTAAAGGGACCGTCCAGTGTTGGAGGCAAAGGAAAATTGCCTCAATTCCAGGATGTTGATCGGCAGGACAGACTCTTCCGACGACCATACTCCCTGAATCCAGAGATCGTTCCAGACACCCCCCAGCCCGTCAGGCTGGCATCGGTGGTTATGACCGACCACCTCGGAGGGAGGAAGGACTTCCCCAGGGATAACACTTCCGGACGTAACCACCATCCTAGCGACTCTCGCACCCTGTGGGAGATGATGACACTGCAATCCAGTGAAACCTGCGATCGATCCCAACGGTTC
The DNA here is from genome assembly GCA_033576555.1 of Oophaga sylvatica. NCBI lineage: Eukaryota > Metazoa > Chordata > Amphibia > Anura > Dendrobatidae > Oophaga > Oophaga sylvatica. The sequence continues at coordinate 19,727,738 of JARQOD010000010.1, read as the reverse complement.
AAAATGAGCATTTGGAGAGCCCTGGAATGAAATTGGGCAAACGGAATTGCTTCCATCGACGCCACCATCAAACCCAGAAGGCGCATACACCTTCGAAGGGACATTGCTGTCGAAGACTTCATAACCTGTACATGTCGAAGAAGACTTGCTTGCTTGTCTGGAGGCAGGGACACCACTGTTCGTACCGTGTCGAAATGCATCCCAAAAACAGGATTGACTGCGACGGTTCCAGAGACGACTTCTCCCAATTGACCAGCCACCCAAAGTCCTCCAGGAGCTGAAGGGATAGATTGCGAGCCGTCACCGCCTGCTCCTTTGAGGACGCCACAATCAAAAGGTTGTCCAGGTAGGGAAGAATCGTAACCCCCTGTCTTCGAAGAATCGCCATGAGGGGTGCCAGAATTTTCGTAAAAACTCTGGGCGCTGAGGCCAACCCGAATGGCAGAGCCACAAACTGGTAATGGTCCTGACCTATGGCAAAACGAAGGAAGCGTTGGTGGGCCCTTCCGACGGGGAACATGCAAATAAGCGTCGCGAATGTCGATTGAGACCAAAAAGTCGTTCTGCGACAGGGCCGCCACAACTGAGCGAAGTGACTCCATGCGGAATTTCCGGGTGTGGACATGCCGATTCGATCTTTTGAGATCCAGAATGGGGCGAAATTTGTCCTCCTTTTTGGGGACCACAAAGAGGTTGGAATAAAACCCTCTTCCCGGTCCTCTGGCGGAACCGGTACCACCACACCCTTCTGCAGAAGGGAATCGACCTCTCGCAGTAGAGCGGCAAATAGCTCGGGCTCTGACGGAATGCGAGATTGGCAAAAACTGTCCGGGGGTCGAGAAGAAAAACTCTATGAAGTAGCCTGCCGACACAACCCGCGCCACCCAGGCGTCCGAAACGCGGGAAACCCAAGTCGATTCGAATTGGAGCAGGCGACCTCCAACTCGAGAGCCCTCGAGTGAGACCTGGCATCAGTCCGCCTTAGCGGGCTTTTTGTCAGCTTCCCGCTTGTTTTGACGGAAATTCTGTTTCCCGGG